>JAKFQP010000130.1:1465130-1592005 GCA_023375905.1 Nycticorax nycticorax
AAAAAAAAAAAAAAAAAAAAAAACCAACCCAAACAAATATTCCAGTATGCTGTCTGCAGAATAGGCTATAAAATATAATTCTCTGTAATGATAATGTAATGGTCTTGTGTCTGATTGCTCATTTGGTGTCCTGGTTTCGGCTGGGATAGAGTTGATTTTCTTCATAGTAGCTAGCATAGTGCTGTGGTTTGGATTTAGTACTAGAAGAATGTTGATAACACCCTGATGTTTTTAGTTGTTGCTAAGTAGTGCTAAGACTGGCCAAGGACTTTTCAGCTTCTCCTACTCTGCCAGGGGCACAAGAAGCAGGGAGGGGCACACCTGGGACAGCTGACCCCAACTGACCAAAGGGATATTCCAGACCGTATGATGTCATGCTCAGTATAGAAATTGAGGAAAGGAGAAGGAAGAGGGGGACATTCAGCATGATGATGTTTTTCTTCCCAAGTCACCGTTACGCGTGATGGAGCCCTGATTTCCTGGAGACGGCTGAGCACCTGCCTGCCTGTGGGAAGCAAGGAATGAATTCCTTGTTCTGCTTTGCTTGAGTTCATGTCTTTGCTTTCCCTATTAAACTGTCTTTATCTCAATCCATGAGTTTTCTCACTTTTACCTTTCTGATTCTCTCCCCTATCCCACTGTGGGGGGAGCAAGCAAGCAGCTGTGTGGTGCTGAGTTGCCAATCAGGGTTAGACCACAACATTTAGATACTACTTCACATAAGAAACAGTTGCAGGGAGCTCTGCAGGTTTTCTTGAAGTGGCAGAAGAAAATTCTGTGGAATCTTTGAGTGGATTAATTTCTTTGTCACATAACGTTGCTCTTCAGCTTTGAGAAGAGAAGCTCTGCCAGTGACAGACAGCTCCATGCATGGCTCATGTTGCCAAAAGAAATGGCAGCAGGGTTTGAACAGGTGAGAAAAAAACATTGCCCTATTTCTCCAAGCCAAACATGCAGCTTCTCAACCCTTTCCCTTGTTCTCAGTATCTTCCTCTCCTTTTCTGTCAGTCTATGAAGGGAAGAAAATGTTGTACCTTTCCTTGACCTTTGTAAAAGTCCAAAGGGGAAGACAAATGGGAGGTGAAAAAAACCAATTAAGATAAACACCTTAGCTCTGATGTTAAGAAACTGTTCAGTTAGGAGTAGGTGGGAGAGCACCTAGCTGTTTGGCTTCTGTTTCTCTTGTGTGAGGTTTGCTTCACTGAAGAGCTTTATTGGTTTATTTCATTCTCTAACAGCCTAAATGGGATGCGGAATTTGAGTAGTAACTAAGTCACAGGTATGGAAACTGAAATGCAGAGAAAAGAGACTGTGAAAGATTAAGTTCTAAGAAAATTTGAGGAATAGAAGTCTCGGGCTACAGTATGAAACACTTCTTTTATCCCACTATAGTATCTGATATATATATTACTTTGTATGCTTCACAAAATATTGTGAAAGCACAAGTGTATACTGTGAAGTAAATCTGCTTTCCATTAGTATTTCTTTGCATTTTTATCTCTTCTTTCTCAAATTTGTGCTTTTTCCCTGCCTCCTGCAGTTACTAGCACCATGTTGAGTGATTTAGATTAAGGGTATGACTTATTTCTGGAGTGAGTTCCAAGTACACCTAATATACAATTCTGGGAAAGCCTAATATACTTCAGTACAAGTGAATAATCTGATTTTCAGAACATGGAAGTGGGTATATTGTCTTTCCACACATTGTCTCTATTTAAAGTTGGATGATATATAACTGTTGAAGTAATAGAGCAAATAAAAAACCTTGCACACACTTAAGGAGAGACTCCTGTTATGAGTAAACACTGTGGAACTGAAGCAATGTAAATACTAAAAATCACTCGAATCATAGCAGTCTGTTCAGTGCTTGCATGTGCAGCTGCCCTTCCAGACACTTCCATGGTATTGGCCACAGAGGTTTGGCCTTAAGGTTTGGCAAAGACCACTTTATGGAGATTAGGCTGAAAAGAAAGAACCCAAGTGAGAGCTCTGTAGACGATGAAGTTTCACAGTAATCTGTTAATACAGACTCTTGTTATCAGTTTTGCCAATTTATGTAGGGATTAGGAGGGATGCACTGTTCCTGCTGCTGGGTATTTTATGTTGATGGGTCCTTCAGTTAAAATACACAGCCTATGAAGTCAAAGTGAATCTTTCAGGTGTCATCAATGAGCTTTTTACAAGACTTGGACTGAATTTTGCTTACTTATGATTTGTTGTAGTGCCTAGCTTTCTAGATTTATTAATGAGATAATATGGCTAATAAGAGATATTGGAGACTGATAATCAATTTGCTAAAATGGTTGCTAGTCAGTTCAACTGTGGCCTGGATTTTGATGGGTCTGAAAACAGCTTGATCAGCAGTGAGGTGGTATGCTGAGAAAATATCATTTAAATATATTACCATGAAATGCTGTATGTTTATTTATGCAAACTGTTGTTTTGCAAGGCATGGGTTTCTGAGGTTACCCAGAAGTAAAAGTAAATGGAGTAAACCCCAAAATAAAATTTTTAGCAGTGTACTTTTGGCTGAAGTCATGAAGATGTTCTTAGGTTGGCATATTCTTTACAACGTTAATTGTATCTTACAATTGGCACATCAATCCAAAAAAATCATAATAAAACCAAGAAATATTGAAGAAATATTTTGCTTCATTGAAAAGCTCTTAAAATTATTTTTATTTGACTTGACATAGGCTGTTCTTGTTAAGGTTATCACTTACTTGTTGAAATTCAAAATAAAACATCCTTTAAGTGGCTCAGTAGAGCTATTCTGCTTGTTTGTATTCCAGGCAGTACCAAACTGGTAGCCAGCCACCAAATTCTAGCTGTAAGGCTGCATGCTTTGTAATCCTGCTAGTATCCCACTAATGCATTTTAAGTTCTGTGAAAAAAGTCCCATCTGCACCACATGGAGGAGCACAGTGAGACAATAGCAGTTTGGGGAGCCCAAATAACACTCTCCTTAGCTGGTCTCAGGCATCACAGGAGCCATCAGCCCAACAAAAGCCCATCCCCACACCCACGAGGGAGCCCAGAGGCACTATGGCAGGAGGGGACACCCCAATAACCCACCCAGGGAAATGAGCTCCTGTCCCAGCCTCCCTGAGCTGTCCTAGGATCACCCCAGACTCATGGGCAGGGGGACATCTATGCCAAGCCAGTCGACATCCCTGACTTTCCAGGGCACCGCGAGGGGGTCACTGCCTGCAGCAGGGTCACATTGTGGGATAAAGGGGAAGAGAATGTCAGGATTGCGCATGGCTGATTATGGGACAGTTTAGGGAGGAACCAAAGATGGGAACAGTGAAGGGTCTATATTGTTTAGAGAGGAATAAATATGGGAAAATGGCACGGGGAAAGGAATAAAATGGTCAGGTAGTGTGTGGACAGTGCTAGTCATTGTATATGTGTGTATATATATTTTTTCCTGATTGCAGACCTCCACCTTCCTCAGCAAGAGAGAGGAGCAGGATAAGACTATCGGTGCTATTTGTATTCATATGAGTGTTCTGTGTGCCAGTTTGTGCTGTACTGTGTGTCCAGCACTGTATATGTGTGTATACGTGTGTATACAGGTATTTGTGTGCATGTGCCTGCTGGTAAATGCATGCTTAGCCTTGCTGCTAGTTAGGTCTGTGGGCATGGAGCTGTGGCAACCTCACCTCTGTTGGGCTACTGGATTTGTCTCCCCCTGCTGGTATCTTCTGATGTCATTGAATACAGTTCAGTCAAAACTGAAGAGTAAGAAAGCTTTCCCTTAGCCAAATAGTGTATTTCTTTATTTGAAGGATACAGGCAAAACAAGATCATGTGTATCCCAAATGCAATGGTAGGAAAGAACTTGGTGAAGCTCTTTATTCAAAGAATTCTCTGTTTTATGCATCTGGGACTTACATAAAAAAACCCTATACATCAGATTTTATAGCTAAAAACTTTATCAGAAGTATGCATACTGTGAAAAAGTTTCATAATTTTATGAGTCATTGTGGTTTACCTCCCAAAGCTTGCCTTATCTGATTTTAATAGTATCTAATGTTAGCAACAAAGTTACCTCTCCCACTGTTTAATCAATACCAATAATTCTGCTACAGCCAGAATGGGATTAATCTGCTTTTTTCCATAGGCATTCCAAAGCCCTCAGACTGCTATTACACATGCAGCACTGAGTGACTGAGCGCCAGGTCCCAGGCAGCTGAGTTTCTGAAGAGCAAATCCTGCTTCAGTATTTAACACTTTATTTTCCAAACCTTTTTAACATGCCCTTCATGATTACATTAAATTGTGGTTAAACCCAGATGAGTCCCACCCTGCTGCTTGTTCACTCCCCCACACAGAGGGATGGGAGAGAGTATCAAAAGGATAAAAGTGTGAAAATTTGCACTGGAGATAAAGACAGTTTAATAGATAAAGCAAAAGTCATATGTACAAGCAAAGCAAAACAAGCAATTCATTCACTAGTTCCCACTGGCAGGCAGGTGTTCAGCCATCTCCAGGAAAGCAGGACTCCATCATGTGTAATCCTAACTTGGGAAAACAAATGCTGTAACTCCAAATGTGCCCCTTTCCTCCTCCTTTCTCAGCTTTTATTGCTGAGCACATTGTCATATGGTATGGAATATCCCTTGGGTCATCTGGGGTCAGCTGTCCTGGCTGTGCCCCGTCCCAACTTCTTGTGCACCCCCAGCCCACTCGTTGATGGGGTGGGGTGAGAGGCAGAAAAGGCCTTGACTCTGTGCAAGCTCTACTCAACAGTAATAAGAACATCCCTGTGTTATTGACACTGTTTTCAGCACAAATCCAAAACATAGACCCTGTGAAAAAAATTAACTTTATCACAGCCAAAACAAGCACATCACTGTAGGTCTTTCTTTTCCAGTTATCAGATTATATATTATGAGCCTTACAGGCCTTTTCTTAAAGGTTTGTCCTGGGACCAAGGTTTTGTTGTAAGAGTAGTGACCTATAATAATCTAAGATCCAGATACACTTTGATTTTAGATTAAAGTTATTGTCAGGCAAATTAACATTGTGTTAAGCTGGGGGAAATGTCTATTCATTGGCTTCAAAATGTCCAAGTAAGGGTTCATATGTATTTTCATTAAATTTTTGAAAGCTATTCTCAAACAATCATTAAGAAGAAACAATTAAATATCTTTAACATTTTCTCTGGGACTAAGTATAAGGAGGAAGCCATATAACATTCAGCTTGCTGTCAGTGCTGCCCTAATTCCTTCAGCTGAAATCCGTCACAACAGCCTACTCATGCAAATATGTGTTTAGAGCATCATGTATGCAAAACCGTTTTTAGAGACTTGGTCATGTTATCTAATTAAATATCTTGTAAATCAATGAAGTTAACAGATATTAAATAAATGAGCATCTTTTTATGTGGCTGAAGGTGCTAATAAATTAGATGTTTTCCCCAATTATTGTAAAAGTGTCTGTAGTTTAAAAGTATCAGAAAGGTAGATCAAACAAACAAATTAATGTATCTTCTCAGTTATTTCTAAAAAAGAACCTTTGCTAGTCCAGGAATACAGGGAGAATCCTTGTAAAACTACTCTTATTTTGGGCATATTTGACAGTAAAACCTTTAAAAAGATAAATTTAGTATCTAAAAGGTAAGAAAGCAAACAAAAAATGTCATTTTTTTTCTGCCAATAGATACTGAAGTAGAAGGGAGGAAGGCAGAATTGTATTATATCTGGGTTTGTTTTTATCAGATGAGGTGATGTGCAACACAACACATTGAATAACTCAGTAGCTGTTTGCCAGGGCAGGGAAAAGAGCAAGAGCAAAAGCAAAAGATGAGGATTTTTAAATTTTATTTTATTAGCAATTACAAAAATTCTGAAATCACTGAGCACAGACATAGTTAGTCCTAACTGAAAAAGTTTCCAATTTTAATTTAACTTGAATATAAATACAATTATTATCATATACTTATCTCCCCCCTTTAAAGCATTTACTGAAGGAAATGTAAATATACAGGTAGAAAGACCTGAAGGTATATCAAGCTACAGTTTGGACTCGGTAGGTGCAATAAAAGATTAAAGTATGGGTACTGTATAGACCCATTAAGTACAGATTGTGTGTGAAAACATCTGGAGGTTTATTTGCCTTACAGTGCTTTAAATTATCTTTCGTCAACTTCCAGAACGTGGATGGTAGTTTCCTTCAGAAATAATACTGTAGTTCTTACATACCCTGCTTGTTTGTGTAATATCATTGTTTTTCCGACTGCATAACTTTTGTGGGTTTTTTCACCTCTCTTTCTTTAGTTTGCCCTTCAACTTCTGACAGAGGTCCGAGTCAACCACTGCTTTGGCTGACTAATAGGGATCAACCCAAACCTTTTTCCCGCTTGGGCCTGCCCCCATGTCTAAGTGGTTTTGAGCTAGACTAAATAAAACACTCCTTTCTTAGAATTAGAAGAAATCATTTAAACTTTTTTAATAGAGGAAGATCAAAGTGAAGAAATAAAACATTACAGAAACACACATTTACTTGCCTCTCTCCACCTTCACACAGTGTCCTTGCAGCTAGTCCTTACATCTAGCCTTCATTTTAGTAAAATCAATGATTCATTTCTGAGTCTAAATAAATTCCATACTCTACTACGGTCCTTGTATAGAGTTTTTCTTTCCCCTCCTTAAAAGTATAGGTGTCTGTGCCATGCTGCTTTCAGTTTTAATAAGCATGAGTTGCAGGCTCTGGACCTGCATTGTTTCTCTTGCTCACAGTACACACTCTCTGTTGTGATCTTTGTTCCCAGTTCAGATGCTTACCATCCATGGCTAAAGTCTTCTCCCTCCATGGCATTTGGTTTCTCTACTACTTGTAAAGAACACACAGTGGCTAACATTTCTTTAAAAAAGGAAACACTGCTGGTAAGTAAGGTATTTATTAAGAAAGTGACCTTTCATTTTAGGATATTTAATTTAATCCATGTTTATTGCTTCAACCTCCTTTTTTATTTTCATTGGTAATGCATCTCAGCCTTTTAAGATCAGAACATTTCACCACTTGACACTATGCTTATTAATGTGAATGCTGAAAACATGCATCTCAATTATTTGTAAGGAACTTACCCAGTAACCTCCCTCTAATTTGGTACTTCTGCTTTTACCACTGTCTGTTCTTAGGTTCCTTTAGCGAGCTCTTGACCAGTATCATGCTTCACTAACCTTCAGGTTCACCCAACATTTCCCATGCAGGTTTATATCACTGACAACATTATTTATAATACTTTACTAATATCCTGAACATAGACTAGATTCTCTATGCCCAAGCTGAACATCATCTTATCAAAGATAGCAGCTCCACTTCATTTGCTTTAGGTAATCTCATGATTTTTTGTTTTGTTTTGTTTTCCCCCCAGCATTCTGTTTTTCCAGTGGGGCTGGAGAGTGGAGAAAAAGAGAGGAAAAAGTGCCACAAAGGGATATGAATAAGAAAATAACACAAAAGAGTATTTCCTTTAAAAAAGAACACTTAGCTTTGACTTGATAAATGATAGAGTTTCACCAGAATACCTAAGCAAATGATTCTTCCATTAAAATCAAGGAAAAGCAAAAATACTAATTCAGGGCTTCATTAATTTTTCTCTGGATCAAGCAGATTCCAATGTAGATTTCGGTCTCAACATTATGTGAAAGATATCCTTGGATTTTTTGTCCACAATCATATTTCTGCTACTATGCCTTTAATTATGACAAAGTACAAGTTATACTTCTGTGTAAATAACAAATGACAGAATGTAATTTTGTAGATAGTCATATATACTTGCTTTATATAAAAGCATTCCCAAGATCCAATTAAATTATGTTAAATTATTCATTGTAATTATGTCACATTTCAGGACCTACAGTTATAGGAGCTAATACTGATTAGGTTTCATTTATATAACTTACAAAAGAAGTTAGTGATTGTGATATAACCATGTAACCTCTCATCATGAAATTTCAGTGTGCTAGGAACAAATGTTATTCCTCTGAGGTAGGAAACTGCGCAGCAGTAGCCACAGGTACTGACTGTTTATGATTGCGAACTGGGTATGGAGTCCTATGCTGTGACAAGTGAGGCTTCAAGTTCTCTCTGTATGGTTTGAATAACTCTAACATTGACAATTTTATTTTATTTTCATGGCACAAGGAAGGTACTAATTTCTGTTTTTAAAACCATTCTCTGCCTAAAAGCATGAAGTTATCCTTGATGAGAGCTTCCTTCCTCAGTTTTTCAGAAAGATAATGTCATAAAATTAGTTATCAACACCATCTGAAGTTATCTGTGGAGCAACATCAGTTTTTACCTAAGAAATACCAGAGACACCAGAGCATGAGTCATCTCGTATGCGGAAAGAAACTGAGGACTTCGGGCAGATCAGTGTATTGCAAACAGTAGGCTGTTGTAACCACATTCTACCATATTTTAGAACTGAATAAGGTAATAATTAGCTGTACCACCTCTCTGCATTGCATTTGAGAGCAACAATAATACAGCTGTGGATCTTGAACAACATTTGACTACAGTAGCTTCAATCTATTCAAAGACAGCCAGAAATGCTACACTGCTAATGATAATAATAATGTAACTCCTTTCCCATGAGTTCTTTTCTCAATAAAATTTAAGACATAGATTTCACTATTCTATTTCAGTTAAATGGCTGAAATGAATTATTAATAGGCTTGAAATGCATGTAAAAATTGAGGGAAGGAGAGAAAGGGTAAAATATGGGCTCTGGGGCATTTTTCTGAACTACACATCATATTCTTACATCTGTTATAAATAATGAGGTGTAGCAAGGGGAGGGAATGCACAAAGGTGCTGCCATGGTCTCCTCAGTATTCTTGTATCTACTGTAATGATTTTCAGCATAGAGCTATGGTAATTGAGTGTGGCTGTAGGAGTCATCACTGGCTTAATGTAACTCTGTTTTGGCTGTTGTCTTGTCCCATGATCTTACATGAATCAAAACAAAAATGTTGTTTCTGTCCTGTGATGGTTGTGATTTACTGATACATTGATGTCTAGGGCTTTTCAGTTGTGTGACTCAAAACATGGGTCCATTCAAATTTGTCCAATAGTTTTGACAGGTCAACTTTTCACTGGCAGGCCTTATGCTCTGCAGTTGATATAAACCCAATATAAACTCACAATTATGTGTTTAACCTTAGGATCGCTGATAAGACTAGTGAATTGATGTTAAACAGTATTCATTAGGTATCATTCCTGTGTTTGCCCAGCAGTCATGATTCCTGATAAAATCAGCAGTGTTCAGGATTGCCAAACTTAACCTGAGCGTTCCTTTAGTTTATGACATTCACCAGAACAGCTGAAGTTGTAAATGAAACACCTTCAATCCATACAAAAAAATACAAAAACAAACCCTTGGAAAAATAAAATACAAGAGTCAGAGAAATTGGAGATAAGGGCAAACTTTTCTCCAACTGGAATGGCTGCATAACAGGACTGAAGCCCACGGAGATGGTGCTACCTCTCTCCTGGGAAGGTTTCCAGCCTCCACAGGATGAAACCCTAAGCAACCTGGTCTGACTCCACAGTTGAGCCTGCTCTGAGCAACGGGCTGGGCTGAAATGTCCCTTGGTCCTTGAGCTCAGTGTTGCAGGGCACCATCTGTTCAGAAGTACCCAAGCACTGCTAACTGAACTGAAAGGCCAGCGGAGGTGAAGACAGTCCTTCATAAAGAGTCAGCTTAGCTGTGGGGGGTAACTGTTTTACAACTTGCTTTTTGACTGCCGACTTCTATAAACCCCCTTTTGCAGGGCTGTTATATTCCTGTCATGTTGTTTTTGAAGACACCAGTTATGGACAACAAAAGGCTGCTTTTCAGCTGGTTTAGTTGTTTCTCCCCAGCTTTCATGCTGCTAAGGAACTGCTAGCTGCTACCATGTTTTTCCGTACAAATTTCTGAGACCATGCACATTGTCGCAGTTTCCGCTAGCTTCCAGTGCGTTTCTTAGCAGTTTTTATCAATTTTTTGGTCCCTGGCCCCTGTCACGTTTGATCCACAGTTTCTGTTTGGTACACATGTGGTATTTTTTCTTATTTTGCAGTTTGAAACAGGCTGAAACGAGATCTACAGTTTTCATCACTTTTGCTTTGTGGACCCCCTTATATCTTTGAGTTTCTGTTTTCTCCCTTTCCCATGCTGTTGTGTACTCTCAGTGGCAGCCAGTGAAAACAGAGCTGATGAGCTCCTTATAGAAACAGGTTATCTAGGACAATTCAATGAATCAATGCACTGTTTGGAGGCACTGGCTGTAGCATATAAAAAGATTTTGCTGCTGGTCTTACCCTATATATTAACTCCTAGTGAAGTAATTTTGTAAAGCAAAGTTATTTGAGACTACCAGAGTTCATGTAGATCTCAACTCAGTACTTTGTGTGAAGTAAATACCTGTTACACACATCTGTTATAGGCACTGTGTGGATGCATGGTTACACATTTATCAGAGGTGTACGGTTTTTGTGACAAGGACCAAAAATACTTTCTAATCAGAATCAAGTTGATCTTTATTTTTTAAGTAAATTCTCAAATTGGAAAACTATGTGTTTGATGTGGTTACAAATGGCAATGTTCTTTGGTATCCTCCATGCTCCTTTGAAATATTTTCTTGTTATTTTTTTTCTTTTTTTGGTATTACTCTAAGTAAATGATCTGCAATAAAGTCAGAAAACAAAATTCTCTAGAAAAAGCTACTGGTTAGTCTCCTAGTTTTCCTAACATTTTCCACTTCCAGACTGTTACAATTAAATTTTAAAGAATTTTTAGTGTTACTGAAAAAGTGCTCAGATGGCACTGCTACTCTTGTGTGATTCCAGAATACTGCTTGCTAGTCTCAGTCTGCTTTTGGGACATAGTAATAAAATACCTTCCCTATTTTCAAGTTCTTGAACATATTAAGGGGGGAGATAGCAAGTTGGGATTTTGTCACTGTTGTTTAAATGGATATTTCTTATTGTATTATACAATGCCGCAGTAACTTTAAGGCAAGACAAGGAAAAGGAACTGTTTAAGGTTAGAGAATTTTACTTTTTAATAACTAAAACCAAATGAAAAATGTCATAAGAAATTTCACTCTTTATTTAACAGTTAATGTGGTATTCTTTTATTTCTTGATTTGTTAGATAACTAATTCACCTACTGCCTAGAGCTCCAACAATGGGTAATATATTTAATTCTTACTTCCAGACATGAAAGCTGATTAATAAAAAACAAATGCTATCTTGTAGAAGGAAGACAGTACATCTGAAGTACTTGCTGAAAGCTTTGTGGATTTCAGACAATTCAAATCACAAATCTAAATCAAAATCTGGCTCCTCAGCTTCTACCCACACTTGAAGGGCAAAACAAGGGCTTCATATTCCCCCACGTAAAGGTGTCTCAAGAATTGAATCTGAATATTCCTACAGGCTAAACAGTTTACTTTATGTTCTCCCTTTCTCCTATTTTCTCACCCCTGCTTTGTTCTATCCTGTGATTATAGCTCTTAAATAAGTTCACCTTTATTCTCCCAAAAAGGGGTAAATAACAATAAAATGTTATCTCTTTTCAGGGATAGGACTATCAGAGGGATTTTACCAGTTTGTTAAATCATACCTGAAAATATTGTTTTGTTGGCTGTCGGGTGTGCGTTTGATAGTAGGAGTATATAGCATCTTTGCTACTGAAAATAATGTGACAAAATCAATATCTTCTGTTATAGTCTTTGTTTCTGTTGCTTTTGATTAAAAACAAAACAACAAACAAATAAACTATTATTTGACAGCTTCCCTGCAATGAAGATAAATGTAGCTGAAGTGCTTATGGGCTGGATTTCTGCCCACCTAGAGATGCTTTCTGTGCTTGTTTGCAGCTTAATATTGTCGACCTCTGGCTCACCTTCCATCAGTCCCACAGAATGGGTCTGTAGTTCAATGAGGTCAAGCCAGGGAAGAAACAGCCACTACAGGAGGTGTACTATCTTCTCAAAGCACTTGGCAATGGAATAGTTTCAGTACAGAGGATGTGAAGACCTATCTCTCTTTTGAGGTTTCCAAGGGTGTGTACTCCTGCCTAGACAAGTTTGAACCTTGGTAATGTAGGGAAACATGGAGCCTGAATAGTCCAAAGCCAGCTCATATGCACATCTGCATCTATAGTAGAGTATGACAGAGGTACAGTTAGGTTTTTAACAGATTTATCTCACTGGGATGATAAAAGAGGAGAGTTTCATCAGGTAAGCATGGGCAGTGTATACCATAAAACACCTGGGAACCTGGGGTAGAAGACATTGTGGCATAAATTGATAAGAATGGATACACATCTGTTTCTTCCCTGTTGTTTGTCTCCATACGCTGTTATGAAACCAGGCGATGAACAACTCCCAGACAAGTCTGACTGCTCCACTGGTTATTAAGTCCTGGTAATTGGAGACATTTAATTATTCCTTAAGGATGAAGCCTATGCCATGCACTGCTTAAGACCTCAGTTTAATTGCTTATGAACTAAATTCAATCTTGAGATCTGTTTCTGCTCCCAGATCACCAAATATATCTTGTCTGCCTGTGAATGTGTTGCTCTTCTTTCCCTCCTGTTCTCCCTCTTCCATCTCTAAAAGGTTTATTTGAGATTTAAGTTCTTTCTGACATGCAGCGCCAGGACACCAGGAATCAGATCTGCATTTTCCCCCTCTACCCCAACCTGAACAAATATCACCCTCACATTGAGAAAAATTTTACTTTTGAGAGTTGCAGAGAAAGAAAGGAAGCACTGGGCTTCATACTACAAGGTACTGCACATGAGAGGAGTATGGGAATGTACCTCTTTCAGGGCTGTCACAAACCTTTTGTCTGCTGGTGTTAAATGTGAGCAGAGGCTCTCAGTACCTTGCAGAATAAAACTGACACATACAATAGGTATGATTTTCAAAAGAAGGACAGGGAGAGAAGAAAGGAAAAGGTAATTCATATTTAGCACAAAAAGCTCCCTTTTACTTGAGCTGAAACCTACTCAGTTGTTACTGCTACATAGAAAACATATTGAAATCTTGTTCCATTACCTTTCTAAACCTCAAGAATATTTTTCCTGAAGCTTGTGCCAGCGCTCACAAATATATTCATGCCTTCTTCTGGTTTTGACTTGAAGTTCTAAATTGCTTCTGAAAAATGCAGTTCACGACACATTTCTTACACTGCCAGAGACCCTCAAAATAACCATCCATCTGCTTCTATTGCAATGACCAAGCAATGAATGTTGCAAAAATTTTATGAAACAAAAATGTGATACTAGATAGCAATCAATTCTGTACTTTCGTGGTTGCTGAAGACTTTTGCTTTCCTCTGTAAATGATCTGTCTTCAGTACACACAGATGTCCATCAATCTTCCTATTTTGCCATTTATTGCAGTCATATTTTATATAAGAAAAAATGTATAGCTGGCCAAATAGCTGATCCTGTTCTATTTTACCCCAATCTTTCAGACAGGAGAATGGAATATTTATTTCACCAAAAGGTTTGTACTGGAGACAGACTTATCCAATAATACTCTGCATCTATCCTGCCATCATTTTATGTTGAAAAAATGCTAAAAGTAGCTATTACAGAAGTTTAAGCAGGTAAAGTACTGCCAGCATGGTTTGGGCTTGTATTGATTTTCCTTTGAAAAGTAGTGTAAGATTCATATTGCCATAGTTCTTTTAATTCAGATTGTCTGACTTCAGCTGAGGAGATAAGATAGACCTTAACATCAACAAAAATCTATATAGTGCAGTTCAGTTAAGCCTAAGATTTTTTTACTTGCTGTGTTTTATTTTGTTGTTTAAACAGAATTTTAAGTTCAAAATGGAGATGTGATTTCATATGCTTGTGGGTGGAGTCTTTCTCTGTTACCTGGTTTCCTGATTACCAGCTATATCTGTAACTACCGAGGCCCTTGCAAATAAGGAGTGTCTTTATTCACAAAAAATCTTGTGACATAATGAAATATAGTTCTTGTTGGACAAGCAGACTGGTAACTGAGCAGTATAAGCTGTGACTTATACTAAGTCATAGGAATTTCACCGTGCAAATGAATTGCAGAAGCAATGAGTCCTGTGATCTGGTCCAGCAGACAAGCCTTGCTGTCTAACCAGCCAAGTGTGTGGAGCAGAACATGCTCAGAATAATGGTTTACTTTGGCAAACTGCTAAACTTTTCTACTCTTCTTTGCTGTATTTCATGGTGTTCTTTTGCCTGCAGAGATTGAGATGGAGGGCAATAGTGCTGCCAAAGTCTAAGAGGAGGGCTGTGTTTCTTGACAGTCAGTAGGTCTACAGGTCTTACTTTTTGTTTTGTGGGATGCAACTGGACTCTTTAAATCCAGGAGAGCAGATGTTTTGAAAAGAAAATATGTTACCTAAATAAATAACATGAATGGAGCATGTCTTTGAATTTGGAAGAGAATCCAAATTTTAAAAATACCTAATGATACCAATCTCAAATATTGTACTGACTAGAAGACGTATACACTTATTTTTCTGGGAAGTATCATATAAAGTTCACATAGGAAGAAACTTCCAATTGCATCAAAACCCTTTTATGTATTGTCTGCTCGGATACACAGGATGATTTATACCAACCTTTCTCTGAAACTATGGATTGAGAAATACAGTTTCAGTTGTTATGGACCACGCTCTGGTTGATCCCAGCAACTGGTGGACCAGAGCAGAAGTCTTCCAGCAGGAGCAGGGCAGAGAGGAATCCCTTACACCACATCTGTGGGCCAGTTGCCACCTTAGCACTGTCTGCACAACAGTTCTGTGCCAGAGTGGTGGAGTCATTCTCAAGGGATTCCCACATAATTTCTGTTGCTTTGTCATTCAGGAACTTGTAGTTCTCTGGCAAGAGAGCTGGAAAAAGAGAGATGCTGTAGGAATAACAGTATTTTCTGGAGGGGACAGGGTATGTGAACTGTTTTCTGTGCAGCACAATAAACAGAACATTAATGTTCGTTCTTTTCTAGCAAGCAACTCTTGGGGTTAGCTAAAAGGGAATTAAGACTAGGATACGTGAGGCATGAAGAATGAAAATCTATATCAAATAGAAAAGATTGGAATACTGGAGCCATAAGCAAAGCTGCTGTGAAAGTGCAAGGAAAGTTAAATAGACTGTGTTAAATGCACTTTTTTCCCCCTGTAGTGTTAGAGAAATAGTTTATTTTTGCCAACTTTTTCCCCTTATATTTGCTGTAGTGGCAAATGACACAGGATCCCTTTTATACATGTCTTTCATCTGTGTTCTGAACTCTTTTAAATACATTCCTTCTTCCAAATGAATTTAATTATTACTTAGTTTTTCTGAAATAACACATTTTCCATGGCATTTTAATAATCTTCTCCAAACATGAAAAATTTGAAAAACTGTCCACTGTTCATTGGCCTACAGAACTGTCAACACAACAATATTCAGTTAATGATCTAATTGGAAGGATTTTGAGAAACCACTCATGGCATTTTTTTAACATTTTGAAATGTGTGGCAATGCATGGGGAACATTTAATCTGGGTCACTTAATTGAAAGCATAGTTTATTCTTTGCCTTTAGCTCCTACTTTCCATTCTGAAGAGTTACTAAAGTATTGTGGCTTGAGGGAAAGATCTGAAACTACACGGAGTTAGGTGAAAATGGAAATATTTCATTCTTTTGGAAAACAAAGATAAAGTGAAAGCTATTCCCTTGCCTGGTCTCACCCCCATACCTTCCCATCCCACCCACCTCCTCTAAAGACCACTTGGTTTTGTCCACAATACCAATTTAGTTACATGAAAACTGAAAGATGAATTTTTGTGAATTTCTGACAGTTTTAGCAATGTCTTTTGGACTTCTCAGATCACCCTTGTGGGAAGGAAAAGTAACGTCAGTGGGTTTCAAGACATGTGGAAAGACAAAGTAATTCTTTCCTTCATCCTATGTTCATCCCTAATCACATTCTCATACTGATTATGTTAAACAAACTGGAAGGGGGGAGAAATAGTTTTATTTGTAATTATTCAAAATGTAACTCTACATTGGATCTCTGAAATGCAGGACAATATTTTCCTGTGAACAAATGTCAGAGTAGCTTCCTAATAGGGTTTTGAGGTTCCAGCTTTATTCTTCAGGTTAATGGAAAAAGTGATTGTATGTAAATAGTGTTTTAAGGCCAAAAAAAGGGGGGGAGAATAATTTGGGTTTGGTTTTCCTTTGCCCCTTTCTATTACGCTTAAGGAATAGCAATGAGGAAATTAAGAAGAAGCTTCTTATTGCTCTCTTCTCCCCAAAACATACATCACAATGTGAAAGCTATCCTTTTATGTGGATGAAATTGTGGTGGGGAGAAATGGTCTTCCTTTGGTCATCTCCTGTGAGCCATGCTATGCTACTGACCAGATTTTTCATGAGATCTACAAGTAGATAGCAGCACTATATGCTATCAGGTGCCACAGTCAATATTTCAGATATATGAGAGCAAATTACTTCCTCTATCCTTAAGCATGTTAGCTGATAAAGATAAAAATTCCCTTTTCAACAGATTTTACTGTCCTTGTTGTCTTGCAGAGGTAATGATCTCTTCACAGATACTCTCAGCACATATGGATTGTCCTGTCTCTGCTCTGAGATAACTAAATGCCTTGTCGTCAAGATAGTCAGGAGCTCAGTTCAAGAATATATGCCTGTAAAAGCATTATTAGTTCACTTTAGCATCATGATAATATGCTCACATAGACTGTGAGTTGCTCAAAGCACAAGAAAACAAGCTTATATATGGCCAGAATATACTAAATAAAGAATAAAGTTAACATTCACTGCATTGGGACAGATCAACTTCTTGTTTGTCAGGTTATTTTCTAACAATATACAGCCTGCTTGTATAATAAAGTTCCAAAGACAGTTTCACCTTCACTCAGCTGTGAGGTATTTTGAAAGAAAAAACAGTTTAAATAGAACTGAAATATTTTTGAATGTTAGAAACTGAACTTTATTTTTTGTAGAGGAAGGGGACAAAAATTAACACTTTCTACAAGGTTGTAAAATTCTGACTAGCTGTAATCAGTATGTCATTTAAAATAGAAATACTGTTAGCCTACAATGCATTATGACAGATTGTCATGAAGAGGTAGTGGTGCTGATGTTGCGATCAGGAGCTGACAACTGAGTTTCATTAAAGCAAAAATATATATATATTAAAAAAGTGAATCATCTTTTAATGAGTAAAGATAGGTATTAAGATCAAATCCTACTATGATTTCTTTGTTCCTGTCACTCTGTCATGACTTCTTCTGTCCAAAAAAAAGTTAGATGCAAGAGGATAAAAAAATATCATTTCAGTAAATCTTATAATCTATGTTGCCTTGTCATCTCTTTATTGATGATAGCTAAGCTTCAATTAGAAATGTAGAAATATTAATGAAAGAAAACCGTATTTAACCTTATGAAAATATCTTGCGCTGTCTGAGTAATAAAGGCTTTTTTGTTATTTTTGGTGACTAAAGCTTTTTTTAAAAAAATATTCTTCTAATAACCTTTGAGAAATACAAATAAATGTTCTTATCAGATGACATGTAAACCTTTTCTTACAGTTGCTTGATGTCATAAAAGAAATCCTTTATCTTTATCCCTGATACTTCATAAAAGCCCTTGTGTTGACGAAGACTAACTGAAAAAAACAAATTTTGGCATTTGAAAGTGAGTCTGACAAACTTACATTGAAATAAGATAACAGATGTTTGATGACATTTTTATTTCTAAAGAGTTCCTTTAATGGATAGTTCCCTCCACTGTCTTGCATTCCTTCCCTTTTGCATAAAAATCTCCAGTTCCCAAGGACAGACATGGACGCCAGTCTCTTATGTCAGCTAGGTTGAATTTCTTATCTTTGGTGTTTACATAGACTCTAACTGACTGATAAAAAAAGATGTGTCTCTAAATTAGGTCATTGTCCTTTATTTTCTTCAAGAAACTCATATATCCCCACTAACTTTATGGAAAACATGTGAACTCTGGAGATCATTTCACCTGAGTTACCTGACTAAAGATGAATTTGCCTAGAAGAAAAATATTCTCCAAAATGTATAATCACATGTTTTTCTGAATAGGAATCCTCTTTAAAGAACGAATTTTTTGCCATTAATTTAAAAAAAAAATAAACTATTTATTCTATAGAATAAACAAACACATTTGGGCACAGAAAGTTTTTTTCAAAACCTTTTTTTCCTTTAACTTTAGCATCTTCTTTCCTCCAATAGTATCATTTAGTATGATCTTAGGAAAACAACCCCACACATCAAACTCTTCCCATAAAATTCGAGCCAGTTATGATCTAGCCCACAATATTTGTCTTACCAGTACAATTCCAGATGTGTTGTGTGCTATTGTGTAATTAATTTACTGGTAACTGTTGTAGGCACTTAAGTTTTTAACTTGATACAGGGAAGAAAGCTAAATATCTTTTTTTTAACTATGTCTCTTTAGTATTCTATGCACAAAATGCCATAAGTAGAGACAACGATTTACGGTTGTTTACATACTGAACTGCAAAGAGGTCCAGCTGATCATGGACACCTTCTAATGAAATAACTACAGTGAGCACAATCAATTTTCAGATTGTTGTTCCAGGCACACTACAGCATTATTTTCTTGTTGCATTTCCAGGAGTTTAGGGTTTGGGGTTTTTTGGTTCTGTTTTTTGCAAAAGAAAAACTGTTAACTTCGGTCCAAAAGGATGTGAGCTAAACACTGCAGGTTGAGGCCAGAGAGTCAGAATAAATACTCTGAAAGGAAAGAGGAAGGTCCCCGTTGCAGCAGGAGTGCTGATGTGGATGAGAAAAATCATGAGGTTCTTCAGCTACCATGGTTCAATGGGGCTCCTTCAGGGAACATGTGCTTCTACCCAAAAGTGCAGTCACACTAATTAACTAAAGCACACAGCCATGAAGCATTCAGGCTAATAATCTCTGAAGGTTGTTTTGCAGCTCACTGCTGTGTCATTTTGTGAAACCTACATGGTGCTCTGTGAAGTAGAAGCACACTGCAGGGAGACACTGCAGGGAGACCCTACAGACCCTGCAGGTTTATGAATCTGCATGCTGGGAAGATGAGAAAGAGAAGGTGGTGGCAGGAGGTACATGATGGTATGGTGGTGGGTCTGCACAGGCTGACCACTGGGACTTATCTTGCAGGAGGACAAGGACTGGGGTGCAGAAGCACCAAGGCAGAGGTTGTGCAATGACAGAGACACTCACCTACTTAAGCAGAAGGAACCTGTTATAAATCTTACCTTGAAAATCTACTGCAGTTTTGAAAACTAGCAGCAGAGAAAGCCAGAAGGGTGTTACTGTGCAATGTGCTGACATGTGCTGCACCCTAGACACTTCACCAAGAGCCAAACTAGAATAACTCAGGGAAGATAATGTTTCAAAATGGTTAAACTGATTTCTTCATGTTGGCTGGTCACATAATCCCCACATGACAACCCCTGTACATAAATAAGTTTTGGTAATCAGAATAAATAAACATGAAAACTTTTAAGATTAAAATCTAACAAGGAAGTCAAACTGAAAGAGAATATATTATGTCCTAAAGGCTTTGATTTGCAATTAAGGTTTAAAAAAAAATAATTAAAATTTAAATTTAAGAATATATTTTAAAAATTTAAATTTATAAATTAAAGTTTACAATTAAAGTAAAATAGGCCTGCATCCTGGAATACATCATACATATTGTAGTTCCACTTATTGGACACTGAAAATTAGATCTGGGTGAAGTACTCCCTTTACCTTACAACCTTTTTCCTAAGTAGGATTTCTCCGTTACTGAAAGCATCCAGTGAGTGTTTCAGTGTCCATTGTAAGACCTCATTAGTATTCTGGCCCTGTAAATGTTGATGGCTGATGACAACAATCCCTTAATGTAAGCTGTTTTATAGAGTTGTATATTATTGATGTTACTAAGGGACCAAGAAACAGGTGGATATACCATCTGCCATTGCTACCTAACTGATAATTTACAGAAAAAAATTTAAGAACAGTTTGGTTCAGTACAAAGTAAAGAAACTGTAAATTCTGGGAAAAAATTGCTAATACCCAGCAATTCTTTCTCTGTTGTTTTCCCTTTGTTTTAGGCTGTTTGTAAATAAGGGCAAAGATAGAAGGTGTATGCTTGATGAACATGAAGGGAATAAGATATGAAAAGCATAGAGATTCTTCATGTATTATTTCAGTATTTAGGAGCCAATCGTGAGTTTTCTTCATGCAGCAATATTGCTGGCTAGTCAAGACAAATTTGGAAGCAAAGACTGGACACATATTGAGGAGTGGAGGCTTGGCTCCTGGATATACATACTGGTTATGCCCAGTGGAGGAAAGCAAGGAAGGATGATGGAGCAGAAGATGTGTGGTCTAAGAAGTCTTCAGCTTTGATGTCTTAGGAAACAGAACCATGGGGAGCATTAGAGAGTATAGCTACTCTTCATTCACAGAGACATACTAACACTATCCTTTAACTTACCTAGTTTTATCTCTGATTTCAACTTTAAAGGCATTGGGTCAACTTCTCAATAGATACATATCAGCATTATGATGTCCATTGTGTGTGTTCCAGGTCTGGCTTTTCCTAAACAATATGTCTTTGTGGAAAATCAGTTATGAGTTCTTTTTATTACTCTGTCCAAGTCCTAATGAAGCTTAAATTTAACCAAATTCATGATTGTTCCATGTCTGTTTTCTTAACAGCAAGAAATTTTTTTGTTGTAGTATTAATGAATATCCAATGGAAAAAAAAAGCTAAAAAGAGCTGGAGCAAAATTTTAATAGTATACCAGTATTGGTAGAATAAAGAGGCAATTTATTCTAGTGAAAGAGTGCCAGAATGGCAGGGTCTAACATGATTTCAGTCATGAACATGTTTGATTTTAAGCAAAAGCTTTCATTTTAGTGTGCTCTCTTTTCCTTTTGACAAGTCATCTTGCATAAACAGGTTATAAAGCCCTTAAAGATTTTTGTGTGCATAATGACTACTTCAGTGGAGTCCAGTTTGAGCTGTGGGCTGCCGTTGTTAATTGTAACAAATGCATATACCAGCGAGAAAGAGGTAGTAAGGGTACAATTTGTATAGCTAGTCAATTCAGCAAGAATTCTGAAGTTCAGGTATTAGCCATAAATTTTTCATAAGACTGTTCATACAGAAAACACATGCACTGTATCATTTATGAAGAGATTACCAATTCATGATTTTTGGAATTCTACCCATGTTTTAACAATACTTTTTTCTATTAATTGAAAATTCAGCTCACCTTCTAGCAAGAGTGATGAACCTCCAGTTGTCTGTTACAGTTTATTGGCATCGCCTCTTGTTACCTTTTGTTTTCATCTACTTTTCCTGCACTCCTTGGAGTGAAGATGAAAGCCGTGAGATGTAAGCTCATGTAGAGGTTAGGGCAGGTGATAAAAGAAAATATGAGAGAGACCGGTGGAATTTCTGACCGACTTCTGTAATGAAGATGCCGAGTTCTTTGCTGTCAGAGTAAACCTTGCCAGGTTTTTCAGAGAGGAGGCTGAAATCACTGGGCTGCTATCCTTAGTTAAGACCTTTCTACTAGTGAAAAGGGTTGCAACTCAAGGTGGCTCAAAGGTCCCTGTGCTGGTCATTGGCTGGCAAGTAAATGCAGGATGCCATTTGCCTTTCCTTACAATTTTGAGGTCTTGACATCTTAACAGACTGCCTATTTGTGATTTGTGATCACCGAAAAGGTAGTCTTCTGAAATACCTAAACTAACCTGCCATGTGGCCAGCTTTAAAAGGGTATGAGACAGTTCTTATTTCTGATATTATTATCCTTAATCCTTATGATCATGTAATCGGCTGTTAAAAAAACCAGCAAACAAATCAGATAAAATGTTTTGAAGTAACTTAGCAACGTTTGTGTTATAAACATTTAGTCTATAATTAACTAATGAACTAATTAGTAAGATTTTTGACCATTCATTGAATAATTGTCCCATTATTATTTTAAGACTTAAAAGGGAGCTTAGGATGCTCGATTGATACCTGCTTTTTTTGCCTAACTTTCCTGTAAGAACTGCTTGCAAAACTCCTTAGAGCCTGAGAAAAAGAAGCAGAAGGGGCTTGGTGGTGTCAGGTATTACCTAAAATAAGATTGTGTTACATTCCACTACCAACTTTTTGTGTCAAATACTTCTTGTGCATCATGCTATAGGAAGCAAAGCTTTCAGGACTACTCATTACACGGTGTTTTAGCATTCAAAGTTAGCGTCAAACAGCTTTACCTGCTATGTTTGTTTTCAGGATGGAGTGCAGTCTTTAAAAAAACCAGAAGCCTGTTTTCCTTTCATCTCTGAACCACACAGTATCTATTTTCATCAAAAAATTACCAGTGCTTCCTACAGGAATATTCCTTCCAGCTACTTCTTCCTCTTCCATAAAAAGGTGTTTCTAAATTGTGACCCATTCAAAAGAGCTTTTGTGCTTATTTTCAACATCTGTTGTGTGTATTTGTTCTTATCATGCTAGAGAGTTCAGTGGTATAACTGAGCAGGGACAAATAAAATGAAAATAAATGCTGGAAATAATTATGCCATATTGAAAACTTTCCCTGCCACCCTCAGATTTTTATTGGAAACCTAGAAAAGCATACTCTGAGCAGTGGATTTTTATTTAAAAATTATCATACATCTCTGGAATATTAATTATATTGTCAGAATATGTAATTGTGTATAAAAAATTAATTTGAAGCTGTGAATAAATGCATACTATAGAAGCTATAAGTGGAAATGATACATGCAATGAAAATGTATATGTGTCACAGAAAACAGCACTGCAAATCCCAGGCCTCCAATGCCATGCAGGGTTACCCTGGAAGAGGGTCAAGCAAGGAGGAAAAAAAGACCAGCCTTTCATTTTCATTTGTAGGACATAGAATGAAAGGTGGTTTTATTTAACAAGAGAAAGAGCTGTGTAGAAAGTATGATTCATTTATGAGGAAAAGGATATTCTAATTTTGCCTGATTTGAAGCAATTATTAGCTGTGACTTTATCCTGAGGGAATTCTTCTGCTGCATATCATGCAGCTTTCATTTTGTCATACAAACTATACTCCTACTGCAGATTGAACAGGTGCTGCATCCCACGAATACAGAAGAGAAATAGAAAATTAGTCAGGGTCCTGCCCTAAATTTTAAATATCACCTATATGGTACAGCATGAATATTGTGGTCCTTCAGGGAGGGCCTGCAATGTGCTGTAAAGGCTATAAGGCTCTTAAACAATCTGCCCCAGGCCTGCAATCTCTTTTCTGGAAAAACTTGCTCCTGCATGCAAGAACTCCCTCATATTCAGTGTGCTTCCAGGGGACTTTTGCACCAAGCCAGTAAAGTTCCAGTGAGAAAAAATGGGGCTAGGAAGTGGGTGAGCCATGGAGCCTTTGCATCTGATGCCGGTCAGGCATGCTGGGCAGCCTGCAGGGAAGACTGGCAACGAGGGAAGCGAGATGTGTTCCTGCCTCCAGGCAGCTGCCCTGTAGGAGACAAAATTACGTGACTAGCTTTACACATCTGCACCCCAGGGACAACAGGAGATCTCTGCTGCTTTCCACCTCTTGTATGTCACCTGCAGGTCTGGGCAGAGACTCACCTTGAAAGTCTGGAAATTTTTAGTGGAAGCTCAGTGTTTGAGGTAGTAGAATTAAGCCCTCAAATAACCGACGGTTGTTCCTGTTGAACAATTTTCTGGTCTGCTAGCAGTGAGACTGGATTTTTAATGATTTAAGTGGGGAAAATCTAAATCCCACTGAAGCAAGTGGTACTGGTAGTTATGCTGATTTTGATGAAATGTGGGGCAACCAATGGTCTGCAACTCTCAAGGGATTTATAGATACTTCATGAATTAAGCAAAAAAAAAAAAAAAAAGCAGCAGCAGCAGCTAAGGTAATTGGCCAAGTTATTTGCTAATAATTACTTACCATGCTGTGCCCTTTAACAGGTCATTCATTGATAGTAACAATAAGATCCAGAGATGATTCATGCTACTGTCAACAGTGAATATCAAAACTGTGATTAAGAATGAATGTGCACATTTTGCTATAAATGCAATGAACTTCTTGCGTTGACGATCTTTTTGTGGTAAAGACCATTAAAGGAATCTAACGGAAAATAATTTTATATGTTTATTTAAATAGGCTGTGTGGCTATTTGTAAGGATACCTTGGGGGTGTTTGTATACTAGATCAATACATGCAACAACTACCTGAGAACCATTGGGCTAGTAACTGAAAAAATAGTCTGGATTTTTCTGTGCCAGCAAGGATATTCTATTCTTTCACCTAAATTGCCCATACTGTTTGGGGTTGGTTCTTATTCCTGGACTGTTACAGGTTTTACAGTTTTTTCCGTTGTTCACTATTCTAATAAAACCTTCATCCTGTTACTTTATCACCTTGCACCTTCACCACATTTCTTCACAAATGCATAAAAGGATTTCTCCTGTGGAGTAACAGGTGCTAAGAAAATACACATCTTAAATATGAACCTATTGATTAAATATTCAGCCTAATCTTGAAGGTAGTGTTACATTCAATAATATATTAATGTTCAATTGTTTGTTGGAAAAATTATTTTAACAAAGCTATCTAAGCTTTAGTTTACTTATCTGTTGCACAAGTGAAATAACTTCGTTTCAACTCTATGCTTGAAGTGGATATCCATAATTACAGTGTTATTGAACCCTGTTTGTTAGAGTTGTCTAGACCAGTCAGAAGTGTTGACTTTCCTTCACTGAATATTTCCTTTCTACTCCACTGCTGAGAGCCTGAAAGTTGTACTTATGTGTTAGGATAACACGGAAGTAAAAACACATAGAAAATGTGAATCTACCAAGAGAAGGGACAACCCAGTATTTTTCCTCTTTGAGCAGGAAAGTTACACTAGGTAATTATACTGAGAAAAATCAACTGAAAAGAACACAGTATGATCTGGGGAAATATGTACATGGAGCTGTAGATATATTAATGTTATCTGATGATACTTAGTATATGTTATGTTATTAAGGTAATAGTTACCTAATAGATGTAACATTACTGTGCTACATTTGGTAACCTTCCAGCTCCTACAGCTTGATGGTATTTTTTTCATTTTTTCATACATACATAGAGGTAAGCATGATTTAAACAAATACAATAAAAAGTCATAATTCTGGTATGCAGCACTTCAACATCATTTTGTCGTATAAATTTTAAAGGTTCTTGCTAGTGACATTGTATTATAAGAACAAGATCCTATATGGGAAAGACTGCACTTAAAGATAAATATTTATATTTCTTATCTTCTGTTACTGATATTATCTGTGCACCAAGCATTTTTAGTTTCAGCTTTGTTCCTTGTGAAAAGCAGAAAAAAAGACCATGGCCTATCTGTTCTTGAATGAAGAAGCATATTAACACTAAAATATTTTTCTTTACTTGTGACACTGCACTAGTTCAAAAATAATTTACAGTTTGTAGTTAATATTATTGTGTTTTCCTAGGTATTTTTAATAAAACCCAGAAATTGAGATAAATCCTGCATCCTGCTCCTTCCAAACTACAAGTTCAGCACATACATTCTTATTTCCATGAGCAGAAAACAATGGATAATACAGCAATGAGTAGCCAAGTACTTTATCTGGAAATGCAAATATATTAAGAATTTTTTTTTTCCCATAACTATTCTAATCACTCATGACATAAAGTTATTCAGAAGTACTGTGGACATTACAAGCTGGTTTTTACAAGCTCTTGAAACCAGGTAGATGATGCTTTAAAATTAAATCCTGGATGAACAAGGCCAGATCATTGGAGTAAGCACTTTGATGCAAACAGAAAAAAAAAAAATATTTCCTACAATAACATAGATGAAGATCAAAACAAGTACAAAATTACTTTTTAGGGGACTACCTTCTCTATCTATGTATTCTCATCTACCATCTTCTCTAAGACTGTCTAAGCTAATCAGAAACATAATTTTATTTGTCTGCACCAATACTCCAGAACAGCAATGGCAGAATTTTTTTAGTTTTTCTTTTCTGTGCATTCCATTTGCAGGTAATGTCTATGCTGTGCCTGTGGCTGATAACAGGTGAACCATGGAAAGACTTGTACAGTATTGAACCACTAGTCTATTCAGCTGTAAGACAGAAACTGGCAAGTAATATATTGAAAATAGGCTTTTAAGAAGTGATGGTGCTTTTGCTGAAATTTCAGATATGTGATCTTCAAAACCCACTAAAGATGAAGTTATTATCTGTTCTGAAAGCAAAAAAGGTGTGAAAATGTCAGTATAGTGTGAACAGCAGAAGAGCCATTTTAGCATGTCTTTTAGTGGGAATGTCCATGGACATAAAAAAGGTTTTTCCAATATGAAATAACTGATTAAATACTCCTCATTGCATACCCTGCTCAAAATTGAACTGGGTGAATGTTGTTAACATCATATTTAGAATGCATCAAGATTAGGTAAATTTTTGTTGTATTAAATATAGCAGCCCAAATTCTTCCCTGCCAAAATCTTCCTAAATTTAATGAAGGAGCTGTTTATTAGTGCTGTGGTTTCCAGGTCAGGAAAACAAAAAGAGGAGAAAAGGCCCGGCTCTCCTGCTCCTTCATGTTCTGCGATGTCAAAGATGCCCCTTTCCTTCCTCCATTAGATCAAAGGTCTGTATGGAAAACGTAGGGGCCAACTGCTTTCTCAGCAAGAGGAGGGAACTTGGGTTTGTGCAGCTTGACCTACAGCAATCTGTGATCTCTGGAAAGTACCACCGATTGGAGCAGAGGAGAGCTGGTGTCAAATGTGCTTTCTTATAGACAGCAAGGACTGGATGCCACAGAAATTTATCCAGCAAAAGCAATGCCAAGATGTCCCCATATCTGAAAGTAAAGCTTAAAAACTAGCATTGGGAGATGTTTGTAACTGACACAGGAAAGAAGCCCCATTGATTCTGAGCTGGAGCTCAACAGCTGAAGTGTATATATTTGCTAAGACAGTTTAATTCCACTGTTTCTTCAGGTCTTCCATCCAGTTTACCCTGTCTTCAGATATTTTCCTGATTTGGTGTCAGTGGATTAGCTGCCATATGAGTCAAACTCCTGTACAGATAATAGGCAATCTGACATCCAGGGAAATGAAACTCAGTATCTGATTCTGTATCAGAGCTATATGACACAGGAGAATTGTGATTATAAAAATATTCTCTACTGAGGAAAAACATGCTTGTTCTCAAAATTTCAGTAGCCCAGGTCGACTCGAGGCTAGTAGTAAAGTGACAAAACAGAAGTCATCACTTACTATCTTGTACTTTTGCAAATGGTACACCTCAAAGCATTAAGCTGCTTTGATGAAACTCAGGTTTCTTTCTTTAGTCCCATATTTGTAATGGAAACATGAAACAACAGCTACTTTTCTTCAGCTTGAAAGTGTTTGCAACTGCAAATGCGCTGCAGATGGCTCCCATTTGGCTGCTGTGGGAACACCTATTTACCCAGCTGGTAAGCAGCACCACAGCAAATAAAGGCAACTTACAGGGACTTTGGCAGTTGGAACGACACCTGTTTGCTTTTATGGTTTTTTTTTCTTTTTTCTTTCTGTTTTGGCTGAGATTTTGTATCATGATAATTTTTTTTTCTTAAAGGACTGTGTATTATTCCCCATTTTTCAATATTTCTTTTGGAAATGTATTTTTCTCTTCCATTTCTGGTGTTTTATTTGGCTTTCTTTTTCTCTTTTCCTCTCAATTTCTTGGTAGTCTATAGGGGTTTTTCCACTTTTTTTGTGTTTTGTTGCATATTTATTTATTGATGATGATCCTCTGTGGGGTTTTTGGTGGGTTTTTTTCCATCTAGCTGGTCTTTTGAGTGAATTGTTTGTGTTTTGGGAGCTGTTTGGTGGTGCTGTTGTACTGATTTTGCTTTTTGTTTTGTATCTTTGTGTTTATTCATACATTTACTTAGGCAGGTTTGGGATGGGGTTATTTTGGGGGGGCAAGGGTGATAGCCTTTTCTTTTTCTTTTCCCCCTACTGCAGAAGTTGATTGTGGGGTGTGATTAATTATTTATTCTCTTGGTTCATTTTGTTTTCTGGTATCTGATTTTCTGCAAACCAGATTTCTGTGTCCAGCTGCTTCGGGTTTCCTGGTTGGTGCAGTCTGGACTGCTTACTCTTTCATGACTGAGAAGTGACACAGGGAACAGACTAAGAAAGACCCATCAAAACATGGGAGAAAGTTTTAATGTGGTATGATGGGGTTTTGGTGATAATTTATTTTCTAGCCTTCTCAGAATTTCTCCATAGACTTAATTTGCAAATTTGCAATGACATCATGTTGGTCATGAGCTACATCTAGGAAGTCACATGTAAATTTAATTCCTTACCTTAATGGAATCAGAACTTCATGCAGCTGCCTTTACAGTTCATATGATTTTAAAGGCTAGTCTAATTTGGCAAGCTGCTTAGCATACTTACTGTTGGCTTTTTTTTTACTATTATTATTTAATCTTAAAAACAATAATAGCAAGAAATAATGATCTGTTATTTTAGCAAAGTGCTTTGGGGAGCTTATACATTTTAAGGAGGAACTAGTTCATGCTGATGAGTGGCAGTAACAATGTTATTTTCAGATTGAACAGGGTTTTTTCTGTCAATATTTTTATCAGATTTGTTCACTTTTACTAAGAAAATGGTTATTTTTCTCTTTCTCTCCTTCCCATCTCTTCAACAGCCAACCCTGTAAGCCCATCTTGAGATTCAGAAATTCTATGAGGAAATCCATGAGAGAAGAAATACTTTTTTATATTTCACTACCCATCTCTTTTGCTTTGTTCTTCTTTCTCTCCTGCAAAACAGACCTAAATTCTCCTGACTGCAAGGCTTTAATCCTCTGAGGCAGTAAACATTACTGGCATTATGTTTTCCTGGGTGTTATTACCCATAAACAATGACATTAATTTATCAATCATGTTAGATTCATTAGTTTGGTGAGATTGGGTGTGGTAGAAGGTCTTTTCTGTCTCAAACACCTCCTGAACTTACCAGAAGTTTCCAGTGTCCAGATAGTAAAGTCAGATGGTGCTGCTCATTATGTCTGGGGCCAGAGACTGTAATCTTCTGGCAATCACTATTCATAATGAGACCCAGTCTAGGAAAGCCATTCAGTCCTATTCCTGCCATACTGTAAGCTGAGTGCCCAGTCAAGCAAAAAACATGTGGATGAAAAATTCTATTATCCTTGCACCTTGTGAGCACAGAGATGATCTACACTCAGGTGTCTGCAGAGAGAAAATACTATCTGTGATATTATTCAAAAAAAAAAAAAGTACTCCATTAGCATGTCTTAGGAGCAAAACAGCTAACTGGGAGATCATGGAGGTGAAGGTCAAAAATTGAACTTTGGAATGTCAAGCAGGAGATATCTGCAAATGGTATGGGTTGGTTGTAAATTTTGATGACAGATGGACTAAGCTAAAGTGGCTGTATTGTTTTTGCATGGCAACCTTTTGGTAGCATGGGGGCTGCAGGGGTGGCTTCTGTGAGAAGATGCCAGAAGCTTCCCCCATGTCTGATAGAGCCAAGGCCAGCTGCCTCCAAGATGGACCCACCACTGGCCAAGTCTGAGCCCATCAACAATGGAGGTGGCATCTCTGGGAAAACATATTTAAGAAGGGGAAAAAGATGCTTTGCAACAACAGCCAGAGAGAGGAGTGAGAATATATGAAAGGAACTCTGAAGACCCCAAGGTCAGTGAAGAAGGAGGGGGAGGAGGTGCTCCACGTGCCAGAGCAGAGATTCCCCTGCATCCCATGGAGAAGACCATGGTGAGGCATGCTGTCCCCCTGCAGCCCATGGAGGTCCACAGTGGAGCAGATCTTCACCTCTAGACCATGGAGGACCCTACGCTGGAGAAGGTGGATATGCCTGAAGGAGGCTGTGACTCCCTGACAGCCTGCACTGGAGTAGGCTCCTGGCAGGATCTGTAGATCCATGTAGAGAGGAGTTGACAGTGAGGCAGGTTTGCTGGCAGGGCTTGTGACCCCATGGGAGACCCACACTGGAGCAGTCTGCTCCTGAAGGACTGCACCCCATGGAAAGGACCCACACTGGAAGAACTGCAGGCCGTGGGAAGGACTCAGGCTGGCAAAGTTCATGGAAGACTGTCTGCTGTGGGAGGGACCCCAGGCTGGAGCAAGGGAAGAGTGTGAGGAGGAGGGAGTGCCAAAACCAATGCAGAGTGTGATGAACTGACTGCAACCTCCATTCCCCATCGCCCTATGCCGCTCAGGGGGAGGAGGTATGAAGCCAGGAGTAAAGTTGAGCCCAGGAAGAAGGGCGGGTTGGGGGAAGGTGTTTTAAGGTTTGGTTTTGTTTCTGATTATCCTACTCTGATTTGATTGGCAATAAACTAAATTAATTTCCCTGAGTCAAGTCTGATTTGCCCGTGATGGTAATCGGTGAGTGATATCCCTGTCCTTATCTCAACGCACAAGCCTTTCACTATATTTTTGTCCAGTTGAGGAGAGGGAGTTATAGAGTGGCTTTGTGGGCACATGGCATCCAGCCAAGGTCAACACACCATAACAGTTTGGAAGGGAGATAGTCTAAATGCTTTGGAGAATGTAGAATTCTCAAAAAATTACTTTGATTTAACAAGTGCCTTTGAAGATGCATATAGAAAAGCCTATCACAGTTAATGACAAAAAGCAAATCCCGATTGTCTTGAAAGATCTATACGTTTGTCTTTCAGTTCTGCTTCACTTTTACCTATTCAAGACCAGGAAAAAATAAGTGAGAAAACTTCTGTAAGATTGTGGAATGTGTACCTGAATTACCCATTGCCTGAAAGCAAGTTTTGCAAACATAGTTGTCCATTATTGGACAGATGCCACTCTGACAGTGCAGGACACAATTAAGACTGAACTCTGTAACTGAAAAGATATTAAATCTGGGAAAGATTACTGCATTGTATAAACAACATGTACTCCGAAATATGTGTCACTGTAAAAAGGAGATTTTGTGAAAAAAGTGGGTTTTGTGAAAAGTGTTAGGGCACTAGTTGAAAAATTAAAAATTTTGTAGCTGTTATTTATTTATATCCTTTCTCACTATACTTTTTCTGTTCCATGCTATATTAAGCACATTAGTGTCTTTCTAAAGGTAATGCACATACACTAAAGGTAGCAGGTCATCTGGAAAATGTGCTTTTGTTGGGAAAGACAAAGAAAAAATATTATTGGAGCAAAAAAATTATTTTAAGTATTTTCTTTTTGCTTCAAAATAATTTAGTTAGTTTTCATCCCCTCTTCTGTATTTTAAGGATATTGAAGCAGATGAAGCAATGCTCTGCCAACATCTCCTGTAAAAGATAAAATTCACCAAGAGAAAATATGCTGCATCTAAAATTTCCTTATGCATTCAAACTTCAGATGTTTGATTTCTGCTTTAGGGTTTTACATTGTTATATTGGAATTTCTATTGATTTGACCTGTCCTTTATAAATTAAAATCCTGAATGAGGCTGTTTTTTCATCAGTTTACAAACACATTTTTTGAAAAGTCATAAGTGAAAGTCCATATTTAATATAATATAGATTATTTCTAAATATTTTTATTTCTATAAAAAATTCAAAAGTTCCAGAGAAAAAGTAATATTTTGGAAGTGTATGATTGTATGTTATTTTATGTTATTTCATAGTATTTCCTGCTACATCTCATAACAGAAACTCCAACCGTTTATGACACAATCTGGGCCTTGAAATACTTGGGTTTATTTTACTTTTAAAATTATAAAGGACAGTTGATATTTAGCACCCACTAAACCACTGTTTTAGCTTCTTTTTTGGTTCAGTGTGGTAATGAAAACATGTCAGTTTGGCAAAATCATTTGAGAATAAAAACAGAATTTTGAAGGAAAGTAGCTTGTTTTGGAAGTTTCTTCATAGGTTGGGTTCCATGGAAATCAGAATTGTGTTTCTTAATATTTAGTAATAAAAAAAAAAACCCAAACCATTTTTTAGGATATCATCAGTATTAAGTTCTCAGTGATGGGTAGACGCTATAGAGATTTATGCATTTGAAATATTTACCAAAAAAGTTTTGCAGTAACTTTTAGTAGTTATTGCAAATTTGAGGTAAAACATTTGATCATACAGAAATCAGTAGGGATTATGGTGGTCTTCTACAGTGCAGAAGACTTCCTTTCTTTCCAACAAGGTCATTAAAACTGCTGCTGGAGATTATCTGCTGAATCAGATAAAATAAAATAAAAATGTTTGAGGAATGGCTTTCAGAATACAGAAAGAAAGAATGAAAGTATCTTCTAATTCATTAACCTGGCATATTAATTTCTGTTTTATAAATTGCCCCATGTCTCACTGAATGGTAATCCTCTTTAATTTCAGTGGTATTTGATGGATTCCATTTTAAAAGGAACTGAGGTTGCTAAAGTGTTAAAATTTTTTTCAAAAGAAGTGATGCATAGAAAAGTACAAAAGAAACCAAAGTAACAAAAATTTGATTAATTGGCTCCTATAAACACCTGTTCAACAATTTTTTTATTTGGTCAAGTTGTAAACATTCATTAAAAATCAATTATAAGATTTCTGTAATTCAAAAAAATGCTCTTCAATTGCAGTCTTTATCTTCATTATGTAATACGCAGCTCAGCTTCCAACTGGTGCAATTTAATTTCAGGGAGATAACAAACATAGTCTGATACTTTTCCAGTTGTAATGGTAGTATATCCTCTATAATGTGAGCTCATAATTGAACAATTTGCAAAATGCCTTCCAGTTACTGTGTTTGCATGATATTGTGCTTTGTATCTAAATGACACATTGTGATCATTTGTCACCTAAGAAAGGGTGACCTGAGTTTTCCCTGGTTTTTCCTTTTTTATGGGTTTGGGGTTTTTTGGGGGTTTTTAGGATTTTTTTTTTTTTTTTTGAATGAAAGCTAGAACAGTTTGAAATAAAGCTGTATATTTACCAAGCTTAATTGGAAGCATACATCAAGGCAGGAACTATTTGAACTTTCTAAGAAACTGTATAATAATAATATACATTTGTTTCGTGTTCTTGAAATATTTTTAAAAGCTTTGGCTGCACAACTGCTGGATGGAATAAGTGTTTTGCAATTAAAAATGTCAGTGTGAGAGAAATTGTAGCGTACCTAGTATAAATCTTATTAAAAATGCTCTCCATTTTTGCTCAACTTTAATGAACAACAGCTTTTTGTTTCTGATAGATGCACTAGACATCTGGAGAGCTAAAATAAAGAGGGAACAGGGAGACACCAATGTCCCCTTGTTTGCTAGTAACTGACTAATATAAATTTGGTCTTTATCTTGTAAGATCAGAGAGATAATATAGTTCCTAATGAAATGTTATTAAGCATTTGAAGACTAAAACATATATTCTTCTGAAGTGTGGTCTTAAAGGCTCATTTTAATGAAAGGATAACATAAAAATAGTTCTAGTGAGAAATACTCCATTCCAGTATGTTAGCTAAGTAGATGCAGTATCTTTGAGTACTTTGGTAACTGGTAATGCTTTCAGTATCTACTAACATATGAGAGTCAGCCAGGAATAATTTGAGTTTTTCCTGAAAATATCTCTGGACCTCTGAGATGAGCAACGCACATCTCCCAGATGCATGACATTGCATCTTGATCTCCTGGAAATTCCTCTCAAAGACCCTTGTGTGAAAAATGAAGAAGTGGCAAAGGAAGATTCTTGTGCAGAGCTAAGATTCAGAATTCAGCTTTAAGGGTTTGTAGGTAAGTCTAAGCAACATGGGTTAAAAACTTAACAAAATAAATCTGTTGTTTTATTTGATAATTTAGAAATAACATATAAATATGGTGGGCAACTAGGCCTTGGTTTCTGCTTTAAAAAAAGGCAGGGCGGGGGGAATATACAATGATTAAAATTTTCTCATCAGCTCTTTCAGGAGCAATCCTAAAACAAGTCTTTTGCTGTTTCCTGATGATTGCCACTCTGACATTTTGCTAAAATTTTCAGGTATTGGTCCTCTCTGCAGAAAGTATTTTGCCACTAGTCATAAAAATTTTGAAGCCTGGAACGTAATAGGAAGAATCTAACAAAACAGCTCTGTGATATAAAAATAATTGTTTTGTATGCCACTCTGTTTTTTGAGGTGTCTGAGGTCTGATTGCATAAGCAGAGTTAATTTTGTCAGACAGTAGAGGAAACTTGTTACAGAAGAATTTCTTTCTACCATCTCAGGATGACTTTTCTTCTTCTATTTCCATTTTGCATCATTCCCATAGTCCCAAATAAATCTATCACATCTGATTGCTCTTTCTGAATTGAAAAAACACAAACAGTTCAGAAGATTGTAAATACCATGATGGACCAGAAAGGAAGTCGTGATGCCACATTTGATTCAGTCCAAAATTACTTCTTTATAGGTTCTTATAAAATATCTTATTTAATTTTTCAGTTTTAAAAAGATAATTTGAAAAACCTAACTTTGCAGTCTCAGATTTAGGGAAGTATCTGTTCTGTGAACTATGTTGAAAGACATGTCCTTAAGTGTTATTCCACATAGGGATGGATGTAAACTCATATATCTTCTGAGTTTAGAATTTCAGGCTGATATTGTAGATTTTATTGTTCATTGAAATAAATGGCCATTATGTCCTCAAGCCTACCATTTCGTTCCCCACAATTATTGGGAGCCTAGTCTTTTTTTCCACTTCGGGTTTGCTTTGGTGGAGCTGATAGTTCTTCTTTGTTGTGTAAGTAAGAAGCTAGCAGACATTCCCATGGAAAAGCATGAATAACACTGAGACTAAAATTTAAGTCCCTTCTTTATTGTCTGTGCATTCATCAACAATTTGTTGGCTCTTCTACAAATAATAATCTCTTCTTACTGATAGGACATTTTGTCAATAAAAAAACATACACAGAGACAACCTCTTCCACCACAGTTCACGGACTGCAACCTAAGCCAGTGAATAATTATTTTTGGTAACCAAGAACATATCAAATTGGAGAGAAAGAGATCTTGGTTCTCTCCTTCCCTCATCCCAGAAGATGCAAGAGAGCACTGATCAGCAATGATGTTAAGGGACTTGATCGTCTTTTAACATATGTATATTTTAAGCTATTATAAATTCTTATTTCGAAGGATTTTTTGATTTATATTCATGTAACACTAGATCTGAGGAATGACCTGTCTGTTATTTACACCCAGAGCCTCAACTGCTGTAAATCACTGTAGCTACATTTACTCTCATGGAATTATAGTGATTTAGTATCACTTCATCATCCATCTCTGAAAATTCTGGTACTGAATGTGTTTGATTTGCGTAAAAGAAAATTTGCAAAGCTGAAGTTCAGGCATATCTACTGCTGATGCACATTGTTGATCAGGGTGTCTAAAAGAGAAAATGTAGAAGCTTAATCCAGAAGCCTTAAATGCAATGGCTGAAGGATTAAAGTTATGGTTTGAAATAATGGATTTTTACCATGTGAACCAACCCATGGAATCAACCTGCTAGAGGGAAAGGTGAAGAATTTATTAGGTAGATAAAACTGATTAATTAGAAGCCATCCAATGATACTTTGCAAACTTATATATGTGTATCTGTTTACATCTTCGTTTGCGCAGGCAGAGAGGAGGTAGTATTGATACTTGCAAGCATGTGGTTTCTTCTTTAAAACAAAATAAGAGAAGCATGTCAGAGAAGCATGATTTGGGTATTGTAAAGTTTAAACACTGAATGCCTTCATGTGAAACATGATGCTGAATAACACTTTGTGATGGGACAATGTGGGGTCCAGAATGGAGCTACAAAAAGAAAACTGAGTATTTGGCAGGAGTCTGTGTTCCTGAACAGTTAGCACGCAAATTTATGTATGAAACATTGTAGGACAATATTGTCCAGTTCTGTTCACCTAAGTAATTTTGGTCTTGCTCCATCACTGAAAGTGAGTGCTGAAGAATGACAGCTATCAAATGTGGGTTTGTAAAGTACATGTGAAGTTTCTGTTTCCCAAAATGGTAAGAAACATGGGAGGTAGACAACACTTAGCACACAAGGCTTTTGAAGCAGATCAGTTATTGCCAGGTGGTGTACATCCTTTCCCTGGCAAATGCTGATGCTGCCCTTTGTGAGAGACTGAATAGCCAGCTAATTGTCTCAAAGCTTGCTCCTTTGTGTGCTTATCTGAGAAGATCAGCATTGCTGCAGGCAAAGTGGCTTGCAGGCTGGCTGAGGCAGGGGACCATGACACCCAGACAGGCCTCCTGCCCACCAGCTGGTTGATGTCATCATGAGGCCACTCTCATTTATGAAAGTTCATGGAGACTGGGAGGGGTTACTCAAGATTGAAAGAGAGCAAATATCACCTTTATCTTCAAGAAGGTCAAGAAGTACCTGGGAAATTACAAGCCCATCAGCCTCACCTCAACTGTGGTGCAGGTAATGGAGCAAATAATCCTGGAAGCCATTTCCATGCATAAGAAGGTGATTGGGAGTAGTCAACATAGATTTATGAAGATGAAACCATGCCTGATAGCTCTCTATGATGAGATACTGGCTTCATGGATGAGCAGAGAACAGTGGATGTTATTTATCCAGTGTTGTGCTCCAGGGGTGGATACTGGGGTCCAATACTATTTAACATTTTTGTTAATAATCTGGATGATGGGGCAGAGTGCACCCTCAACAAGTTCGTGTGTGACACTGTTGTGTTTTAATCCCAGCTGGCATCTAAGCACCACACAGACACACTCTCATTTCCTCCCAGTGGGATGGGGGAGACAATTGGAAGAATAGAAGTGAGAAAACTAGGGGGTTGAGATGAAGAAAGTTTAATAAGTAATGCAAAAGCCATGTGTGCAAGCAACGCAAAACAAGGAATTAATTCACTACTTCCCATTGGGCAGGCAGGTGATCAGCCATCTACAGGAAAACAGAGTTCCATCACATGTAATGATTACTTGGGAAGACAAAATGCCATCTCTCTGAACATCCCCCCCTTCCTCTTTCTTTTCCCAGCTTTATGTGCTGATGTCATATGGTGTGGAATATCACTTTGGTTAGTTGGGGTCATCTGTCCTTGCCTACTCCCAGCCTACTCACTGGTGGGGTGGTGTGAGAAGCAGAAAAGTCCTTGACTCTACGTCAAGCACTACTCATCAGTAACTAAAACATCCCTGTATTGTCAACACTGTTTTCATCACAAATCCAAAACATAGCCCCATCCAAAGCATAGCCTCATAATAGCTGCTATGAAGAAAATTCACTCTACCCCAGCAAAAATCAGCACAGACACAAGACTGGGAGGAGTGCTTGACACAGAAGATGTTTCTGCTGTAATTCAGAGGAACCTCAACAGACTGGAGAAACAGGCTGACAGAAACCTCATAAAATTCAGTGCAGGGAAATACCAATTCTTTCCATAGGAGAGGAAAGATTCTAGGGACTGGTACATGCTGGGGGCTGATCAGCTGGAAAGCAACTCTGCAGAGAAGGACCTGGTTGTACTCATGGACAAGGCACCCTTGCAGTAGAGAAGACCAACAGCCATTTGGGCTATATCAGGAGGAGTGTCACCAGCATGTTGAGGGACGCAGTCCTTCCCTACTCAGACTTGGTGAGACACATCTGGAATGTTGGGCCCAGTTCTGGGCTCCCCTGTTCAAGAAAGACATGAACTTACAGGAGAGAGTCCAGTGAAGGGCCACAAAGATACTGAAGGGACCGGAGCATCTCTCTTATGAGGAAAGGTTGAGACCTGGGATTATTCAGCCTTGAGAAAAGAAGACTCAGGGGGATCTTACCATTTGTATAAATACCTGATGGGAGATTCCAAAAAAGATGGAAACGCGCTCTTCGGAGTGGTGCTCAGTGACGGGACAAGAAGTAATGGGCATAAACTGAAATAGAAGAAATTCTTCTGAGGCATAAGAAAAAAAATGTTTTTTACTGTGAGTGTTTAACCACTGGAAGAGGTTGCCCAGAGATGTTGTGAAATCCTCATCCATCAAGATATACAAAAACATACTGGACACAGCCCTGAGCAATCTGATCTAGATATCCTTGGTTGAGCAGGACAGTTGGACTAGATGACCTCCAGAGGTGCTTTTCACTCTCAGCAATTCTGTGATTTTGTGCTTATATGAATAATCTCTGGGAATTTATTTTTATTTTTATTTTCAATTGGATTATTTTTGAATGAAACAAGTGCCGGAAGCTGCTGAGATTGTTTTAGCTCTAAAGAAGGATCCTTAATAAGACAGTTTGGTTGCCTCACCCGCTCTACTTTAATCAGAAGTGCATAGTAGATTCATTTACCGCATATCTTGTCAAAAAAATGTTAACCCATACAGTAAAGTGGTGATATCATATTCACATGTGACATACTGTTCATTCATTTTGATAAGGAATTCTGTCCTATGGTACATGAAAAGGTTTTAAAAGCCAGAGTCCTGAGGCTGGGTAAACTGTGAGGCACCCTTTCCTTTCCTTTAAGGAAACTCTGGTGAATAAGTAAATTAAAGTGAAAAATGTTTGTTTTAATTACATTCTTCAGCTTTATTTACAATTAAACTAACAGTTCATACCTGTAATTTCTGTGTTTATGCCTTGTCTGTAAGACACAGCTTTTTTTTTTTTTTTTTCTAATTGAGGATCATACATGCATTAAGTATTAACTGATAAAGCAGAATAACACTTGGTGTTGATTAAAATGGATGACTCAGTTCAGATCTCACTGCTTTCTATTCTGTATTGACAGATTGCCTTTGGGGCTGTACATGGTGCACTGTTTTCAAATGACTAGAATACATAATATCTTCGTTTGGTGTTCTCCAGACTTTCCAAGTCTCTAATTTTGTTGCATAAGAGTCCCATAGGACACTTTCCTTTGATTTAACATAACTTCATTTGCATAGCAATCCTTTGCCTAGAATATGAGAAGAGGCTAATACATGTTATCTCTGACTGTATACTGAACATTAACAGAAGGGGATTTTACAATTCGTCCACCAGTAGGGGGTTGACACAGAGACCAAATATCTCCTGGTTATGTGTAAATTGCTGTTTTCCTGTTTCTGTATAAGCCCAACTATAGGAACAACCACAAATGCCATGAAGAAAATCCTCTACTCCCAAATCTCAGCTCACCTGTCTGTGCCTGACTTACAGATTTTTTTTCTGTCCTACATATTTTTGTTCTGTAAATCTAAAGAAAGAAACAAGTTACACTCCTGTAAGTAAGCATTTCTACTTAAAGAAAATTATGTCATAGAACAAAAGATTCACATGACATTTCTTCAAGTATTGAAACCTGGCTTGTATGTATACACAAGCAGCAGATCTTCAAAAATTAAGCTATTTAAGTGCTGTCTTTGTGTCATGCATTGATTAGCTACCAAGATCTACCCCAAGAATGGCAATGATTGACATCTGAAGGTAACAAGATTAAAAAATTTCAGATTGAATTAGGAATATTGAAGGGATTGAGGGTGATGGGGCTGATAATTTTTGTTCTTCTCCACTGTTACAAAGACATTTCAGATTTTCAACCAGCAGTTCTTTATGTTCAGTACCTCATATTTGATTTAATTTCAACTAGACCAAATCATCACTTTTCCAGAACTGACCTATGCCACAACTTTTTTTCATAATTTTTTCTTTCACTTATATATATTCTGTAAATATTTTTATTCCACTGCAGACCTTTGACTAACTCTCTTTGAAAGAAAATATTTGCAATTACAGATTATATCAATTACTGGTGACAGTCGTAAGCTATGAAAACTATACCAGGCCTGCAGTTTGTTCCACCTGTGAAGTAAACCCAGCCATGGGGTAAACAACTCATCCTCTCATGAATTCTATCTTAATCACTGTGTGCTTTTGATGATCCTACCAGCTCAATCCAGTGATGACATTTAACATCCCAGGACCATGGATAAATTGCTTTACTGGCAGTTTCTTAAGGGACTATTGAATTGAAATGTGCACCATTGTCACAGGTCTGGCTATAATAACACTTGTTTTCTTTGGTGATCATTGTGCAAGGTCAACGCGCAAATTCTTATTCAACTGTTCTATTGAACAAGGTGCTACTGTGTTTTTTTTTTCTTACACCTGCCTACATGTCTTCTCACACTTTACTTTCACTGATAACATCCCCTTTGGTCCACAGTAAATTACCAGTTTGGTTTCAGAATTCTGCCAGATGCAAGATATTTTGTGGACTTCCTGACCATGACACTTGTCCTTCTCATTCCTGGCTTGTCTTCAGCTAATTCTTTCTTACAGAAGGAACTGAAGTTTTAAATAAATTCAGCTCCCCCATTTCTGGAGCTTCCTGTGCATGATTCTTTCTACACACCTTTAACCATCTGTTGTATAAAAAAAAAATCTAATTTTTTTAAACAAGTTTTTTTTGTCAGTCTTTTTTTTTTTTTTTTTTTTTTTTTTTTAATACTTCTTGCCAAATGAGTTGAAGTTTAAGAAATTAACTCAGTAGCAACATCGCCCTTTCAGATGTAGTTTAAAGCTTTCTTGTTGGTACTGTCAAGCTCAGTCAGTTGTACTCACATTTGGAGGTTTTAGAGCCTTTTGTGTTGCAAAATGAAATTACAGTAAACCATAAAATAGTTGTAGTGTTATGGCGTGTCACTCAAAGTAGGGTTTGCTGTTTGATGATTTCAATGGATGCTGATGTTAGCATAAAAGAAGTAGTATCATCGTGAGATAGGTGTCAGTGGGTGCTGCATTTTCTCTGCTTCTGCCTTAATTTACTCTTTTTGCTGTGCTTTACCACCATTTCCATACTTCAATCAGTCTTTCAGACTCAATACATAGTAATGTGTTGTTTAGATAGCCCTATCCTGTTACCCTGTCTCCCTACAAAACAAAGGAAGAAACCCGGTAGTGTTATTTCAACATCTCGCTATGCCTCTCTACAACTATTCAGGCATGATTTGTTTTGTTGTTGTGATCAGTGCCCCGTCTGGATGCTCACTTTTCTTTGGTCCTAGATTTATATCAGGTTAATGGCACACCTTCATGGAGCGATTTCTGAATAAATTCTGTATGAGTATGTCTAGAATCGAGGCATTGTATGGTTTGCGCATAAAGTATCATGAAAATATGGATTGAATCTCCTTGTCCTAAATAGGATAAGAAGAAAAAAAATTTGTAGGAGAGAGTATTCTATTTTTTTAGAAGGATATTTTGTCAAGATGGAGAATGCTAAAAAATTCCAAATGTCTTTCTGTAAGTATAAATGCATATATGCATATAACCACTTTGTCTGTAAAAGGAGTCCAGATCTTGTAACTGTCTTTTCCATGATCATCCAATTTCTTGGAAACCTTCCTTCCCACCAGTCCTGGGATTTAGAGACACTAATATCAAATGCAGTAAATAGGAATTATATATTTCTGGTGTGGGGAAAACTGTTTTCATTCTTCACATTTTTTGTCTAGCTCTTCTAGGCATGAGTTATACTGAGAAGAAAATAAAAATATTTGAAAGCTAAAAATGTGAGAGTGTTCAAGTGATCATCCCATACCATTGGAGATCCTTGTGATGGAAGGCTCCCACAAATAAAGGAAATTGTAGGAAGTCTCCTACAAATAAAGGAAACAAATTTTATTCTGCTTCTCTGTGAGATTCAACACTACCAGTAAAAGATAGAAAAATAGTTGACCACTTATTATGTTTGTGGATATAATTAATTAATATTTATTCCTATGCTAAATATTGTTAAAATCAGGAAAAATTAGCAGATACACTTCTAAATAAGAAAAAAAAATGTAAATGAGAAAACTTGAGGAGACATACATTTAAACTTTTTTAAATAGACTTTTCTTTATCAACAAAATTTTGTGTTCCATGTAATCATAGAATCATAGAATGTTTTGGGTTGGAAGGGACCCTGAGAGGTCATCTAGTCCAACCCCCCTGCAGCAAGCAGGGACACTGCTAACTAGATCAGGTTGCTCAGAGCCCCATCCAACCTGGCCTTGAATGTTTCCAGGGATGGGGCCTCCACTACCTCTCTGGGCAACCCCTTCCAGTGTTTTACCACCCTCATTGTAAAGAATTTCTTCCTTAGATCCAGTGTAAACCTACCCTGTTTTAGTTTAAAACGATTCCCCTTTTCCTGACACAGCTGGCCCTACTAAAAAGATTTTCCCCATCTTTCCTATAGGCCCCCTTTAGGTACTGAAAGGCCGCAATCAGGTCTCCCCGCAGCCTTCTCTTCTCCAGGCTGAACAAGCCCAACTCTCTCAGCCTGTCCTCATAGGAGAGGTGCTCCAGCCCTTGGATCATTTTAGTAGCCCTCCTCTGGACCCGCTCCAACAGTTCCATGTCCTTCTTGTGCTGAGGGCTCCAGAGCTGGACGCAGTACTCCAGGTGAGGTCTCACCAGAGCAGAGTAGAGGGGCAGAATCACCTCCCTCGACCTGCTGGCCACGCTTCTCCTGATGCAGCCCAGAGTACGGTTGGCCTTCTGGGCTGCCAGCGCACATTGCCGGCTCATGTCCAGCTTTTCATCCACCAGCACCCCCAAGTCCCTCTCGGCAGGGCTGCTCTCGATCCTTTCTTCCCCCAGCCTGTATTGATACTGGGGGTTACCCCGACCCAGGTGCAGGACCTTGCACTTGGCCTTGTTGAACCTCATGAGGTTCACACAGGCCCACCTCTCCAGCCTGTCCAGGTCTCTCTGGATGACATCCCGTCCTTCTGGTGTGTCAACCGCACCACTCAGCTTGGTGTCATCCGCAAACTTGCTGAGGGTGCACTCGATCTCGCTGTCCAAGTCATTGATGAAAACGTTAAACAGCACCGGTCCCAGTACGGACCCCTGAGGGACACCACTCGTCACCGGTCTCCATCCGGACATCGAGCCATTGACCACTACCCTCTGGATGCGACCATCCAGCCAGTTCCTTATCCACCGAACAGTCCACCCATCAAATCCATAGCTCTCCAATTTAGAGAGAAGGATGTTGTGGGGGACCGTGTCAAAGGCTTTGCAGAAGTCCAGATAGATGACATCCATCGGTTTTCCTTTGTCCACTGTTGTTGTCACACCATCATAGAAAGTCACTAGGTTCGTCAGGCAGGACTTGCCCTTGGTGAAGCCATGCTGGCTATCTCGAATTATCTCCCTGGCCTCCATGTGCCTTAGCATAGCTTCTAGGAGGATCTGTTCCATGATCTTCCCAGGCACAGAGGTGAGGCTGACAGGTCGGTAGTTCCCGGGGTCTTCCTTTCTACCCTTTTTGAAAATGGGCACAATGTTTCCCTTCTTCCAGTCACCAGGGACTTCGCCTGACTGCCATGACTTTTCAAATATCATGGAGAGTGGCTTGGCGACTACATCGGCCAATTCCCTCAGGACTCTGGGATGCATCTCATCAGGTCCCATGGACTTATGTGCGTTCAGGTTCCTCAGGTGGTCACGAACCTGATCTTCTCCTACAGCAGGAGGGGTTTTGCCCTCCCGGTCCCCCTCATGCCATCCATCAACTCGGGAGGGGTGAGGAGAGAGGTTGCCAGTGAAGACTGAGGCAAAAAAGTTGTTGAGTACCTCAGCCTTCTCCTCATCTGCTGTTACCAGCTTGCCGGTCTCGCTCATCAGCGGGGGTACGCTTTCTTTAACCATCCTTTTCCGGCTGATATACCTGTAGAAACCCTTCTTGTTATTTTTCACATCCCTAGCCAAGTTTAGCTCCAGCTGCGCCTTGGCCTTCCTGACCCCATTCCTACACAACCGGACCGCGTCCCTATACTCTTCCCAGGATGCCTGTCCCTGCTTCCACTGCCTGTGCAGTTCCCTCTTCCTCCTTAGTTTGACCAGCATCTCTTGTCTCAACCACGCCGGTCTCTTCCCTTCTTTGCCCGATTTCTTACACCTAGGGATCGAGAGCTCTTGCGCTCTGTGGATCACTTCCTTAAAGATCTGCCAGCTCTGTTCTGTTCCCCTGTCCCTGAGGACCGTTTCCCAGGGAGTCCTTCTGACTATCTCCTTGAGGAGCTGGAAGTTTGCTTTTCTAAAATTCAGGGTCCTGACTATACTCTTTGTTCTTCCCATTTCCCTCAGGAGCGTGAGCTCTACCAGCGCATGATCACTGCAGCCCAGGCTGCCTCCGATCTTGACATCTCCGACGAGCTCGCTTGCATTGGTGACCACCAGGTCCAGTATCGCATCCCCTCGGGTAGGGGTGTCTATTACCTGGCTTAAGAAGTTGTCCTCAATGCATTCGAGAAACCTGCTGGATTGCCTACAGCTTGCCATGTTGGTTTTCCATCAGATGTCGGGGTGGTTGAAGTCCCCCAGTAGGACGAGAGCCTGCGAGTGCAAAGCCTCCCGGAGTTGGAGGAAGAACACTTCGTCAGTTGGCTCCTCTTGATCTGGCAGCCTGTAGTAGACACCAACCACCAGGTTCCCTTTGTTGCCTCTCTCTCCAATTCTTACCCATAAGCTTTCGACCTGCTCGTGGCTATTCTTCAGGGACAGCTCTTCACACTGTAAATACTGTAATACCATCTCCCCCTTTCGTCTCCCCATATACACTTGGTAGCATGTCTGTTGGACAAGCCCATGTTAAACATTATGACCAGAGCTTTATTTTCACACCAATCTGAGTTGTTAAATGAGCATGTTTTCTTAAGCTTCTGGTCTGTTTAATTTCTTGTTCCTGGGGAAGTCTAGTGCAGATTTCCACAACACCATGACTGCAGAGAATGATAGAATGGACACCAGCACACCACATGGCAGTGGTCAGTAATCCCAAAACTATGGGGTTTTACCAAATAACAAGAAACTAACACAACATAATTTATTGCTAAAGCCACCCTGTTTCTCTCTTTGTTTCCTTTTGCTCAAGGACTACAATGCTACAGAGAGAAAACAAAATTCACAGTTGCTTAAATGTTTCAGTACTTCAGAGTGTTTTTGATGGAAGTATACTGGATCCTTAGATATTCTTAGAAATTCTAATGACACAGAGAGTAAAAAATATTGTTTAGTTAAGGCACATACCTTGAAAACATCACATTTTTTTTTTTAAAAAGAAAAAGTTAGAAAATCTACTTCTTTTTGCTGTGTTAAGTGAGCCATCATAGGACAGAGGAAAATGAGGCTTTCTAACAAAAGAAGAAGAAAGCTGAGGCGGGGGAGGAGGGGGAACTGTAAAAATTCCAGAGAAACTAACTGATATATTCTTGTGATAATGTTCAGTTTTCTGAGGAAAATACCATGGGATATAAACAAAAAAAAAAATGTCTTGTTAAAATGTTTTGAAATCCCCCAAACTTCAAGTTAAGAAGGCTTTTCAGGATATCAACTTCAAAGTTCTGTTCACAATAGTATATAACATGGTAGAAGGTTTTGCTATCTATAGGTCAGATTGTTCTATAGCATAATTTGGCATAATGCCACTGAAATATCTGACACTGAAACAAAGATCGACACTGCGATCTTCCTATTTAAAGGTATATTTCTATTTCCTCATTGGACATTTGTTGTTTATAGCTATCATATCTAAATCTTGTGAACAGGAAAACAGATATGAAGTTTTCTATATTAATCCTGGTTTCTTTCATATGATGAAAACACAGTCAAGTTTAATTGCATGGATTCGTATCCAGTTCTAAAAGTACTTAATTTGGAAGTGGAGCCTGAAGAGAAGACTGGAACAGGCTGCCCAGGGGGACTGTGGAGTCTCCTTCTCTGGAGGTGTTCAAAACCCACCTAGACAATGTCCTGTGCCACCTGCTCTGGGTGAACCTGCTTTAGCAGGAGGGTTGGACTGGGTCATCTTCCAAGGTCTCTTCCAACCCCTGCTGTTCTGTGATTCTGTGAAAATATCAGGAGACTGTATTATTCACAAGCCATTGTGTGAGAAGTACTTCACATGTGTATGGTAGCATGTCTATTGTTACGGCAGGAACAGAAAATTTAATGCTGAGAAATATTCAATATCAGGGAAGTTCTTGAAACTCAAATTGTTGGAGGATGGGCGAGTTTTCTGAGGAAGTGTTAACAGCTCTGTTTTCCAGAGCACGCTCCTGCTGGATGATTTCAGGTACAGGATACCAGCCCTGATGATCTGGTACCTTGACAACATGACCAGTTTTCTGTTCCTTTTGGCATGTGCTTTCTTTTTATACATAACAAGAAACAAACCTGAAAACCCATCCATCATTGGATTTGTGCCATACGTACAAATCTATGGTTTCTTATTAGTTTTCTGCTCAGCTGTCTGGGGAATTGTTTATATGGGTATTATGTATTAAAGCATGCTTTTCTTTCCTGACTTTTTTTTTTTTTTATGTTCTTTGGATTGGTTCCCAGGTTTGAGCTACTGAGTTTTAAAACTCAGTAAATTCTATTACTCCTGAGTACTAACACTTGCATTATTTTATAAAATAAAATATATGCATTTCCCTCTAACCTCTGATGATGTAATCTCAGTTTAAGTCAATTAAGAGTATTATAACAGAGCTACCATTTCTCAGCAAATTTTTGTCTTTTACAGGTATGTCTCACAATTAATGTATCCACCTGGGACTTAGCAGCTCTGTATTTCATGCCCAACTCTGATGTTGTATCCCTGAGTGACTTTTAAGAAAGTAATTATCTTTAGAAATCTTTTGTTTATTTATCATTTACATTTAAAACGATGTTCTCAATCTAAATGTGAAAACTCTGAAAGGCATTCAGGTATATGAAGCAGGATCTGAAGAACTACCTAGGTGATAGATAATTTAAGAATGAATATGTGTGTTTTGGGATATAAAATTTGGTGTGGCTTGCAAGCTCTGATCAAGACACGTCAGCAATGTTACAAAACTAAATCAATGTGCAAGAGGAATTCTGTGCATTAACAAGATTCTGGGGAATCTGCAGTATGTGTCTCACTCTCAGTACACACAAAACAAGAAGAAATGGAAACCCACTGTGAGTGAGGATTGTTTTGTCTTTAGGAAAATAAATGGCCATGGCTAAATTTTCTATTGTGTTTTTCATACACTGGGTCATTATGTATGTGCATAAAAGAAGCTTCATCAGATTTTTCTTTTTTGACTTCTCCTTTAGACAAAGGGAAGAAGTTTACAATGCTTTGAATTTATACCATTTTCTTTTCAAAAATTCTGAAAATAGCTAGAACAGTTTTCTACAGTGCATATTTGCTTACCTGTTTCTAGGATTTATGTCTGTAGGAATTAGTAGGATGCTAGTTAACAGTAAATTCCTCTTCTGAAAATAAATGTTGGTACATTTATGATAGATCAGACTGTAGGCTGCCCCTTTAATTTAATTTTTAAAAAAGGCTATTAAATTTATTTCAATAGTCCACAATATTTATACACTTTCTCTACTCTGTTTTTGATACCACTTTGCCTTTTAAAAACTTAAGGAATAATACCTGATTAGACCTGATCAGTTAGTTCAGCTAAGTACCTTCTTTTTCGAGTTAATATATCTGTTCAGATGTGAAGTGAGATTGAATTAAATCCTCTTGAACTGATTCCTGTCTTTTCAGGACTACAAAGAACTAATGCTAATGTATATTACCAACCCCTCCCCCCCTCGAACTTTACAATTTTCAAAACACAGACATAATTTCAGAATTGGTTCTCATATTAAATATCTGAACTCCAATTCTGTTCCACTCAAGTGATTTAGACTACTTTACTTTGACTTCAGTAGGTGCTAGACAAAAACCATAAATGCATGTCTTGCTTTTCAAAAGTTTCTACTTCATCATTGCTAGGGGATATTTGCTATAATGATGCTAAAAAAATAACCTCTTTCAACTGTTGCTAGATTTAAATAAAAAAAAAATGTTTTTAAAACACTAGCTTTTACAAGAAGAAAGCAAATAAGATACCTGTGGAGGTAAGTAGCAAAGTGAACTTCTTGTACACATCACTGAAGTGTTATGTCAATCACCATTTGTCAGTAGAAGAGCAGATCACTCCTGGGATGTCTGTCCACTTCCATTCTTACTCTGAAGGCAAAATCAGAAAGAAAAGTAAAGATCAAACTTTTCACTCACATCGTTTCTCTGCTCAAAGACACAGAACCTCACTCGTGACAAGAAGACAGGGTACAACAGCTGTTTTAGAAGTTGGAGAAATGGATTTATATTGATATTGCTTTGTAAGGTCATCCAGTAAATCTGTTGGATGTAAGAAAAAAATAATGTAGTTTAATTTGGTTTTTGCACCTGTGGTGGGATGTCAAACCACTCAGAACTTTCAAGTAACTGTTCCTACAGCTTCTGCTGTTATAACACACAATGACATTCACTCAACGGGCTGAGAGGTTTTTAAATGGAAAACAAAAAGCTGCATTTCAACAAAATTCAGAATTCATGCCGCTAATTTTTGAATGACGAAAAATCTAAATACTTGGGAAAGGCATAACATAAACACCTATATGCAGCTTCCACCTGTCAACTCTCACCTCTGCTATTGTTTGGTTTCCAATAAACTTAGTCAAGTCCTGAGCTGTAGCAAATTCTGATTCCTTCAGAAGCTGCCCTTTCTATCATTGTGATTTCTGGCTCTATTTCTTTCCCAGAAATCTCAATTTCCTGAACAAGCTGTAGGTTCCAAGCTCTGTGCTTTGATTCTCCTCTTTGTCATGCATTGTGGTCTCTGCAAGCTTCTCTCCACTGAATGAGCTACCCAAGATGGAGATTCTTACCCTTAATCCACAGGGACCCGACTTACTTCTCTTAAAGAAATGTGAGGCACGTTGAGAAACAAATCAAACGTACCTCTGTCACAACATCACTGGTGACACTTTAGCTGCCTTGCTTCTCTGGTTGAAGAGAATTCTTCCACCAGTTTAAGGTGTAGGAATTGTAAATGTTCATTTGACCCCTTCAAGAGGAGGCAGGGGCATGTGTGCCCAGGGATGACTTGTGGGCAATCCCTAATGCAGATGGGGTTTTTTTTGGTGACCCCTTGAACAGCTTGTGGAAATAGGGAAAGGGATCATGGACAAGGAAGACAGTGTCTGTCTTGTATCACTGAAGTCTCATGCTCAGTCAGACAAGCATTAAGTTGGCTGCTTCTAAATGCTGTTATAAGTCAGAAAGGGGTACACTGTGGAAGTGGATGTCTATGCCTTTAAAGCAGGGAAAAGGAAGTGTCATCTTACATGAGTATGAAATCAGCTTGTGGAACTAATTCATTAACACTAGTGATCACTGTGGCTAAGGGCTTATGGGGATCAAAATCAAGGGCTGCAAATCTTTTTAAAGGTGAAAACATCAGCAGTTGCATTAGCTTGAAGGGGTGAGGGAGGAAATCAGAGATGTTCAGAACTGTTTAACTTCAGGGGGATAACTTCCAGCAGAGCTGGGGTATCCATGCAACTGTAACCTGTAATCCCATAAGCACTGTCCTGCACTTTCTTCAGTCACATCCAAAACACTGTCTACTGTCAGAGGTACGATACTGGATTAAACGTATCATCAATATGATATGAGATGGCAATTTCTATTTTCCCAAGCCCTGCCTTTGTAATTATGCTAATTAATTGCTCATTATGTAAAAAATGCAGGATCTCAAATGACTAAATCAATTCCAGGTTTCAGAAATAAAACATACCCCTCATGCTTTATATGAAAGTGAAATGTTTCTCCTAGAATTCACTGCCTTTTCTCAGTTTTAACTGCAAGTGTGAGATTCACATAAACCTTCAGGGTAAGAAGAAGAATGAAAATTAGGAGTTGGCTCTCTGTAGTTTGTCCTTGCAAAAATAGCCTTTTGAAAACTTTTCAGTCCTGCTTGTTTGGTTCAGTACAATTAGCTTGATGTAATTAAGTTTTTTAGTTTAATAGGTTTAGGCTGATGGGCCAGCTCTGACATTTTCCCCTCTTTTATTCTCCTCTTATGATGTAATACAAGTTACTTGAAAAAGTAACCTAGCAGTACTTACTAAACCATTTTGTCATAGAGGGGACATACACTTATCATGAAAACCATTCTGAATTTCCTTGACTAAGGTACCTATATTTGAAATCCAGTATTTTTAATAATTTTTTTTTAATCTTTTTAATGGTTACAATGTACAACTGAACACCAAGACTGCAACCCTTTTAAAAGTACTTCACAGGCTAGCTTTATGACCTTGTGTCTCATTTGAACACTGCAGTAAAAGAATTTGGATTCTTGTTAAGATTTTTCAGAATCTCATTTTTTTATATAACCCTGCAAAGTGCCTATGCTAGTCACTTTTGTGGTACATTTCTAATCTTTAAAGTGTAAACTATTAAAGTTACTCTTTAAAGTATAAACTATTAAAGTACTTGGTTTTATTAGCCCATGTCTGCTAAGAAAATTTCATCAGGAAGTTCTTAATGGTTTCACTGATCATACATTAGTGTTACATTCCAAAGCATGAAAATCTTTAATTCTACCATACTAATGTGCATGAGGCTATCCTCTGCCTTCATAGCTAGCAATAGTAAATTTAAACATTCTAGACAAAATATTTGTACAGAGACTTTTTTTAAAGTTGAAAAAAATCATGCATTAATTAGGTTAATATGGTAACAATATGCCTACAGGTGTTAGCAATCCCTACAAATTTAAAGCAAGTATTTTGTTCTATAATAAAAATAGCTTAATTATGAAGATGCACATTTCAAAACCTTGGTTATCTAACCTCATTGAGAAAAAAAATCTTTATTTCAAATTATTTCTAACTCTAGTGGAGTCAAATGGTGACACAGATCACAGAAGACATATTAGTACATTCTTGACTTTGATGGAAAAAAAAATTAAAAATCCATTAGTCCTGTCATGTTCAACATGAGAGTGAGAAACATCTTTAAAAGTAAGCATAAATGTAATCTCACCTTCACATCAGGGATCAGACTGAATTTTTTCTTGGTCAATGCTGTAACCTTTTGAAGCATTTTTACACCAGTATTACAGGGACTTCTATAACTGTCAAATATTTATGATAACTTCTTCCATCATTAATTCCTGCGTAGCAAGTCCTTTATTGATAGAGAAGCCTTTTACATGTAACTTTGTGAAACTTCCTTTTGTCCTTAAGTTATGCTGATGGTATTTTTATGCTAACTGTTCCTGCTTGATTAGTCCCACGTACTATCAAAAATCTGGCAGCAAAGATGTAATGATGTCTGATGGTTAGCTTTCATACTCTGAATAGTTGCTTTGATTCTGATAGTAACAGTTTCAAACCAGCCAAATACCACACTGCTTGTAGGTTTCTTAGCTATAATCACCTACCTACTCTTCCACCAAACCTTACTGTCTCCTCTTTCCCACCTCTGCTTTCTCATCTGTGCTCCTCATACTTTGCATGATACTCTCTCTTACAGGCATCTCACTCTCTCTGGAACTGTTGTCCGCTTGGAGCTGCAGTGACAAAAATCTTTATGGTAAACCATGCACATTTTGGCTGCTTCATTACATGACAATGCACACGTATTTCCCAGGGAAAACAGTCTCACTCATATCTGTTTGGGCACATATTGCAGTCCACACTCAGGTTTGACATGCTCCTTCAGGAAATCACTAGCTATTTGTTTTCTCTGGCATGCCGCCAATGCTGGCTGAAACACTTTCAACAAAAAGTGTTCTTGTGATACATCAAAGATGCATATTGTTAATATGTTACTGAAAAATCATTGTATTTGAATATAGGCTGACGTTTTTTGCTTTCTCAAACTAGTCACACAAAATGATAAATACTTCTGGTTTAGCTGCTTTCTGTTTAAAAATGCTGCTCTAATCTTTTTTGTTCCAAACAGCAATTGAACATCCCCTGAGAGCGTATAACAGGATATATAACATCAACAGGGGCCCTACCTTGAGAATCAAATGGGAATGCACTAAGCATGAATAACAATTTTTCCAAAGCCCACCCTCCAAATTATTAATTACATACATTGATTTAATTCTTTGATTTAAAGTCATGCTTCTTTCTGTAATGAAAATCATCTTCAGTTACAGTGCATAGCAAACACTGTGACCCATCCATGCTCATCAAATTTTCCTGTAGTGTTTTTCACACAGGCACAGGATGACTCAAGTCTACAGCTTCTGAAAACCTAGTGGATAAGTCTAAGGTGCCTTTCTCCTGGCTATTTAAAAGTAAACTGCAATTGTAACACTGGTACTATGCAGTGGGACTTTTCTTTTTTTCTTTTACCCTTTTTCAGGAAGACAGTGTCACTGTGGAAAACTTAAAGGGCCTAACTTCTTCATTATTCTGAGTTTTCCTAATTATAGCTGGGGAGTTTAAATTTAGTCATCACTCTAAAAAAAGAGAATTAAATTGCAATATTACCAAGTGCAGGTAAAGAACACATCTTTTGTTCTGCCATTGCAAAAAGTCCCTTTACTGTTCCCTGCTGAATTTTAGCGTGTCACCAGCTCCATGCTTAGACAGCCACCTGTGCCAAGAAAAGCAATTTCACACAGAGCTGGCCTTTTTGTGCCTGTGCTTTGGATGCCTTTTACTAAGTCTAATCTTCTAATTAGGCTCTGCATGACAATGAGGTAACTTTGGCAGGCTGTAACTGCTGCTTTTTGATGTTGTCTCTGATACATGCTTGCCTTGAACTCTCAGCTGTCAGAATCATTAGGCTTAACCAGGAAGGATAAATGTTTAAAAATGTATAGTTACTGAATAGGGGAGTTAAACATCACTGATGCTGTCTCATTTTGAGACAGTATCTCTGCAACACTATAAATGACTAGAGCTATGCGTTCTGCTCGCAGTCCTATGTAAGCATCAAACATATATATTCATCTAACTTTTCTTGCTTAGCATTCAGTCATTCTCAGCTCCAGAAAATTACTTGAATTCTAAAAAAATTAAAACCTGACATCTTCATCAGATTGACTGAAAAAAATCATCATCTGATTTTTTTTCTCCTAATGACTTATGTTTTATGATCATATGGTGCTATGAAAGTTAACATGAGAAAACAGGCATATTTCACAACTAAAGTATTGTCTTTCCTACTTCCTCATCTCCATTTAGACTTATTGAAAGGAAAACTCAATTTCCACAGATTTCACAAGGTTTTTCTGGACTTTAGCCATTCTGAATATATCAAAATGCTGGCTTATGTAGATACATGACTCAAATCTGATCAAGATTTTTTTCAGATACATAAACTAGTTTAGTAAGCCCCCCCAAATCTCTGAATGTTCAAGATTTTACAATTCTGACCACAACAGAATTGAAATGGGGAAAGAAGAGGAAAAGAAAGGGGGAAAAGAAAAGGAAGGGAAGGGAAGGGAAGGGAAGGGAAGGGAAGGGAAGGGAAGGGAAGGGAAGGGAAGGGAAGAAGAAAAAAGAAAAACAGGGAATTTAGGAACCATCCTGAAATAATCAGGTGGAACTCACCTAATTATCTCTTCCTCAATTATTTTTCAAAGGATTTAGTTTACACTATATAACAAAAATTAAATGGTTGCACACTTCCATGCAGCCATATATTACTATGTCTTAAAGAATTCTAAATACATTGTTACTCCATACAACATTTATACTTATATGAGGGTTCCCATTGGTTTCAAAATTGTCAATTAGATTTAATGTCTTTAATTTCTGACACCTCAATCATAATAAACAGCTAATTAACGGGCTAAAAATAGGTGAAGTATGACTTTTTTTTAAGACCTATTAAGACAATTTTTGAACACGCCTTTTCAAAGGTACCTTAATGTCAGTTGTTCAAAATATGTTCAGGCACTCATAGATTTTACATTAAGTATATTCATAAATTAGGCATTTAACTTTCCTAAAGCTTCAACAATAATAAGGAACTTACTAAAGCTTGACAGGAATCTAAAAAGATCTATTATTTTTGCATCTTTTGCAAATACTCTCACAAATTTTCTGTCATAGGTGGGTCAGGAAGAAGGAGTGATAGGAGTGAAGGATAGAGGAGAAAGGGAAGGGGGATTTTTTTTTTTTTTTTTCCTTTTAATTGTCAGTGGAGTGCAATTAAAGACTGAATAAATGTGGCACTGGAATTCCTAAGTAGCATTAGCCTTTTAGGCTAAATTAGTGCTTCCACAAGTTTTAAGCTATAATCCTACTCACTTAACCATAACAATAAAATCTTCCTAAAAGAGCCTGTGTATGAGTCTTGATTTAATTTGGTGATTTTTGGCCTTTAGAATTGCTTGAGGATGTCAGGAAGTTTCAGCCTGAATTTCAAGGAGGTTTTTTTTCTTGTCTTGAACATTTAGAAGATTTTACTTACTGAAGTTTGAAAGGGACCAAAGGCAGTCGAAGTGTAATTTTAGCATGTCATATTAACCATATTGATTATGATAGACATGTAAGAAATAGATTCAGAACTGTCCTCTCATCTGTGAGTAATGAAATGGCTGCTTGCTCTCTTCAGGAACAGGCCATAGAGGATTCTTATTACAAAAGAAGACCCCTACCAACAAAGAGAGCTCAATATTGTAAGTCATACATCTAGACATTATTGTAGCCTACTTCAGGTCAAAAGTGCCTTGAGGATGATGTGGATTGCTCATTATTTTCAGATTGGGCATGTTAGAAAGAGAAGTGTTTACAGAAGACATCAACATGGGATTGGTTACGTTGACAATAAATCAATAACTCTTTCTCATATGAACCTTGCAGTAGAGTGAAAATGTCTGTAATAATTCTTTTTCAGAAAATGGCAGGCAGATACATACAAATGGCCAATAGGTTGAAGTATGGCATAGAATGATTTGATCAGTGTTGGACTGAAAGACAAGATGTCTGATGAACAGTACAGGTGGGTGGGTTTTGACACAGGCCAAATGAACAGCAGACAAAAAATGGGAGTCAGTACAGAAGAGAAAAGAGACAAAATACTAATATCCTGATTAAGAAATATTGAGACTTCTGTTCCTCCTGGTTTTATGCCTACAAAACTCCAATGAATTTCACTAACTTGCTATAATGAGAAGTGAAATTTGGATGATTCATTCAGGTCTGAAATCTTTGGAGTAGACAGCCTGAAGTTGGTCATCTCCAAGCAGCACCTTACAGTGGGCATCTGTTACTGACCTCCAAACCACGATGATAAAGATGACGAAGTGATATTTGGGGTACTAAATCAAGCTTCTGTTCAACAGAACCTGGTTCTTATGGGTGACTTCAACTACCCAGACATCTTCTGGAAAAAAAATACAGCAGCTCCTATGTCATCCATCAAATTCCCGAAATGTATAGAGGACTGTTTCCTTATACAAATGGTAGATGTGCCAATCAGGAATGAGGCACTGCTGGACTTGCCATTCACTAGCCAAAAAAAACCTGCTTTGTAATACCTCAGTTAGTAACAACCTTGGCTGCAGCCATCATAATATTGTGGAGTTCAGGATCCTGCTGAGTATACTGAAGGTTAGTATCAAGACAAGGGTTCTAGATTTCAGAAGAGCAAACTTCAGTTCACTCAGAGATCAGCTGAGGTGGATTCCATGTGATGCTTCCATGGAGGAGAATTGAGCTAGTGAGTGCTGGGAGTTCTTCAGGAACACTCTCTTGGAAGCAAAAAACCAGTTTATCCCCCATAAAGGGAAACGGAAGTAAGCGAAGCAAGAGGCCCACTTGGCTCAATCACGAGCTCCTGGGTCTGCTCAAAACCAAAAGAGAAGCATATCAGAGATGGAGAAGTGGAAGATTATCTAACGAGAACTGCAAGGGCATAGCCAGAGGGTGCAGAGATGCAGTTAGAAAAGCAAAAGCTCAGCTTGAATTGAAACTGGCCAGAGATGTCAAAAACCACAAGAAAGGGTTCTTCAGGTATGTAAACTACAAGCAGAAACAGAAGGAAAACATAGGTCCTCTGTTAATCAGAAGAGATGAATCTGTCACCAACAATGCTGAAAAGGCAGAGCTTCTCAACACTTTCTGCACCTCTGTCTTTACCAACACTGTTGAGTCCCAGGCTTTGGGAATGAAAATCCAGGTTGATCCAAACATAGACCCACCATCAGTGAAGGAAGAGCTAGTATCTGAGTTATTGCAGGAGCTTGATCCCTACAAATCACTGGGCCCTGACATCATCCACCCACGAGTGTTGAGAGCTGGCTGATGCCATTGCGAGGCCTCTCTCCATAATCTTTAAGAAGTTATAGAGATTGGGAGATGTCCCAGAGGACTGAAGGATGGTGAATGTTACCCCTGTCTACAAGAAGGGCTCAAGGGAGGATCCAGGAAATTATAGGCCCATCAGTCTTAGTTCAGTCCCCCGGAAAGTTATGAAGTGAATCCTCCTGGGGGCCATCACAAGTCAAATGAAGCACGTGATTGGGAAAAGCCAACATGGCTTCACTAAGGGCAGATTATGCTTGACAAACCTGGTGGCCATCTATGATAAAGTGACCTGCTCAGTTGACATCAGGCAAGCGGTGGACATTGTCTACCTGGACTTCTCCAAGGCCTTTTACACGTTTCCCATGGCCTCCTCCTGCAGAATTTGATGCATTATGGCATAGACAAGTGGTCTGTGCAGTGGGTGGGGAATTGGCTGGCAGACCGCACCCAAAGGGTGGTGGTAAATAGCTCTTTTTTAAACCGGCAACCTGTCACAAGTGGGTCCCGCAGGGATTGATATTGAGCCCAACATTATTCAATACCTTCATAAGTGACCTGGATAATGGGATCAAGTGTAGCCTGATGAAGTTTGCAGATGACACCAAACTGAGTGGGGAAGTGACACCAAATTGAGTGGGCAAGTAGACACTGCAGAAGAGAGAGCCACCCTGCAGGAAGATCTGGATAGGCTGGAAGAGTGGGCTAGCAAGAGCCTTACAAAGTTCAACACAGACAAGTGTAAGGTCTTGCACCTTAGAAAACACAATCTAGGAGTGCAGCACAGACTGGGATCCACCTGGCTGGAGAGCAACTCTGTGGAAAGGGACCTGGGGGTTCTGGTGGCCAGGAAGCTCAATATGAGCGAACCGTGTGCTGCTGCAGCCAAGACCAACAGGATGCTGGGTTGCATCAAAAAGGGCAACACCAGCAGAGATAAAGTCATTATCCCACTCTGTTCAGCACTTGTCAGGCCACACCTGGAATACTGTGTACAGTTTTGGTTCCCGCTATACAAAAAAGACATGGACAGGCTGGACAGGATCCAGAGAAGGGCCACCAAGATGGGAAGCCTGCCGTATGAGGACAGACTGAGAGAACTGGGTTTGTTCAGCCTTGAGGAAAGGAGGCTCAGAGGTGATCTCACCACCATGTACCCATATTTAAAGGGTGGCTACAAAGAAGATGGAGACTCCCTTTTTACAAGAAATCACACGAAAAAGACGAGGGGTAATGGGTACAAGCTAATACTGAGAAGATTCCGATTGAACTTGAGAGGAAAAATTTTCACAATGAGGAGTCACCATTGGAATAATCTCCCCAGGGGAGTGGTTGACTCTGCCACACTGGACACTTTCAAAATGCAGCTGGAGACAGGGTGCTGGGCCATCTTGTTTAGACTGTGCTCTTGCCTAGGAAGATTAAATCAGATGATCCTTGAGGTCCCTTCCAACCGGATAGTCTATGATTCTATGATTCTATGACGTTGGGTTTCTAAGGTCTTGTCCTAATGACATCAGTACATTTGTGCAGATGTTTTAAGAAGGAAGATCTGGAGGCAAATCCTGCTTTAGGGAAGAAGTTTATTAAATAAATTGCTTTAGTATCATTCTCTGGAATGATAGACAGGATTTGAACTCCTCAGCAGCTGCTCATTCACACTAAAACCAGAAAAGATTAAAGCCTCAAAAAAAGCCCCCCAAAACCCCACCCAAACATTGTGAGAGGTGCTAGTTCTATGTATGTTAGCTTGGGTCTTTGCATCACTTCTATGACGCTGGCTAGCCCCTCCTCCTGGTGCTTATCATATAGACCTACACTTTTCAAGAACTGTGTTTTTGAAATATATGCATATGAAAATGGCTTTATCTTTAAGACAGTACATAGCAATGCATCCCTGGACATTCAACATACAGGCACAGCCACACACTAAACATGTTACTTTAGTCACCATTGTTCTTCAATAATATAACTCTAATTCAGGATCAGCTGCATTAGTCTGTGTTTGCATTACTGTTAGGGAAAACAAGTGTATCCAGTTTAGGGGATATATTGTGTTTTTCAAATCATAAGGCACTGTATTCCCTCTACCCCCCTTTTTGCATACTCATATAAATATATAAAAGGATATTTTATTTTTCTTCATGTATAAGTAAAAGCTAAGGAACTTCTGAGATGTTAGTACCGTGACCTTCTTCCATATTCAGAATGTGAATAAGTAGAGTATGATGATCTTTCATAAAGTTGGATGAGGAGTAAGAGAGACATCTTGTTCATAGGTATTATCTTGTTCTTCTTATCTGGTCACAAATAATAACGTACCCAAAGAAAACACATTTCTACAATTCCACATCTTTTCCACTTAATTTTTTGCTAATGAAAGAATGTTGTAAAACTAGCAAGGAATATTGAAGTTTTGCTAGATCATTTACATTCTTCAGTGGACTTAATGGGTACATATCTACAGGGATTGGAAAGAAGATCTTCCTGATTTTTAATGAGGAGTTGTATTGTCCTACTGAAGAAAGGTTTGTACTCCTGTAGAAGGTAAAAATTTTCTCTAATTTTGAAACATCACTCTGTATAGAAGACATTTATATGCAAATGGATCTGATGCTGGGGGCGAAATTCAGCTTCCTGTGTTAAGTATCTAGATCATGCATGAAAAATATTAGGCACCTTGGGGCAAGACTGAACAAACTTGTAAGATTGGTGGGCAGCTGCTTGCATCAGTAATGAAAATTGCTGAGGATGAAACTGCCTTCATCTGTTCTGTTTTAGCATCCTGGGCATCCCTGTGATGCAGGAAGCTCAGGACATTTCAAAGTGATAAGCTCTCCCAATACAGCTTTTTCACATGTATGTAGAACATGGTTTTCTCCTTTCTTTTGAACAGCAGTGAAGCTTTTGTGACAAGGACACTGCCCATGAGACAATACTTTCACTGCCTAGGGTGGTTAAATGCTCAGATTCCCCACCATTCAGGAGACTATAATAACTATAACCACAGCACATGACCAAGCAGTAGCTCCAGTTGTTTGTCTTAGATGGCAGAAGAACTTGCCTGAGTGAAAATGAGAGAGAAAAAAAAAAAGTTTACTCTCTCACAGTTGACTTATAATAAATGGCCAAATTTAGTGGGAAGATTTGATTACACAGGTATTCTGAGGAAAGCACACACATGTCACAGGCTATCTGAGATTTTACAGTCAGCATATGTTGTATTATGGCACGTTATGGCAAGATTTCCATAATGGTTAAGGGGATTGAAAATTATCTTATTGAACAAGAAAAATCTATTTAAAAGCACTTGATGCCTTGAAAAAATGTCAGAATGCCATTTGATACTAGTTTTGTCTGTAGTTACTTACACTGTTCATTACACTGTCATTTAAGAACGTATTGTAAAACAAAAAGTTAGGACATATGACCAGAAATGTCTATTAAAGGACATGGTTATGTGGGAAAATGAGGAGAAATTTCATTGTTCAACTGTTTTATTGCCTCCTTTTCACAAAATAGCTCAAAATCTAATCAACTGCAAGGAAAGAAGAACTTTTTTTTTTCTTTTAATGACTGTCTTATTCACAACTCCAATAACTGCACTTGCCTGAGAAATAGTTGTGTTTGTCTTAGAGTTAATAAGCAGTCCTCACACATTCAATGAGTATAGGCATACCTCATTTATCATATTTAAGGGAACCAGCTCTCCAAGTTTCAAAAAGCTACATATGTGCCCTCTAATATAAACATTTTTACAAGCAGAACAGTTTGCTGAGTTTTTATTACATATCTGGTAAGCATTTTGTTGGCTTTGTCCTATGTTTATTATTGCTAAAGTGACAGTTAATTCCAATAACGTATTATAAACTAAACTAAAAACTTCTGATAAATCATATTTTTCTAACATAAAACATACTGCCACCTCCTTTTTAATGCTATTTCATTCTTCTCTTATTACTTTTACAACATGCCTCTCTTTCCCTGTCCTATATGATAGGAAGTAGACTGCTACAATGAGTAACTTAGAATATGTTAACGCTTTTTTACACTAAGGATGTTACTGTGGACTAAATTAAGGAATATATTTAAAGTACAAAATATCTTCTGTGCTACAGGTATGTTTGTTAAAATTAATTTGTTTTAACCTAAAGCTGGCAAAGAGTCTCTTAATTAGGCACAAACATTTAACTTAACATTCAGTTTTATACTAAATAATTGCAACTTGATTGTGTTTACCGAAACAAGTGTTTTTATTGTCTTTATGCTGATGTTTACTTAGTTCACAGAAGTATTTCACTGTAAGGCTGCTGTTACTTGTGAAATTCTAGTTTACTTTTAATTCTATTTTAACTTTCATACTGTATTGCATGGCCCCTGTTATGGCAGCAAACGACAATAAATACTTCCATGAGCAAAGGTAGTTATGTGCTCCCTTTAGAAAGTTGACCTGCAAAGAGAGACCACCCTAAGCTCTCATGATAAAGGGTATGAAAGGTTTGAAAAGGAGTATTTTGAGTCAGAAAGAAACACAATAACTCCTTGGTACTTTGTGTTCAGTGTATTATCTAGAGCTAGTTGTGTCCTAATTTACTCATTTTCTTCTCTTCCTGACATTGATTCCTAAAACTGAGGAACTTCTAGAAGCACACAGCTCTGTGAAACCTCATTGCCCAAACTGTTTTGCCAAGGCTCAGCCTGTGGACAGAAAATAAGGAGAAAAGCGACTTTTAAGGGAGCTCCTCACACTTCCACTGTTCTCTGGCACAGACTGCTGCCACGTTGGGATCTCTGCTAATTAGCAGTTTTCCTCCAAAGCACACGTGCTAGCTGTGGAGTATGGGAAACCTGGGCATGTTCGTTCTTGCCTCTGCCTGCTTGAACCGAGACAGGGGCAAGACTTTTCCATGCTTGGGGAATGCTCTGCTGAACCACATCAATGTCAATGTGTTGCTAGAGAAGCTCAAAGCAGGGAACTTACAAGGAGATTGGATTTCTTTTAATTTGTATCAGCACGAAACTGATGAGTAAAAGAATTAAGAGGTTTAGGATTCAGTGGATAGATGCATAGCTAATAATTTTACGGGGTCTGTAAAATTATGTTTGTTCTTAGAGACCTGATAATTATCTCGTTGTGAAAGGAGCCTTCCACATCAAAAAGAGACAAGGAAGGTTGCTGGACGCTTTTACAGAATCCCAGTACTTCAGTAGTTTTCACTTAACTGTGGGCATAAGCAACAAGAAAATTCATTATGGGTTTGCAATGATGTCCCTGTCCCGTGTCTTTTACATTCTATTGGAAGTCTGTAAAATCATGTATTGATGTCAATGCTAAGAAGTTTTCCTTATGCTCCAGTACCTTGTCTTAGCAAACAAATTGCTCTTGCACTCTTTGATGTATATATATTTAAATAATAATTATCTGCAAATGTGTTGCAGCATTTCTTCCCACTTCAGGGCTATTATTGGTGTAGTAATTTCAGTATAGCTGTCTGCTCATGTCTTTGTAGCCATCCCTCTCTCTTGCACTCTCTTTTTGCACCGCAGATCTGCTTCAATCTTTCCAAAGTGAAAGTAAAAGGTGTTGTGTTCATATGAAAAGCATCAAAGAATACTTCATATGTCGTTTCAGTACCGTTTACATTATTTTCTTTGCCAAAATGAATTTGTTTACCTGTTTAAAATTAGTCCATGATCAGCTCAGAGGATCAGTTACTTCCTCTAGGTAATTTTCTGATGTTTCTCTTTTTGATAGGAATTGCTTTCTGTGGAAATTTTTCATAAGTTCTGAATGGACCCTGCTTTTCAGCTGTCTTTTTCATCGAGACAACAGAAATACTATCATGAAATTTAATATTTGCAGAGAGACAAATGTAGGAGAAGGATGATGTTTAAAAGTAAACCTAATCTCATAAAGAAATACATTTTTAATAGAAAGAGCTTTCTGAAAGATCATTTCACATCTGATGTGGTTTTTTTGCATGCTGCAGTACTGTGATTTGGTATAATACATGATCAGTCAGAGATTGTACTGTGTGTTGTAGTGTAAGTAGAGTTCCACTGGAGAAGACTAGCTGCGTTTTAAAGACTTTATTTACTAAGACATATACTTCTAATGCACTGTTTTATCTATTATACAGAATCAGAAAGTAGGCAAATAATATTTCTTCCATTTCTATTTCACAATATTAGTTCAATTTTAATACATTACATGTACATGTGTGGGGAACTTTTCACCTTTGTTTCTGGGGTTTATCTGCAGCTACAAGTCTTAAATACTGTTTCAGAGCCTCCTTGAGTAAGACTTGCAGTAAGGTCGCCTATAAAAGACCGCAGGGCTACATTTCTGATACTGCTGTCCATGGACCACTGCGGATGTTAGAGCACTTTATAATGTTGATTCCTTTTCTCTGAAGGAATTCTTGAAGCTCTTTGCATAGAAGAGACTACATTTTCAGAAGTATCTGGGGAAAAAGTGGAATAAGTATTTCTGCCTTTTCCATGAGCCCTGCTTTTCCTACACAAAGAAGGATAGTAATTGGTGGTCCTTACAAAGGAACACTGAAAATAATGGAAGAAGTAGCTAATGCTTTACAGTTAATAGCTGTGGTAGTTACAGAGAACACAGTTTAGTGGAAGAAGCTGCTACTGCCCCCAGCTAAGATGTATTATTGTTTTAAAACAAAGCCCTTAGGTTCAGAAAGTCCAAGCTCATTCTTTGCCTAATGTTCTTTCTTTCATACTTGTTTAGGTGCTTACAATTTTGAGTCTTCACACTTCTGTTCTTGGTGTAATAGGGTGCTGTTACAGAATGGGACCTCTGAGTGAGTTCAGATAAAGGATCTCTCTTGTCCTGTGTCCTGCCTTCAGCTGTGAAGGGGCAGTGCAAGATCAGGATTGTAGTTTTTCCTGGTAAAGTTGAATCCTCACTTTCTAAGTATGCTGATCTCTGGAATTTCCTTAAATACAGGAATCTAGGTTGCATCATTTGTGCAGGACTGTGTTTGGGGTCTCCTCTGACGTGGTAGTCAGAAACCCTGTCTCACAAATATGAGGTGCTCCTCGCTCTTCCAACTTGTGTCCAAATCCTGCCTTGAAATCATGGCCTTATTTTATGTGGAAATTCTGTATCTATCTGGTAGGGTAGATACTTCACATCCAGGAAGGTGGTTTTACCAGGCTTAGTCTCAACTGTAGCATTTGTGGAAGAAGGGAATATTGCATTTCTGGGAGGTGCTGAAGGGAGATGTGAAATAGTACATGTAGTCAGGTATCTACAGAAGAGTAAAAACAGTACAAACATATATGATACTTCCTCCAAGTTCAACTATTCCTAGCTCGATTTAGTAAATCTTAATGGGTTAACAATAATTTCTAAGCATTTGTTCACTCTCCTTTTGAACACAGGAACATTTTGGGTCCTGAACATACTTCACCAAGGACATGCGTGGATCTACTACCCACTGGATGAAAATAAACTCCTTGCCTTTACCTATTAATAATGTAATTAGTTTTGGATTTTTTTATGGGTTAGTGCCACAGTATTTTAAAAATGAGGTCTCTTGCTTACTGGGTGTCACTTATTATTTACTGATTTCAGGCTATACCTGAAAGTCATTATCTGTTAAAGCTGTCATTGTCGATATTGCCTCTATAGAACATGCTTACTTGCTAGTATACCAAATCAGTAATAGTGACACAGTACTGATTATGAAACTTTGGTAATGTGATTCTTCATTACTCTATCTGATTTTTAAATCACAAAGTTTGAGTCACTGTCCACAGGATGCTTGTTTATATGTATGAGCTACTTTTCAGAATCATCTTCGTCATTTAGACAGATATGCTTTTTGTGATATCTTGACATTTTTCCAAATTGAGAATATCCTTTGCAATATAACTCCATACTAATCTGTTATCCAAACCATGCCCAGCTTTCATCTGTATATCAATAAAGCAGGCAAATACAATATTAATGCTTATTGGCACAGAAGCTTTAAGTAATGGTACATTTAATGAGACCATTGTGTAAAGGTTAAAACTTGTATAAATCCTGCCATTTTAGGGAGATAACATAAGTATGGCTTTTTAAATTATCATACTGGGATCTAAAATACACTTTCTGTTATGCTTTTCTTTATCTGTATTTTATTTGTCTGTTAAGGATAGATAGGAATGGCTTTTGTAACTAAGAAGGGATTTCCGTTGTATTTCTGTAGCAATTTGCCCCCTGTGGGACAACGTGTTTTAATCTCACTATGGTCCTCCTCCTGAACCAAAGCCCTTGAGGTAAAGTGGCAGAAGAGGTGTGAGATCAGAAACATTCCTGAATGTAAATTACACATTTTCTTGAACTCTTAATCCACTCTCACTCATTGTTCTCTTTTGCCTGGAAAGACTGGCTGGGAAAAAAAATGCTGCATGGTCCTTTGCTGAAGCTGCCTTTTTTAGAGCAGTCAGGATCTGATTCTGGTCTCACTTTGAGCATTGCTAGTTAGCAGCTTTGCTCAAACAACTGTAAATGAGAACATCTGTGATTTCTTTTTACAGGACAGGTTTTTTGGTTTACCTTTTCCTATTTTGCTATTCCTTTTTACAAATTCTAGTAATGTTAGTGTATTTTTTTTTAAGATTTCTTTGTTGTTACACCCCAAAAGAAGCAGTTACTGCTTTTTTTACTGATTATTGGCTGCAGCATAAGCTGTGCTTACTGCCTTGCTTAATTAAGTAGAGGAGGGAATGTGTGTATGTGCAAATGGAGGGGAAAGAGAAAGGCAAAAACCAAAGATATAGAAGCGAGGAAGAAATTGCATCTCAAAAGGTCCCTTACAGTGAATATTTTCATAATTTTCCTGAAGACCTTTCTCCTACAATTATTTAAATGGATGTTGTATCAATAAGATTTAGAAGTTCACAAGCAACTTTTTCATTGTTAACTAAATGCAGATTTTTTTGTAAATGCTGACATAAATATTAATGAAATATTGTGTTCATTTCCTGTGTAATTACCATTCATAATTGTTTATAACTAGAATCAATGAAGGCAAATGAGTAGCTCAGTTGTAAGTTCCGATCTTCTAGTCAGACTGGCAGTTGGTCCACAAACTCTTCCAACACCAAATAACTGGGGTAACATTGAATGTGAAACCCAGTGTTATTCTCATAACTATTAATTTGTTTCTCTCCAATGCAGACAAGGAAGGATTTGGAAAGTACCTTGAAGAGGCAGGGTATATAACTATCAATACCCCTGCTCTTATAAACTCAGAGGATGTGTCTATACCGTGCAGGACTGGTGGAGTAGAACACTTACCTTGTGGATGTGTCCTTTGAGGACCATGATTTGTGTCAGGTCTCATGGTTAAAATGTATAAAGCGTAACAACATTTGTATTAAGCTGGAACCCCTTTTCCTTCCAAATATATTTCATGATAATTAGGGACTTACCTCATTATTTCTGAGACCTGCAATAGTATCATTATAACATGGATTCCTTTTAAACTCTCTGTTGAATTAACCCTCCTGTTCTGAGCAGTATGAAACACTTGCTTTCATGTTGTTGTCCATCCCTCTCATAGGCCACACGTGTGAAGTGTGAGGGTGACATTGTTTTCTTTGGAATGAAGCAGAACAAGAAACCAAGTCTGTCCTTCCAGACGACCTCACCTCCGTTGCTTTCTCCATTCACTTTCTGTCTTGTGCTGCAAGACCAGGAGCACTTCATGAACAGAGTAATAATAATAATAAAATCCTTGTTTACCGCTAGTTTGAGCAGTTGTGTATCTTCATCTGAGGCTGTAAGATGGTCACTGTATTATTCCAAAGTTTCTCTTCAAGAATTTTAGTATAGGAGTAGGAAGGTCTATATACAGACAGCAATATGATACTGCATTTTTGTGAGTTTATCCCACCTTATGGTAATCCTACTAGGATTTTGTTTGTTTTTCCCTTGTAACCTCAGTTTAGAAGACTACTGTACTACTTTTTTTTTTTTGATAAAAAATCCATAGTAGTTAGACCTTTCTCTTATGTTGCCATAGTCTTTCAGCTTAAATATCTTTGCTCCTCATCCTGACTTTTTTGCTATACTCTTATACAAGTCCGCTGTGCCATCTGAATGTCTCCCTCTGTAGGACCCTCCATACACGTGTACCCAGAGCCAAGCTTTGCCTGCCTTATTCATTTCAACTTCCACCTATTAATGGTAGTTCACTTTTTTTTTCCCTTTTTTTTTTTTTTACACAATGGCTGGTATATTTCAAGAAGGGATATCATCTATATCTATTATTTAAAATATTTCATAACTTAATTTATCAATTTGCCATTGTAATGGGTAACCCATAAGTGACAAACATTTTGCATATCATGTCTAACTTTTTGGGTTTTCTCCATATAAATTTACAATTCTATGCCCCAGAACTAAAGTCATAAAAGTTTAGTTGCTTCAGTAATATTTGGAAGCTGTTTTACATTAATCTAACTTTGGTTTTAATATTGCAAAGCTTATCTCATTGAAGAGAATGTTATCTTCTGACAGTTAACAATTGTCTATAAATTCTAACAGTTGCTATGCTCTGTTGGGCTCATACCATGAATTAAAAATCATTGCCATTAATGCACTTTTAATTGCAGTACCTTCTGAAACTAGACAGGATATTAAATATGAATCATGACAAATGTTTTCTGTAAGTATTCTTTATCAAGAAAGAGTCCTTTTTTTCATTGTTTAAATTTCATTTTATGCCTTGAGATGACAAGAAAATCAGGTCATTCATTCTATGCTGCTCTGGTGAGAGTGAATGAAGACAATTGCACAATTTCATAGCAGCAGTAGAGAAATCCTGTAGAGATCTTTTCTTCCAGCTACAGTTGGAAGAAAAAAAAAAATCTGGTTCCTGTTACTTGGAAGTAAATAACTGGAGTTGCCCAAGATATTTACTTTTTAACTCTTCTTTTCAAAGTTTTGAAATAGAGCTTACATAGGAAAACTTTAAAAGGACCTAATGCTTGGGTGTAAATATTTTTTGTCTTCAATTGATGTACTTTGCATAAAGTAACAGAGCACTAGAAATCAGTGATGTGAAGTCTGTCAGTGATGTGGAGCAACCCTTAGGAAGTGACTGGATTTCTCTCTTTTTTGGGTCACTGTAAGTATAAAGAGAGATGCTTGATGATGTTTCCTTTTACTCATCATTACTCTGTCTTTTTTTGGTTGACATTTTCATTCAATGACTTTACCGAGATAAACATGGCTTTTCAGTTCAGAGAAATATTTTTCCATAATATTGTTATAGAAATTCTCAGCAGGTTTGCAGTGAAAATGTAGACTTTTTTTATTTTCTGAAGACTTTCTATTAGCTCTTTTTTTCAATTCCTCACCTCTGTTCTCCAATAATGGAAAAAAAATGGAGGGAAGGCACTCCATCTACAGTGCTAGTCTGAATTTGGTGAGACGAAGAGAGAGTTACACAGCTACAAATTTCTCTTTCCCTGTATCACGGATAAGTCTGTATCTGCATTGTCATAATTCATATGTGGCCAGCTAAACACAAGCTTCAAAACTTCAGTGGTCATTATTGAGAGTCATGGTTAGAAGACTAAACATAAACTAAACAGTGAAAGATAAAGGTATCTCTGAAAATGAGGAACTGGGAAACTATAGACCTGTCTTCCTAATTCCAGTTCCTAGAATAATGCTGCAACTTATTTGCTAATACCAACAAATAAATACCTACAATGAAATTCATCTAATAAGGGTGAGAAAATGAAGAGTGACAGATAACATGGTGCTGCAAAGAGCACGTTACATGAGATGAGTCTGATTTCTTTCTGTGACAAGGTAACATGCTTTGTGGATAGGGGAGAAGCAGTAGATGAGATATCTTGACTTGTGTCAGGGTTTTAACAGATTCAGACTTTACATTCTGACAGATGACCTTGGAGAGCACAGTGCAGAATACATTATGGATAACACTGGCTAGAAACCTGTTTGCAGAGATTAATTATCAGTGTTTAATAATCAAAACAGAAGTGTGTAGTGAGTACTGATATTCGACATTTTTCATTAGTACTCAGAAAGATGAAATGCAAACTGTTTATTAAATTCACAGATCAAGCTACACTGGGAGAGCATACAAGCCCAGGCAAAGTTTCAGGCTCCAGCCATTACCAAATTACAGTGTCAGTTACTTAAGTGAACACGGACATAGGATGGGGAACAAGTTGGAAATAGCCATTTCACAGAGGATAGCTGAGGGATTTAAACAAAACGTAATCTCAGGCTGGATCAGAGGTGATATACTGTTGCAGAACAGCTGGTTGCACTTAGGGATTTATAGGGATGAATACTGCCTCTAAGACATAGTAAGCTATTTTTTCACCTTTTACTACTGCTGTGGTTTAAGCTAAAGCGCTGCATAAAGTTTTGGGCTTTGCAATTTGAGAAGGATGCTAAATAATTGCAGGGGATCCAGAGAAAATACTGAAAGTTAAACACTGAGTTTACTTAAGTCTGGTAATGACAGAACAATTGTCAAATATATAATGGATGGCTGCAAAAAAAGCAGACCATTCTAATTTGGGATCTCAGTTGTAAAAGTGCAAGTACCTTTCTACCAGCTCCCATGGATGATGCAAGAAATAAAGTACTAAACAGCAGTTAAACCTTTATATAGCTTATTCACTGAACAGGAAGAATGACATTGCTTAAACATGAGTTATTTCAGAGCTAAGCAGCTTTTTGGTTTGGAAGAAAAATAGATATTGCTAAAATAAATATCATTAAAGGTATGAGTATGTTTTATATTTTCACAGAAGAAAAGGAGAACTAGGAATGATATATTTTCTTTCATTTTAGTCAATGGGAGCTTTATTCTGACTTACTTTTACTTTGGGACCATTTATAAGAGACCATTGACCACATCTGGTTCCACAGAAATACAGTGCATTTTTACAGATGTTTAGAGAGCTGTTAATTCTGTGCAGTTTTGATTTATAACTATTTTCTAGCAAGAAAAAATATATTTCAGCGTCTCTGAATGACAAGCATCCTAATCTATGTGCATGAAATAATGTTGTGTGAAGGAAACAATCATCCTCAGTTTGAATGAAATGTGTATGTGTGGCCCTTTGGGTGACATAGTACAGACTGAAAATATAAACAGCAGTTGAAAGTTGTGGTTACATATAAGGATGAAAGATCTGTCTAAAAATTAACACTATTTTTTTTGCCATTGCCACTGTTTACTTAAGAGACAAAATCCTGTCCTTTCCAATAGTCTGTTCCAGGTTCCCTCATGGTTTTGTGATCCAGTCTGAAACCTACTCCACCAATCTTTGGATAAAGAAGGGCAAGTAAGTGGTAGGGAGAAGACTTCCATGATTTTCCTCCTTTTTGTGTGAAAATTGCAGCTGAACTCAGATTCCAATCTGCTCTAAGTTTGGTGAGTAAAAAGGAAAACATTTTCCTGCAAAAACTTTCAGAAATATGTATCTGTTGTTGAAGTTACACTTTGATGGTATTTTTCCTACCAGCTGTCTTAGATGATAGCTGGGTTTGTGATAAGAACATGAGCCTATTATAAATAAATAGATATTCAGACAGACATACTATGAAATGAAACAGTTATTCTGATTTTCGCTTGGTTTTGGACATGGCTTATGTTCTATCCATTTATGAAATAAGTCAATAGAGGCATCCTCATTACCATACCAACTACTCTCTGATGCTTTCTTGCTTGTATCATTTTAGACCTTACTAAAATAATACACAGAAGCTTTTCTGTTTATTCAGGTCATACCATGTTCTCAGATGAAGCAGGCTTTTTCTTTGTTCGGTTTGGAATTTTTTGGTGTTGCGGTTTTTTTTTCCACTTCTTGTATTCATACTAGAATAATGTATGAAGTTATACAGAAATGGAAAAAAAACCCAAAAAACATTGTCCAAAGAGAAATAATCCATTCAGTGATTTTGATATAAGATAAAATATAAAAGTCTTAATAAGCAGAGTAGAATTTTTTTTATGTTTCATCCTGAATTGGCCTTTTTTGAGGAAAAAAAATCTGGAAAAATTGTATTTTCTATAAATGTGTTAAAAAAAAAAAAAAGGAAACATATACACTTACAATCAATTAAGGTATGTCATTTTGATAAGCTACTGTTTAAAATTCTTGTATGCTTCCCAATCTAACACATTCTATTTACTCTTCTATTTCAAGTCTATTTAAAAACTGTGAATTAGTCAGAATGTATGTACAGGGCATGGACAAAAATAATTCCGAATTAAATATGTTTCTTCATGATGATTTGGTGGATGAAAAACTGGACATGAGATATCAATGTGCGCTTGCAGCCCAGAAAGCTGTTCGTACCCTGCGCTGCATCAGAAGAAGCATGGCCAGCAGGACAAGGAAGGTGATTCTGCAAGGCACAATGCAATTGCTAACCACCCGCTGACCAATGCCCAGCCTGTCCTAAGCAGTGGTTGCTCTCCCACGGCAAACTCCCCCCGAGCACGATGCTGTATGGTCTGGAATAGCCCTTTGGCCAGTTGCAGTCAGCTGTCCTGGCTGTGCCCCCTCCCAGCTTCTTGTGCCCCTGGCAGAACATGGGAAGCTGAAAAGGCCTTGACTGGTGTAAGCACTGCTTAGCAACAACTGAACCATCCATGTGTTATCAACATTCTTCTCATATTAAATCCAAAACACAGCACTATACCAGCTACTAGGAAGAAAACCAACTCTATCCCAGCTGAAACCAGGATACACTGGAACAGGTTTCCCAGAGAGGTTGTAGATGCCCCATCCCTGGAAACATTCAAGGTCAGGTTGGACAGGGATCTGAGCAACCTCATCTAGTTGAAGAAGTCCCTGTTCATTGCAGTGGGGTTGGATTAGACAACCTTTAAAGGTCCTTTCCATCCCAACCATTCTATGATTCTACAATGATTAATTTCACTTATATCAAAAATTCCCTCAAGTGTCACACCTGGTTTGGGGGGGAGGACATTGTATCTCCTACTACATACTAACTGGTCAAGAACTCTCATCTATTGAAAGAGAATAATGAGAATGCCTCTTCAACCCTATATTCAGAGTCATTACTGAGGTCTGGAAAAACTGAAGTTTCCTGTTATCAGCCTGTGAGCACCTTGTTTTGCTTGGTCTGAGGACTTCATTTGGAAACTGCTGTTCTAAGAATAATCTCCTTGTTTCTGACTTCTTTAATGTTTGTAGAAGTGTACTGCAGTGTTAAACTAATATATTCCTCTGAAAGACTGTTTATTTGTATGACAGTTATTGTGACTGTGTTAAAAATTGTCCTGACTCTCAGTCTGTATAGACAGACAGGTATGTATTTGTGTTCAGATTATATAGATCTTGACTTTCTAGAAATAGTTTACAGAAATTCAATGGATAATTTAACAAAGTTTTGAAAACCCTGGAAGAATAGTGTCCTCCAGGCTAAAAAAGAAAATCATGCATGAAGACTTGCTGTTATTAAAACAAGGATTAGCAAGAGAAAGCCTGTGGGCAGCAAGGAGTTCTACCAACTCATCAGTATTGATGAATTCTGGAAATTAAATTGCTGTGAGATAAAAAACAAATACATCACAGAATCATAGACTATTGTAGGTTGGAAGGAACCTCTGGCAGTCACCTAATCCAATCCTACACTCCAATTACCTATTTCAGTTTAGCCAGAATTGCTCAGGTCCTTGTCCACTGAGGTTTGGATGTCTCCATAGATGGATATCCCACCATGTCTTTGGAGAATCACTTCCACTGTTCGACTACCTTCACTGCAGGAAAGAATTTACAGTACCTTCCCAGAAGTGGTAGACCTTTATTGTAGACATCTGTTGCAACTTGTCCTTCCACAGCACACTTCCAAGTAGAGAATGTCTGTCTTCTCCTGTTACATCTGTTCATTTTAGACAGCAAAATCAATCTCCCCATCCCCGTCTCTGAAGACTGAAGAAGCCCAGCTCTCCCAGCTTCTCCTTGTATGTCTTGAGCTCCAGCCCCCAGACATCTTGGTAGTTTTCCAATGGACTCACTCCAACATGTCAATGTATTTCTTGCGATGAAGAGCTTGGGCACACTGATGAACACATTACTCCAGGTGTCATGTCACAAGCACTAAACAGAGATGACGAATCAGTGTCTTTGACCTCCTGAATATGTTCTATTTAACATAATGTAGTATCCACTTGGCTTTCTTAGCTGCAGTGGCACACTGCTGATACATAGAATCATAGAATCATAGAATCGTCTAGGTTGGAAAAGACCTTTAAGATCATCACGTCCAACTGTAAACCTAGCACTGCCATCCCAACACTAAACCATGTCCCTAAGCACCTCATCTACTCATCTTTTAAATACCTCCAGGGATGGGGACTCGACCACCTCCCTGGCCAGCCCATTCCAGAGCCTGACAACCCTTTCTGTGAAGGAATTTTTCCTAATGTCTAGCATAAACCTGCCCTGGTGCAACTTCAGACCATTTTCCCTCGTCCTATTGTTCGTTAACAGGGAGAAGAGGCCAACCCCCACCTTGCTACAGCCTCCTTTCAGGTAGTTGTAGAGGGCGATAAGGTCTCCCCTCGAGACCTGGTCAACTGTTCATCCAGCAGGACAACAGGTCCTTTTCTTCAAAGCTGCTTTCTAATCAGCTGACCTTCACCCCATAGTGGAGTGTAGAGATATTCTGTCCCAGTCATGAAACTTGATATATTTTCTCTGTCGAGGTTCATGTCAGCCTGTTTTTTCAGCCTCTTAAGTCCTTTAGAACAGGGTCCCTTATAGTAAAATATGCTCTGACATTGCCCAAGGTCCAAGTTACTAGTAAAATCTTTAAGCAACATTGGCCCTATTACCAACTGTGAGGGACACCATTATTAAATAGAAATTGTCATACTCTTCACCAGCCTTTGGTTCTGGTGATCCAGCCAGTTTTCCAGCCATCATACCATCCTTATTTGTTCTGTATCTCCCAATTTCAGAATCATAGGATAGTTTGGGTTGGGAAGGACCTTTAAAGGCCATCTATTCCAACCCCCCTGCAATGGGAATGGACATCTTCAACTCGGGATCTTCAAGATCAGGTTGCTCAGAGTCCCATCCATCCTGATCTTGAATGTTTCCAGGGATGGGCAACCTGTTCCAGTGTTTCACCACCCTCATTGTAAAGAAATTCTTTCTTATAACTAGTCTAAATCTACCCTCTTTCAGTTTAAAAAAACAGGCCTCACTAAATAGTCTGTCCCCTTCTTTTTTATAAGCCCCATTTAAGTACTGAAAGGCTGTAATAAGGCCTCCCTGGAGCCTTCTCTTCTCCAGGCTGAACAACCCCAACCCTCTCAGCTTTTCCTCGCAGGAGAGGTGTTCCATCCCTCATATCATTTTTGTGGCCCTCCTCTGGACCTGTTCAAACACTTCCATGTCCTTCTTGTGCTGAGGGCTCCAGAGCTGGACACAGTGCTCCAAGTGAGGTCTCACCAGAGCAGAGTAAAGGGGCAGAATCACCTCCCTCAACCTGCTGGCCATGCTTCTTTAGATACAAACAGCTTTCTATGCTGCAAGTGCACATTGTTGGCTCATGTCCAGCTTTTTATCTACCAGTACCCCAAGTCCTCCAATTCTGTCATCCCCTAGCCTGGATTGATACCGGTGGCTGCCCTTACCCAGGTGCAGGACCCTGCACTGGGCCTTATTGAACCTCATGAAGTTCACATAGGTCCACTTCTTGAGTGTGTCCAGGTCCCTCTGGATGGCATCCCATCTTTTAGGCATGTCAACCACACCAGTTAGATTGGTGTCATCTGCAAACCTGCTGAGGGTGCACTCAATCCCACTGTCCATGTCATTGATGAAGATACAAAATAGTACTAGTCCCAGACAATGAGGCTGGAAAGGTATACAGGGAAATGACTCACAACATTGTAAGGCCAATCTCTACCATTTTTTTTAATACAATGGCAACTGGAAGAGGATCCCAATGACTGGAAAACAGCAAAGATAACACTTGTCTTCAAGAAAGAGGAGCTGTGGAACTACTGACCAGTCAGCTTCACCTTAGTTGTCTGGGATGACCATTGAGAAAATCCTCCTGGAAGAAATATCTAGGCTTTTTAAGGACAAGACAGTGGTATCTAACAGTCAGCATGGATTTATAAAGAGGAAATTGTACCTGAGGAAGCTGATGTCATTCCATGATGAGACAACTTGCTCAGTGCATAAGGGGAAAGCAGTGGATGTTGCTTAACTTGACTTTAAGAAGACACAGAGGATGGTTTCCACAGCATTCCAATAGCCCTTGAAGCAGGGACAGGGATCCTGCAAAGAGTTTAGGGGTCTTGCCCAGCTGTGTAGGGATGGGGTGAGGAAGGCAAAGGCACAGCTGGAGCTGAACTTCGCAAGAAGAAGCACTGGGAGATGTCCAGGGATGGTGTCCAGTGATGCTTGAGCTGGTGTCTGTGGGCAGCTGCACAGCACAAACCCCAGGACTTTCTGCCCAGCCTCCCTGTGCCAGTAGTGACATCCCTGAGGGGAAGGGCAGTCAGGACCTTGCAACTATAGTGCTGGGGACAGCGAGTGAGTTGGGGGGATCATCAGATGAGGTACAAGCTTAGTTCTCATCAGTGCTTAAATAGATGCCAGCATCCAGATCCACTCCAGGCTGAGCTGTGCTCAGTCTCATCCGTGACACTACCATAGGACTTGCCACTGAGCTCTAGGGCCTTGGAGACCTGAGGGCAGTCTTCACCAAGAGAAACTGGAGTAAAATCACAAATTATTTTAGCATTTGCTGTATGTTTGGTCACAAGGTCTCCCACCCCACTAAGCAGCATTCTCCATTTTCCTCAGCCTTTCTTTTACTGTTAGTGTACTTATAGAAGTCCTTCTCATTGACCTTCACATCCCTCACTAGTTTTGGCTCCAGTTGTTCTTCGGCTTTCCTAACTCCAACCCTGCAAACTCAAGTAATATTTGTGCATTCCCTGGGGTAGCTCATCATTGTTTGCCCATCTGTGTAAATCCTTTCACAGTACAGTTCATCCATGCCAGCTCCTGCCATAAGTGCTCAACTTTCTGTATGTGTGGTTTGAGGAGCCTGTCTGTGAAGATGATGAGGTACCCTGTGCCATTTTGTCAGCAAGGGCAATCTTCTATGAGAAACTGCCAGCCACGTTCCTCAACAAGAAGAAATCTGCTCTCCTGGTATCCTGGACTGGGATTTTGCTTTTTGTCTTGCTCATTTCCCACAGGATCTTAAACTATGAAATCTCATGGTCACTGCTGCCAAGGCTACCCTATTCAGTCACATCCCGAACCACTTCTTTCTTTGTGAAGCAGCAAGCCAGCTGGCTCTTTGATCACTTATGACAAGAAAATATCTTCAACTCATCCACAAACTTCCTGGACTGTTTGCAGTTAGCCTTATGCCCTTCCAGGAGATTTCAAGTGGTCAAAATTCCCATAGCTACCAGGAAGGACATATGATCATGAGGTTTCTTCCAGCTGTCTAGAAAATGCTTCATTCCTCTCTATTTGGGATCAAGTGGTCTGTAACAGACACCTGTCTTGTAATACTTTTCCATAAGGTCTTGACTGACTTGTCACCCCTTTCAAGGCAAAGCTTCATTAATCCAAGTCCTTCCTTTCCTTCCTGACCTTTCTCATCTGAAAAGCCTCTGTGCATCACTGGAAGAACTCCAGTCATGTGAGCAATCCCAATGAATCTCTTCAATTCCAAAGAAACTGTATCTGTATGAATGCAAAAGCAAACTGATTTTTCCAGTTTGTTTTCTGTCCTGTGTGAGTTTGTGCACAAGCACTTGAGGTGAACTCCCAGCGATACCACTTTCACAAAGAAGTGCAAGAGCTTTCTCAGTCTGGATGCTTCCTCAGTGTCCCCAGTGCCTCCACGTCTCCTCTGGCTTGGGCTGATGTCTCATGAGAAACCAATTTAAAGGCCTCACCAGGCCAGCAAAGCTGTTCTTGCCCTGCTTAGACATGGAGATTAAAGGACCTTTTTTTTTTTTTTTTTTGTCCTACTATTTACCTAACAGTTGCAAATACATGGAATTAATTATTTCAGTAGTTCAGATGAACTAGTCTGAAATAACTACCATGCTGTTGACTAATTTCAAATCATCTGAAGCCTTTAAAAACAAATTAATGCATTAAATCAAAATCAGGTAGCATATATGCTGTTGAACTTGATGTAGAAATCGATGGCTAAAGTTCTATAATCTGATGAAAAACCCAAATGGTTAAAAGATCCCTCCTGACATCTACAGACTTTCTTGCTAGGATTGTATAGAAACATTGGTGCTCTCATGTACCTGAGAAATTTTACATGGTGTTAAACTTGTGTGCTTTCTGTATACTTGTAACACATCCATAACCTGTATTCCATTAAATTGGCTTGAATTCTTTTTGGTCATTGTGGTACTGAAATCTGTATTTGAAGGGTGAAAGACACTAAATAAAACAAATGAACAAGAAAAAAATACACCTGTGGAAACTGAGAAAATATTTTTCTATTATTTCTACAGGCCTTTAAAGTGTACTTTTTAGAGCACCTATATTGTAAAACTCACTTTTTCAGGTAGAATTACTGATCATTTGACTTGTTGCAGAAAAGATTTTTCTAGCCACCAAATATTGTGCTTAATTTATTTTTTCAGAAAGATCTAAATTTGGGTCGAATATAGTGCTTTGTGTCTTCCTGGAAAAGTAAGGAAAACAAATATAACCTTTTTTAGTAATTCTTGATAGCATGAATCATGTTCTGTAGCAAGCAGAAGTTAGAATGCATGCTTCTTAAAACATGACTAAGTGAAGAATAAAAGGACTCTAAATATACCAAGAAAATTAGTTTTAATTACTCTGAGACTGCAACTAAGTGAAAATTTATGATGAAACTCTCCGGGTAGTACATTGCTCTGGGGTCTATGCTAACTTACAACATGAAAGGCTAGGGCTTTTTTCAAGATTTCTTACTCAAACCCAAACCATTTACTTATTTCAGAGTCTTGATTCAGAACACTGGGAAGTGAGTACAGTTTTAATACAGTACCTACTACATGTTTCAGATTACACAAGAATATTCAGGTGATTTCAAAGGGAACTGCAAACACAAATGTGGTAAACTGAGTCCCTCAAATATCTGTTTCTTTTTTTTTCAGCACATCCAGTTTATATGCATATGCCTATGTATACATATGTTTAAAAAATGAGAGGGTGAGGGATGCATTTTTTTATTACAAGATATCTTCCGCTCATTTTATCTTCTTTTGCTACTTTTCTAGACTGCTTCTTGAAAATGACGTATCTTCTTTTTTTCAAAACTTTGATTAGTATTCTCAATGAAAATTATTTCAAACCTATTCCTATAGCTAGTGAAACTGAAGTTAGAACTGGAAGTCAGAGAACTGTGAAGGAGAAATTGTGGCTATTGAAAGAAAATCCCTCTTAAGGAGATATTTGTAACATATAAGCACTTGCAAACTTCTGCTACAGTACATCTTGGAAAGGCTTACAGATATAGAAGAAGATGGTCTGTAGCTGAGCCAAGGCCATTTACAGCAGAAACAGTAACGAATATCACAGTCTATCTTTTCTAAAAGTCATTCCTCTCTAGACTAATATTGCCATAGGTTAAAACACATTAATACAATACACAATTCTCAATGAAAATTGTAATCAGTTGTGAACAATAATAGTTCATGACTGTACAATACAGTGTGTAATCCTGAGGATATACTTTAATGGCATCCTTAGTTTTATGAGTACTTACACTGTACTACAACTATTAAAAATGTCTGATGAAATTGTATTTTAATGTCAATAATGGACAGTATCTCAGCAAGATGTAGTAGGAGAGAATGCACAAGTGCAAACTCTGTGTGTATGAAAAGTAATTATTTAGAGTGGAAAACCAGAACAGTAGGGAAAAAGTACTTTTTTCTGTAGTTAATAATTTCCAAAAAGTCTTTCACCTTTATAAAATCATTCTGTAAGATGTGGGCATATGAAATTATTTAAAAATAATGTATTATATGAATCTGCCCATGGTATAGGCTATAAAAATTCCTTTTGGCTAGAACATCTGATATTTTGTGGACTGCATAAACAATATTTTTCAGTTGATTATCATTGTATACAAATATACTTGGCAAATAGATTAGGTATTTCCATAACCAGTAATTTCAGTAACTACTATACTGTGGAGAGGAAAAGTCACTTGTTCCTTCTAGACTTTTTATCAGCAAAGTCACAACAAGAAATACTAGTCTTTTTTTTTTTTTTGGCCACCTTTTGTCTTCTTTTATCATCTGAATAACTGCAAAGAGTGAGTAAAATATTACGGTAAGCATGACACAAAAATTCCTTGCACTTGTTCTTCATGAGCATCAATAAGAAGGTGGCTATCTGATCCAGGTGTAAATGTACCTGGTAGCAGTAGGGAATGTGTCAGCCACGACCAGGATAAAGTAGCAACTGCAGTTTTCAGGATAGCTACTCTGATACACAAAGATAATGAAACCTAAGCTGTGTGTGTTGGGATCGTATACCTTTGTCTGTCGATGATATGTATGACTTTTCTTTTCCCCACACTGTCATCTCTGTATTACCTAAATGACTTAACTGACTTCAAATTATTTAAATGAATTAGTTTCTACCATGTAAACTGTGTGTCCCAACCTATATAGAAAACCGCATGCAAGACTCATACAAGGGTGGGTAAGTTAGAAGTCTGCTTTGACTTCCAGTCAGATTATTTAGGGAGTATATTTTCTGTATTGTGGAGCACCAGGAAGATTATTGATCCAGCAGCAACCTGAATTGATTCATCCACGTGCTACATACAGCACAGCGCAGAGAAACAGCCTATGTCAAATACACACATGCTGGAGGTTATTTGCCTTAGCTTTTATGGTCATCAGGCAATACACAATATCAAAAGATTGTCGCTGACTACCATGTTTCTGCAGACAAACTGGTAGTACTGACAATATAAAGTCATGGCCTGTGGGGTGTGTGTCTACTTTATACAGATATATCCAGAAAATTGTATTTTAACTCTATTTCTGATATTGGGTGAAGGATAGGGGGTTTTTCCCCATCCTTAATTATCCATTGCATGCTTTATTTGTTTGGTTTTCCATTTACTTTGCCCCCTCCTTGCTATACATCTGGTGCTATGTCTTAATGAGGCAATTCTGGAGCCAAGTGCAGACAAGTTGGATTATTCTTGGAAAACAAGAGGTTCTTCTCAGGTCAGTGAACTCATGCTTTTCTTTGTATTACGCTTATTGACCAAATTACTCAGAGGGTACCCTGATGTGAGCTCATATTTATTTATTGCATTTGTAAAGTCAATTGGCAGACCACACGTTCACATACTGCCTCCCATAAAAAAGATGAACTTGTATTGAACTGCTGCCTCATTTCTGAAGGAGTCTTTCTTTTGTATCTGACTTGAACATGGCATTAGGAGCAGAAGTGAGAAAGTATAAAATGAGAGACAAGCTTTATACGCTTTCCAACTATGCAGACCAGAGCAAAGTGTCAGAGTCTGTGTGCAGTGCTATTCCCAGGTGCCTTTCAGAACTGCTTTGCAGAAATTGTTTCTTTGGATAATTATAATCTAAGCCACTTACTTTTACTGGAAACTGCAGTGATACTCTGCTTTTGTCCCAGTAAATACATTTAATACTAATTAAACCAGGTTTTGAAGACTAACATGACAAAAATGTTGAATTTAACAGTGGGTCTGTGTTAAAGTCCCTTCATATCTGAGTCAGCTGCACTGGGCTTTTGATTAGGTGTGCAGCTAGTCAGATAAATAATAATGTGCAAATACTGTTAACTAGGAATTATTCTTACTATGAAATGGATAATGGATAATGACACCTATATTAAGTTGAGCCCTATTCTGATATATTCAAATCAACCTAAAAATGCCTATGGGGGTAACAGACCACACATTAAAGAATAATTATGGTCCTTTAAAGTCTTTGATAAAGATGTACATTGTGTTCCTTCTGATTCATTTGGCTTTATATTTTCCTTTCTGTATTTTTCTCATTATTTTTACATGCATATTTAGCACATTTTGAAGAGTAACAAAACCCACTTTCTGTACCCTGGTGATTATGATTAGGAGATGAAACAAAAATTATACAAAGATTTAGAAGAGATGGCTCACAAAAACTCTTCTGTGTGAATAAGGAGGTACAGGATTTTCTTTCAAACCTATGCTACCTACTGAACTACCTGCTTTATGTCACAATGATACATCTGATGATAAAATGTAAAAGAAAATTGAGCAAGAAATTTGATAATCATTCAAATTCTAAATTCTGTTTACATCAAGAAGCTCTATCAAATGCATTACTCACTAAGATTTTGTTTTGCTATCACTGTCAAAGTTACTTAAAAATATAAATATTTTAATCTGGGTGACCTTAAAGATAACTTGTCAGCTACTCCCACATCTGCTATCTTTAATTGTATTGAAACTCTGGGACATTATTGGGGCCACTTATTCGTGTGATTCAGGTGATTGTAGGTTCACGTTCAGGTGACTGCAGGTTTACAACCATGAGAAATGACAACTTCTACTTTAAACTTTTCACTTAATTGAATAGTTATTTTTAACTAATGCAGGTAAACATTTTATTTCTTTTTCTCCCAAGAGCTGAGGTGTCCCACCTGGTAATAACTGGGTTACTCTTTTTCCTTTTTAAAAACAGTCTACAGTGTCATTTTTAAAAACTTGTTATGAATTGTCTTTCAAGAAAGTTGGAGGATTCATATTTTTTGTTTTGTTCTTCCTAGAACTAGTTAGAGAGGGCATATATGTGCACAGAAAACACAAACATCTTTCTGAAAGGTTGAAATCATGTTATTCCATTTAATTTAACATAGTTCACCATATGCCTCTGCTGAGATTACTTTTGAATGATAAAAGAACTAAAGCTTCATTTTGAAATTACTTATGTTTAAATCATTATGCTGGGAGTTAGCTAAAGGGACCCGTAAAGCAAACAGAAGTTGTTGTCAGTAAAGGCCAGGCAGCAGCAGGGGAGAGCAACAAAAAATCAAACACAGTATAATGTACCTATATGATTAAGCTTCAGACGGAAAGATTTTTGCAGTGCAGTCTTTTGCTTGTGCATAGTCTATCTCCATAGTAGTCATACTCTTTCTATATGCAGACTGTGCAATGTTTTAAAAAAGAGTGGAGGAAAGAATAGTTTAAACTTTAAAATGAGAGGGGAATTAATGGACAATTCAGGAATTATGTACAAAATCCAGTCTAAACTGCAATTACATTTGAAAAAAAAAAAACCCAAACCCAAAATAACCCAGACACTAGATGGTGAAACCTGTCCTTTAGAAGTAGAGTTAGGACTTTATGAATGTAATAATGAGTTTCTTCTTATTTTCTTTGTAGCAATTTGATTGTCTATGTAACAGGTGTGTAAAATTCAGAGTGGTTTTTGTCTTAGTGATATTCTAAATATAGAGTTAAGGTAACTATATTTAATAATGCCCTTCGTATTACAATCCTTAGTACTGATGTTCTATTAATGTACATATGAATATATTATTTTATGCAAATATTTAGCTACATAATTGATTTTCAGGAACTGGGTAATTTACTATCAGTTTCTAAAAAAGTGAAGGTTTTTTAGTTGCTGATTTTCCACACCAATTGTCTGCAAAAGGCTAAAATATACCAAGTAAAATTTGTGGAAAACATTAGCCTACACACAGAATCAATGAATCATAGGAATGTTGGTTGAAAAGGACTCCAGGAGGCCATCTAGCCCAGCCTCCAATCCAAGCTGCTCTTGCCAGTATTGTTTTAAGTCAGCCATAAATTTTTACAACTGGCACTTGAAAACTTCTCAAGGGTGTCATAACTTCTTTGTCAATCTCATTGCACTGTACAATCTTTATAATGAAACCCACTTTTCTGATCTTTCCAAGATGCAACTTTTTGCTCTTGCTTCATGTTGAATTGTCAGGAACTAGCCAGAACGTTTTAGCTCAATTGTCTTCGTAACAGTTTTATAGACATAGGTGCAGAACCAAGGGCTGTGGAGACGAACCTGTATGCCAGGTTGTGTTGCAGGTAATCACTAACTTGGGACTCAATGAGTCTGAAGATAATACCCTGAGCAGAATTTCAAAAAGGGAATTTCTCCTATTGTCTAGGCATTCAGTGGGAAAGCCAGTGGCAAAACCTTTATGTAGCGAGTTAATCTTAAAGATACATTGAAAAAAGTAACAAGAATTATTTGAAGGAGTTTCTTGCGATCCTCTTAGATGTCCTACAGGAAAATACAGGAGGCTTTAAATATTATTTAGGAAAGGTGATACATGTAGTCTAGGTGTTTCTTCATGTTATCTTAAAATATGTAACAGACTTAAACAAATCAAATATTGGAGGTCTCAGAAACTTTACAAGTACAGAACTCAGTATTCTAAAATGCTGTATGTTCGTACAAAATTTTGAGAAAATCAGTTTTCCTCTTCAAAGCAACTGTAGCATCTACCAGTGTTTCCCTGTACCAGGTAGTTTCAGGCCAGTTACAAAGATGATATGACAGACCATTCAGTAATTTTCATTAATGACTTCAACAGCCTATGTAAACAAGTATCTTTGTAAATTAAGATAGAGTTCTTGGTGGAGGAAGGTTATCAATTTCTTCCAGCTATGAAACTCATGAACTCTGATTGCACAAATGCATGCTGAAACCTCAGCCCATCTGCTAATAGAGTTCACATTTCAAGATTAATTCAAAGAGAGCTTAAAAGTTGGATTTTCAAGCTACTGTCAATTACAAGAGGTATATAATACTGTGTTGGGGCAGCATATAGAATCATAGAATGTTTTGGGCTGGAAGGGACCCCGAGAGAACATCTAGTCCAACCCCCCTGCAGTCAGCAGGGACACCGCTGACTAGATCAGGTTGCTCAGAGCCCCATCCAACCTGACTTTAAATGTTTCCAGGGATGAGGCCTCCACTACTTCCCTGGGCAACCCATTCCACTGTTTCACTACCCTCGTTGTAAAGAATTTCTTCCTTATAGCCAGTCTAAACCTACCCTGTTTTAGTTTAAAACCATTCCCCCTTGTCCTGACACAGCTGGCCCTACTAAAAAGACCTTCGCCATCTTTCCTATAGGCCCCCTTTAGGTACTGAAAGGCCGCAATCAGGTCTCCCCACAGCCTTCTCTTCTCCAGGCTGAACAACCCCAACCCTCTCAGCCTGTCCTCATAGGAGAGGTGCTCCAGCCCTTGGACCATTTTAGTAGCCCTCCTCTGGACCCGCTCCAACAGTTCCATGTCCTTCTTGTGCTGAGGGCTCCAGAGATGGACGCAGTACTCTAAGTGAGGTCTCACCTGAGCAGAGCAGAGGGGCAGAATCACCTCCCTTGACCTGCTGGTTAAGCTTCTCCTGATGCAGCCCAGAGTATGGTTGGCCTTCTGGGCTGCAAGTGCATATTGTCGGCTCATGTCCAGCTTTTTGTCCCTCAGTCCCCTCAAGTCCCTATTGGCAGTGCTGCTCTCAATCCCTTCATCCCTCAGGCTGTATTGATACCGGGGGTTACCCCAACCCAGGTGCAGGACTTGGCACTTGGCCTTGTTGAACCTCATGAGGTTCCCACAGGCCCACCTCTCCAGCTTGTCCAGGTCTCTCTGGATGACATCCCTTCCTTCTGGTGTGTCAACCGCACCACTCAGCTTGGTGTCATCTGCAAACTTGCTGAGGGCGCACTCAATCTCGCTGTCTAAGTCACTGATGAATATACTAAACAGCACTGGTCCCAGTATGGACCCCTGAGGGACACCACTCGTCACAGGTCTCCATCTACGACTATGTCATTGAGGAAAATATTAAACAGTACTGTTCCCAGTGTATGTTTTTTTTCATTCTTTTTCAGAGACAACAAGAAAGACGTTCCCAGCTTGAAGAGTATATTTTTCATTGGGATTCTGAAACTACTTGCTAAACAAAAGCTTATTGCAGAAATTTTAATTGCACATGACAAAATTATTTCAGTCTCTGCCTCAAATCAGTATGAAAGTAGAACCGTTGAAAGTCAACAAATCTTGAAAGTATTCTGTGTATTGCACTATTTTTCACTAACCTAGCATTTTTAGCACTGGATGACACTCTGTTGGCCAGGCAGACTAAGTTGATTTACCTTCTTGGGCTCCCAGGACAGAACCTGAAAACCTTTCAGCTAATATTACTCTCCCTTAGGTCCCCACTGATTTCTTTCAACTCTCCACTCCTGGGATCTTTGTTCTATTGGAAAAAGCATTAGTCAATAATAAGAAATGGGGAGCAAATATGGCTTAACATATGCTTTTATTCATAAGTTACTTTTACTTGACTTAATTTCCCTGCCTTGTTTCATTACTCAGGCACATAAATACTTAGTGGAGGTGAAAGACATACTGTCTTGGAGCATGAACAAAGAACTGTGAGGGAAAGGATGGCAGTAACTCATGATGAATTAACGGCTTTACAAAATCATTACTTCAGTTCACTCTATTTTACTTGTCATAAACATGTGCCAAGAAGGCACATAGTTCAAGAACACCACAGCATACAGTATTTGGATTTGTTTTCTCCCACCCCTTAGAAATTAGAGTCATAATCAGAAGACCTTTTTTAAAGAACAGCTGTGATTTCTGCGGAACATTTTGAGTCATCCCCTACAAAGAAATTAATCTGAGATTTTTATAAATGCAGTTTGCAAAGAAAAGTCATTCTTGCATATTTTGTACATGTAGGTTCATATTTCAAGAAAATTGTCAATTTAATCAAATGGGGTTTGCGTCTATAAGTTATGTATTTTATTAATGTCTTAGAATATCTTAAACATACTTCATATGGAAAAGGTTTCTTCCTTCCCATTTTGACACATGTGGATTCACTATTGTTGCTGTTCTATGCCCCCCATACGTGTTTCTTGTAAAAACAGAAGACCTTGCAGAAACAAGAAAAATAAAAAGTACAGAAAAGAAATTATTAACTGAAGTGTGACACAGATATTTGCTCCCTATAAGTAACTTTCTGTTCATTTGTCTCTGATTCTCAAAAGAGATTCATGCAAAGGAATTAGAGCTTTAATCACCATTCATCTTCCCCCCCCCCCCCCCCCCCCCGCTTCTCCCCCTTTTTTGACTTCTTACAGTTGGTTATCTAGGAGAGCAACACAGTTTGTTCCCATAGGAACCAACAAACTACATCTCTCTAGCACAAGAATTTCCAGAAAAAGCTGCTATTTTCCAAAGCTGATAAACAGTTTTTCTGTGCATAAAACCAGCATGATAAAAGAATAATTTTCACACCGCTTTGGGCTATGGTCAGTATACCAGACTTTTTGAAAAATGTGCTTGCAAATCCTTGAAATACCTGGCTTTTCAATGCAAGATGAAAAAGCTATTACAAGGGTCTATATCTCATGCACTAAATATTAGTGGACACAGCTTTTTAAATCCAAGGTTGCAATATAAAAAAAAAAATTCATTAAATATTTATCTAACGTACATTTTTTCTTCTGCAAGTCATGAAATTTTATGTGAACAGGCTTGTTCTTAAGACAAGGCAAAGTTTGAAAATTATTTATGACAATGTAATATGAAATCACTTGGACATCCTAGAACAGAAAGAGTAATTCATGTCTCAGGTGAAATAAAACAGGGTAAAAATTTATGTTGTGCTTAAGCATTACTTTGCAGATAAATTCTGAAGAAATGATGGCAAAATGGTTTTATTCATTAAATATTTTTAAAAGAAATAATCTCTGACTTCTGATTTCACTGTAATTTCACAACTGGTATCTCTGCTCTCCAGTATGTTCTATTTCCTACTAATTTGTCATCATCGATATGTGTGCAGCTAAAAGTTTTGACGAGTTCTACTGTATTTAATGGTCAGCATTAGTAGGAATATCCTCTTGAGCTTGAGTGGTGCCTCTTACCATTAACCTTTCTGTCTTATAACACCAGAAAGAGAAAATTACTCTCATCAACACTATAAAAATGCAAGGAGTAATGATCCAGTATTTAGGTGTAACTTAGCTGTTATAATCTAGAATTTGTCTCAGTGACAGAAACCAGTGTAATCATCTCTATAGAGATAACAGGTTTTCTGTTTGGCTTTTCAGTTCAGGCAGAAACAGAAAGCTAGCAAACATTTTTTTGTAGAAAGATGCTTGGAAAGGTTAATAGGAAAGGCTTTTTTCAGAGATGTCTGGAGAAGGGGAACATCAGTGAGTTGTGATACTTAGGATTACTCCTGTGAAAAAGTGTAAATATAAGCCATACTGAATGACATCAAATGTTCATCTGCTCTGTTTCTGATAGTAGATAATAATGAATTTTTAGAGAAAAATTCTAAAATCTGGTGTATGTATAGAGTGATTTTGCCTTTTCCATTCCCTATCTGGTTTTGGCCACCTAAACTTTAGTGCCTCACTCCATCCAGACTGTTGCATCTAAAGATTTTATCCTTCACAAACTTGCCTAGTCTCTTTTCTGAAATCCTTATATGTTTTTGGTTTCCATGACATTGCATGACAATTAGTTTTGCAATGTATTTATGCATGATGAGAAAATACAGTTGTCAGTGTTTTCTCTAACTGATAGTTTCACAGACTGCCTCCTGTTCCTTGTTTTGCCTTCTGATGAGCAAGAGTACATGAGATTTTTAGCAGCATGATATTCATCAACAAAAAGGACATACTGTTGAAGATAGGCTATTGTGTATCCTAATTCCACAGTGTCTAAAAAAAAAAGCACACAAATCATCAGTAGTGTCTGGGTAGACTCACAGTAGTGATGCAGGACAGTTTGTCACGGCACGTTTTCTTCAAACTGTTCTACAGCATTCTTTACTCTAAGTAAACCTTGTGAGGGGTGCTATGCAACATCCAGTCATTTTTAATAAGGTTAAAAGCATGAATATTAAATATTTCTCCATGTAGTCCAACACTTTTACCTCTTTTATTTCCTTGGATATATAACAACACTGTCCAAAAATACTTGAAGCAAAACCATGTGATTGTCTCTGCTTAAAAAAGTAGTGATTGTGTGATCAAGGAGATGGGACCCTTTCTCATCCTTATGTGGAGTCTCCAGATAAACCTACCAATTTCTGATGGTTGTAGCAGTTCTACCAGCAGAACTAATACTGCGTCTTCAGCTACTCGAGGAAGACCCAGTGATTTCACAGAATCACAGAATGGCAAGGGTTCGAAGGGACCTCGGGAGATCATCTAGTCCAACCCTCCTGCTAAAGCAGGGTCACCTAGAGTAGGTTGCACAGGACATCATCCAGGTGGTCTTTGAATATCTCCAGAGAAGGAGACTCCACAACCCCCCTGGGCAGCCTGTTCCACGGCTCTGTCACCCTCAAAGTAAAGTTCTTCCTCATATTCAACTGGAAACCCTTATGCTTCAGTTTGTGCTCATTGCCCCTTGTCCTGTTGCTGGGCACCACTGAGAAGAGTGTGGCTCAATCCTTGTGACATCCACAATATTTGTACATATTGATGAGGTCCCCTCTCAGTCTTCTCCAAGCTAAACAAGCCCAGATCTCTCAGCCTTTCCTCACAGGAGAGATGCTCCAGTCCCTTTATCATCTTTGTTGCCATCCTCTGACTCTCTCTAGGACTTCCTCATCCTTCTCAAACTGGGCACCCCAGAACTAGACGCAATATTCCAGGTGAGGTCTCACCAGAGTAGAGGGGGAGGATAACCTCCCTCGACCTGCTGGCTATGCTCCTCTTAATGCACCCCAGGATGCCATTGGCCTATTTCACTACAGAACAAGATCTTCTGATGCCTAATATGTCATCAGCTAAAAGAGATGTTTGGTCTTACTATATACAGTCATATCACATCTGACTACTTTTTAGCAAATACCACAGTCAACAACAGAACACTTGTCTTCACACAAACTAAAAAACCTATTTTTTCATTAACGTGATTCATGTATCTTCCAGCTTAAGTATTTAGTACTTGAAAAGAAATTTAAAAATCAGAGGCTAAATATGGAAGAATGTTTAGCATGACTTGACACTTACTACTAGTTGTGATTCATGCCAAAACAATTGCCAAGCTAACTTGAAGCCATTTCAGCTGAAATGTAGAGACCACTGAGGACTACATCTTGTTTTTCTCACTAACTGGCAGTGTCAGGCATCATAGCAAACTGGCTGTACATAACGGCCAGATTGCTATTACGTAAAGCAAACACTGACCCAAATGCCTTTCATTCTTTTTTTATTTTTCTTTTCTGTTTCCATCTATTCAGACATTGAATTTCAAAGGGCATGACAGAGAAATTGCCAGACTTACTGACAAAACCAGTTAGAGAAATTAATTGGTGTACATTCCAGCTTTTTTTTTTTATTTTTATAAACATATATATGTACTCGCTCTTCTGCTGTACAAAAAAATTGTGAATATTTGTTTTATTTTGAGATTTGCAGTTTCCAGTTACTCACAGGTTTTTGAGTTGCATGACACATTTTTTTCAAGGTGATTTTCTATCTGCAAATACTTGAAAGGAAAACCTGTTCAAATTAGTCTGCCCAAATAAAAAATATCCACACTTCTGTATGGAATAAATCATCCTGAAACAATTGTAAGGTGAAGACTACTGAAATTTTAATTAAAATGCAATCTATTTATTTTCCTTAATTACTTAGACAAAATCATTAGGAGCTGGATTGGCAACAACCTTCATACACAAATTGATGCAGTAGTAAGTTGTTATAAAAATCAAACCCTGATAATTAAGGAAGAAACAGCTTAATAACTCATTTTTATATAATTATATCTTATCCTACCATTCCTTTCTTTTTTTATTCTTGGATACTCAGTTCCTTCTAGAGTTGAGGGAATAGGAGATACTCACTTGTAGTAACACTACTGAATTTTTCATTGTAAAATACATTTTTAAATTATTTTTATAATTTATCCAACTTAGTAATGACAAAATCATTATGGCATGATGATGGTAGTTATAAAAATATATAAGAAAGAAACTTTAAACAATAATTTTTATCAATAACTGTGTTAGCTGTATAAAACACATAGTTGAGGTGTGCTTAGTCATTCATTTAGCAGGGCTAGCCTTCTGTTTCAAAAGTTTTCCTCTAATCCTTGACTCTTTGTAAAAGAACACAGAAATCAATATTAATTCCATCTGTGACTAAGTGGGAAGTAAACCTGCTGCTTATTTTCATCTATCTGAACTTGACCTATAACTCTTTGCAAGTATAAAAGAAACCTTTAAAGGTGGGAATTGGACAGTACAGAGTTATTGGGAAGTGTATGGCGAGTGACAACTTCTTTCTATATCCACTTGTGGTATTTGAAATTGATGTCTTGGTAAATGCAAACTGAATTGGCAGCAGTTGGGGGGGAGAGTGAAAATAAATTCAACTTATTTTCCTCCACTGGAACTGAAACAACATACGTTGTAAACAGTTGTTTGTTTCAAATGTATTTTTTAATGAATATATGTAATTAGAAGCATTAAATCATTGTTACTTCAAGGAGTTTGGTATTAAGGGACCATGCGCAGTGAGGCTTGCTTGAAGCAAATATGTGTGATTCAGAAGTGGAACACACATACAGGATTCAGGCCAGGTCTTGATACCCTTTATCATGTTTCTCTGGTTTATCTTATTGTGTGACTCCTCACAGTTCCCAGAAGATAATTGTATCATAAGTTAAGTGTAAAATCCTCCTCTTTCTTTGTTTACTGAATATTTAATTAATATTTCAAATAGTCAATTAGTTATAGTTTCCTTATCATTGTACTAATGTTTCCATTCTGTTAATATACAGAAATTTTTAGAATGTCATATATTACTTGGGTTGCTTGTAACATTTTAGATTAAAACTGAAATTATTTAGAAGAACATTTATTATAATTATTGCTGCTGTTTGGTAACATCTTGTGTCTCATTCTTTTTGGATGGCGAAGCTCTGTGACTCATTGTCATGAGCTGTTAAAACACCCGTGCTCAAGACTTCTGTTGTTCAACAAGCTCTACAGAAATCTGCCATCACAAAATTAATGTGTGTCCATATAAGCCTAGTGTACACATCATTATGAGGTCATTATGGAGTTAGGGAGTAGATTTTGATAACAGAAAAATGGAATAATTAGTTGCTCAGCAGCATAGTCTCAGATTTATTTGAGTATAAAGAAACCTTACATTTTAAACTGGATTTCTTGGCAGCACCCATTTCAAAATTTAACAATATCCTGATAGTCCTAATGAATTTTCTTCAAATTACCAATGTAACCAGTAGGTTAAAATATGTACTAAGATTACACAGGTGTAATTACAAAGTAACTATGTTATATAGTTAAGGAACAATGTCTGAGAAGACAAGCTGCACAGATTTGCATAGATCATACTCTGTAAATCTGTTTCATCAAAGCAGTAAGTACCATTCAGATTGTCAGATTTACCATCTATTTGTTTAAGCAGAAAGCTAAAAGATAATTTTAAATATCAAAGAGTAGTAATGAGATAGCAGGGAAAGAAACTGCAGTTAATGTATTATAAGGAGAAAAGTAGCTATGGTCATTTTTTCTCTGGAAAAAAAAAAAAGAGTGATACCAAGTATTTTTATTGAATAATGTAGCAAAATTAAATTACTGTATCTTGAATACCATAGATTTATCATAAAGTAGCCAGAAGAGAGAAATAGCACAGCTTTCTTTCCTCATGGTTCTCATCATTCTGAAATACTCCAAAATAAACTTCTCTCAGTAAACATTAAATATAAACATTTAAAGCTCTATTACAAATAAAGTAAATGGTATCTCTGCACCAAACTATTGTCTATGATCCCTATTCCAAGTAAATTAACGAAATGTATAATTTCCCAGCTCTGGTAGAAGATTACACATAGTCCACTACTACAGAAGACTGAATGAAATAGTACTGCATTCATACTTTGCTCCTTAAAGAGCAATTTAATCTTCCTCCATAATATTCTATTCCTTTTTTAACCAAATTTCCTCAGACTGGAAGATTTAGCAAAAAATTCAAGCTCTTAAGGGAAAAAAAATGGATAAATAGGACCTGGACTAGAAATAAAATCTTGTAAATTTTAAACTTGAAGTTTAAATTACTTAATTATGTGAAATAAGGAATATTGTTCATGAGGAAGTAATATTTAGATAAGCAAATAGCAGTTTTCCTATAGTCATATTAGTAGCTCTTTTCTTTTATTTCCCTGCATAAGCTGGTTTCCAAGACCAGATAGTATGTCTTAGGTCTGTTTAGCATTAATCCAGTCAGTCACACGGCTATCAATATCTGATGTGAATAAGGTTCTTTGTATTCTGGCAAACTACCATGGGAATGGATGAATCATGAAATGATGGCTAACAGCAAAGACTGCAAATAAGTCCTGGATATACAAGCTGAAAGATCATATTCCCTTTATTTGTGGATATAGTATCTCATAATGTAACATTACTATTACAGTCCTGCTTTAGATATATAATATAGAACTTCTGCCACTAAGTACTCTATGAAAAGATGAAGTAATACGTGCTTTAAGTTTATAAAAGTGCAGATGTAATCACAATTCCGCTGAAGCACCTGTCTGAAAAGTATCTCTTGGGCAAAAGAATAGACTCAGCAACATCCTTCATGTAACCTAAGCAATGGCCTAATACTCAATTGGGATCAAGAGTGCTTTTTTAAGTGAATCTCCTAGTCAACCCACCTACTTTGCTGTGGGTAATGTCACAGAATGATCCTGGTGAACACACACTGGAGTCCTTTTAACCAGACTGGAGAGGTAATTTTTTTCACTTCCAACTACTGTTGGACATTCAGTACAGAAGAGCACTTCTGAAGACTCCACTCTGCCTCATTCCTTACAAATGCAAAATTAACGTTGCTTTATTGGAATAGCAATAGTTTTCTCTGACCATCTGACAGACCATGTCTTGCCCATGGTGTTACACAACAGAACTGCTGCACCAGGTCCTGAACAGAACTGATGTCTCCTGAGTAACAACTTTGTTTGGATATATTTGTCTATCTGTCTGCCTGACAGTATATTTGTCTGTTGTCTGTATAAAATTCAAAGGGAATTCAGAATAAATAAATCAGTTGTTCGTCTTGCCTTCTCTTTCTAAGCTGTCCTGACTACCCATGACTGGTGGCATGATCCCTTTCCCTCTGTGAACTGAATGCTCCTGGGCCTGGAAGAGGTACAGATGTCTTTCTTCCTCAGCAACCACAACCATTTGGATTTTTTTACAGATCCTAGACTCATGGAATCAGAAACAAATGCATGGTGAAGAGCTGAAGATGCTAAAACTCCTTTTTTTTTTTTTCCCCCTTGCTTTTGTGCATTCATGTTTCGTATGTTTAACAAGGTAAGTGTAAATGGTATCACAATGAAAACTCACATAGCATCTGGCATGGTAAAATACTATAGAAGCTTCCATATTTGCTATTACAATCTGTGACATGGCCAAGGGTCAGTTAGAGATTCACATTGTGTTATTTCATGATAAAAGCCACATAAAATGGCTAGTCCCATATAAAAAATGAAGTTCTAATAAACAGTGCATAAGTTGTGTGCTTATAGAATATACATAGTGCCTATATTGGAAAAAAGATAGTCAAAAAGACCACAATAATCTTCATTTGACATTGGATTCTAGAAAATCTTAAGGTGGATGTTGAAATACAACAGTAACATAGGTGGAGAAAAAAAGAAAGTTGGCAAAAACAAACCTAGATTTTGTGTAAAACAAATCATAACAGACAAATCTGATATTACTCAAAAAAAGGTAACTGAATTCTGAGACAAAGTTAATGGAGCTGACCAAATTGCCTTGATTTACACAAAACAATATCCAGTGGTCCCACAAGAAATTATTCTGTAGTTTTTAGTTTAAGAACTGTAAAGTGAGAACTTGCTGTGGGTTAAAATGAAAGGGAATTTATCAAGATGCAGGAAGGTTCAGAGTTGTCAGGGGAGTGGTTGTTAAAAATGATCTTGTTTAATGCTTTAATAGAACTTCATGTTAGCAAAATCCATAATGATGCAAAGTTTTGGCAGATTGGTAATGTACTAAAGAAGGCCACATCAAATACAACAAGAATTAGGGTACTTTATAATATTATCATATGTATCATATTTTTCATGCATTGTCATATTCCATTTTACTAGTGCTACTTCAAAATAAAACTCCTGCACAGAAGTGGCTAATAAAAGATTTTCCTCAAAGCTTGGGACTCCATAAGTTAAGGTAGAAGAGATAGATAGGAACCTACATGTATGTATAGTCACAGAATGATTACCCCAAATGTGGACATGGTGAAAGAGGTCCCTTTTCTATCGTAACAACAGTATAAAATTTGGATATATCATTTTCTTCTAGTATTCTTAGTGTTTCCTCTTTTAAATCTTTTATGAATTAATTGCAACCAAGTTGCTCTCTTGAAAAACAAAAACAAAAACCCAACTAAAATGTAAAGAGTTATTCTACAACTCTAAAAAGACATGTTGGAAAGAAACATTTTATGCACCTTTATTGAGAATAGTTGACTTTTGCTATCAAGCTGACTTTTTCATTATTTGCATGCCTAGGAAATTTATTGTGGAAATACATATTTTAAAGGTGAAAATATAGTTCCAATTTTGCAAATATACTTATTTTTAGCATAGCAGATATGCAGCTGAATGAAATTCTTCATATGTGTGTGTAGCAGTTCACAAATTAATGTAAAGTCTTTTGGTTTTTGCTATTATTATACATTTACCAGTGTTTTCATTTCAGCAAAAATGAAAGTCTTGGTAAATGAAAAACTTGTCAGTCAAGGAAATAGTTCAAAATTACAGGTTTACATCTTTTTTGGGGGGAACTTCATTTTTTTTTCCTTCACTTTCTACAGATTGGACTCTATACTGCACACTTAACACAATTAACTTTTGGAACTGGCTTCATTTTGCTTCTGCAAGCTTTGATGATAAAAGCTGAAGATTGCAAAGTTGTTTCAGATAACTAGTCTTTCTATTTGCAGTGTCTGGCCAATTGGAGCCCTTTCTCCTGGTGATAAGCATCAGTAGCCCATGCTGTTTTCCTTGCCTTGCTAGAGCCCAAATCCATAATGGCTCGGGTGTAGTTGGAGGAATTTGAGAGAATATCCTGAGCACAAGGAGTGAATTTGCTCTTTGCTGGCTTGGGTTTGATTTTTTTTGGTTGGGTTGGGTTTTGGTTTGGTTTGTTTTTGGGGAGGATGCTATAGAGGGGGCTTAATTCCAGCAAAAGTTAATGACCAGTAAGAAAAAAAAAATCATTAAGCCATATGACATATAAAAAAGAGCAGTTTTCAGATATGTAGTTGCAAACTTTTGATTTCTTTCCCTGAGCTTGTATCTCCTTTAATTAAAAACTTCTTGTGAGAGTTTCTCTTTTCTAAACAACTTTTTCCTTCTATATAATAGGAAATGTCTTGTGGGTTTGTATTTTTTTATGAGGTACATTGTATGTCAATGAAGAGTGAATCTGTGGCTCTATTGGAATGCTTTGTTCAGAACTTAATAAGTATCACATGTTAAAGGCATAATGATTAGTGCCTTCATCTTGAGCAATAACATTGCTTTTCCATTGAATTAGGAATTATCCAGTTATTCCTCATTAAGCTTTTTTTTTTATTTCTCATCTGATGCCATTGTTTGTACAACCTGAATTTTACCTCAGAACCATTCTATATGTGGCTCCACCTCAGTAAGAGAAATTCATACTTGGAAAGCCATAAAATCTTATCCTTCCTTTCTTTTTCTTCCTTTTTTTCTCTTTCCTTTCCTGCTTCATCTTTAGTTATTATAGGATTAAAAAATGAAAAGACACTTAAATAAAATATAAACATTTTTAAAGCACTTTGCAAAACATATAAACGTAAACTGGTCAGCACATGCAGTGAATAAATACAATTAATTTGGACACTTGATATATTTTGATGCATAAATTTTATTTATGTAGTGGAGAATTTTCGCCATGTGAAAAACATTGATGGAAGTTGGCTAAAACATTAGTCTTATGAAAGTGTGTTATGCACTAACATACTAGCAGGGCCATTAACATTTTGTTTGCTCATTAAATATCTTACATATAAGTAAACAATTGATATTGAAAGAATGGAAGCTTTCTGGTGTTCAGCCATGGAGTAAGGAACATTTTATGAAAACAAACAGCAAAAATGGAAAAAAGGCATCGGAAGCAGAAAAAAGTAATTGTGGAAATGCTTCAAAAATGCTGTTAATTCATAATGGTTCAGAGCTCTGGAATATGAAATAAGATTGTTAATAGCACTGAAAATGTTACTGAACTGGCAATAGGTATTAAGTTTCTATTTTCTCTCTCTTCTTTACCTATGGACTCATGAAAACAATGGGACATTTTTCTAAGAGATAAGAAGTCAGAATTTTTTGGATACTGTGATTCCTGAGTTGTCTCCTTTGACCTGGTTCTGGTACATTCTGTGATATGTATTTCAACATCTTTACATTAACTGCAAGACACAATTAATATCTGTACAACATTTCAAGCTGAGGTAGTTATAAAGGCAGCTCATATAGTATTAGACAACGGTATACGTACGGTTTTAGAAAATGTCCTGAGCGCATGTGCATTTGCCTTCTAAAATACTCTAAGAACACCAAAATTACAGCCATCAGTGCATTGCCAATAATTATGGTCTGTTTCCTGTTGGAAACAGGAATGCCATTTTAATAAATTATCTGTGTTTCTGTGAAAGTACTTTTGGTTTGCATAATCCAGTTTCCACTGTTGTGATTGGTATTATCTGTTGTTTATAGTATACATCTCATCTTGCATCTGGTTAGATTGGAAATAATTATTTTCTTTTGCTTTGATGTTTTCAAAGATAAAGAAGAATTTTGCACTCTTGTGAATGTCACTCAGTTGCTGATAAAGAATTTCACAGCTAGTAATAGTGTTAATTTGAGCCAATTATGATTTCATTGACCTGCCTTGGCACTAATTTACCTCATGTAACTCAAATCATGAAAATCTAGCTCTCCTGCACATCTCAGTTAGGAAAGTCATTCTTGCATAAATCTTCATATAGTGATCAATCAGATGTGATGATCTACCAAGAGGCAGGAGGAAAAGAGAGTTTCCCCAATCAATTTTTTTCACATAATCCCATGATGCTGTTTTAATTTATTTTCTGAGAGGAAAAAAATATATTAAGAAATATTAATATTGAAAGAAAAAAAAAAAGAAAGAAAATTAGTAATTCAGTTTAAAATGTGAGATTGTTATCCCTCCAGCTGCCTTGATAGGACAAGCACTTACTGCTGCCTGTATGTATGACTGTCAAAAGTAATACAACACTACAGATGAGAAAGACTAGGAGAAGATAACAGTAGAAACAGCAAGGTTAGGCAGATCAAAGACATCGGTTTTACTGTTCCTATACCACATGTTTGGGAGTGGAGGAGTTACTGTTAGAGAAGATCCAAACAACTTAAAACATTAACCACTTAGTATTCTCTCTATGCATATTTAATAGTATGCTGCACACAATCAACTTGAAGACCTTGGAAGTGACCCTTGTTAGGAGGACTGGTTTATCAACATACTTAATTTGAATGACAGAAAATACTAGCTCTTGTTAAGGTTAGGTTTATGTTTAATTGCTTACAAGCTTATTTTCTGTACATTATTTCCTAACGTACGTTACGTACAGCCATCCTGCTCTGAAATTCTAAGCAATACAGTCCTCAAGAGGCAGTGAAATGAATTTTGTTATCAATCATTTCATCAAAATGATGTACATCAGAATTACATTTTATGCTTTTCTTTTTTTTTTTTTTTTTTAAAGAACACATTCAGAGGGGATTATTTATTTAGGTTTAAAACAAATCATGAAAGTGGAGTTTTTATGTATAAGTGTGGACTTCTTCTATTCTACAGACTATGAAGAATAGTTTGAAATTTCTGTGTATGAAATATATTCAGTGCTAAGGAGCTTATTTAACAACCGTCCTTAACACCTAAACAAAACCATCTGTCATCTGTGTCAAAACTAAATCAGACTGAAAAACAGCTAGTGTTTCACTAACAAACCTAGTAATTTATTTTACACTAATTCATAGCACAGTAAATGGAACACTTGCATATAGTATTGTATTTTAGTCCAGAATCTGAGCTAATCTCCTAATTTATGCAAGAAAAACAAGAAAAACAGTCCTTGAGAGGCAGTTAAGAAAAAAGGGATCTTTGATATCAATTGTTTTGACAAAAAGGAAGTATTTAATCCATGCCAAAATTACGTTGTAAGTAGTTTTACATTCATTTACTCATTATCAGTAAATTTTGTATTGCATCGTCTACTACAACAGCTTGATTACTTGAAATACAAGTGAGACCTGAAGTGTTATCAGCTTCATATATACATATATATATATAAAATAAGATTATAAATGACAAAAATAGTTTTCTAAAAATGTCATTATATGAAATGAAGGGAGAAATATTGCAGAGCTCAGAGGATGTTACACTAATCATGAATGGTGTATTCTTGTTAGAGAATGTACGCAAGATCAGTCTGAAGCAAAATTGTGTCTATTCTAGGCTTTCATCTCCTTTTTTGCCTGTGAATGCTTGATTTTCCTCTGGCTTTATGGAATTCAGGCAGAAGCTAGCTTTGGCTTCCTGAGGTTGTGCCTCAGCTAAATGCTTTGGGTTTAAATACCCGTAATACCCACAAGATTCATTAAGAAATAACAAAAAAAGAAACAGTCTCCATATGATTATTACTTGTATGTTAAGCCAGAGCTCTGCTAAAAAAATTATCCCTTTGGGTAACTACAGATGAACAGGCATAATTATACTGCATATTTTCTGTCTTCTCACAGGCAATGTATTTTAGACAAGCTTCTGGTTCAGACCTATGTCCTCATCTTTCCTTCCTCTCTGACATTTTTTTTCTCAGAAAACTGTGATACTTTTTCATAACATACAAGCCACTACAAAACATATGATCAAATGTCTTTGCATGGGAAATATTTCACTCACTTAAAACATATGCTTCAAATTTGTTCAGATATGAGTTAATTTCTTTTAACAAACAGATCTGCGTTTCTGTTTTTCTTCCCACAGCTGAAGTTTCCCAGTCCATAAGGAATTTATTTCTTTGACTTTTTTTTTCTACTTTAAAGCTAGCTTGTTGGCTTTAGTTTATTTCCCTTTTATTTTTTTTTTTTTTTAAGTGTAACAAGAATAAAGCAAAGTTACTGCTATAATTAATGGGTGATAGGATGAGGGGGAATGGCCTAAAGTTGTGCCAGGGCAGATTTAGGTTAGACATTAGGAAAAATTTTTTCAATGAAAGGGTTGTTAAGCATTGGAACAGACTGACTAGGGAAGTGGTCGAGTCTCCATGCCTGGACGGATTTAAAAGATGAGTAGATGAGGTGCTTAGGGACACGGTTTAGTGGTGGGATGGCAGGGTTAGCATTACAGTTGGACTTGATGATCTTAAAGGCCTTTTCCAACCTGAACAATTCTATGACTCTATGACTATGATTCTAAGTGCATGTTTCTTTACCTTTCAGGGTTTGAGAAGATCTTCCAAGACTGCCTGGAGTAGATCTTTGATGTATAAGACCTAAAATCCAACTGATATGCAAAAAGTATTATAATAATGAAGAGAGACTCAGTTGTTATTGTGCTTCTAAAAATGGTTCACAACCTACAAAAAAGTCTGAAAGGTAAACATCATTGCAAAAAAGGAAAAATGAAATAGGGATGTACAAGTCAGGGGCAGCCTTGGGATGTGAAGAGAACCAAAAGTGGCTTATTTAGTACACCAACAACAATGGCAAAGCTAGGGAGATGTGGCTCAGGGGCCCTGTTGGCAAAAGACACAGAAAAGTCTTTGCCTTGGTCTTTGCTGGTAAGATCATACCTCAGGAATCCTACACCACTGAGACCAGAGGGGAAGTCTGGAGTAAGAAAGATCCTTGGTGAAGGAGGATCACACTGGGAACATTTAAATCAGACATAACCAAATCCAAGGGAACTGATAGGTTGCACCCATGAGTGCTGGAACAGGCTGCCCCAGGGGGGTTGTGGAGTCTCTTTCTCTGGAGATATTCAAAACCCGCCGGGATGGTGTCCTGTGCAACCTGCTCTGAGTGAGCCTGCTTGTGCAGGGGGGTTGGCCTAGATGATCTCCCGAGGTCCTTTCCAACCCTTGCCATTCTGTGATTCTGTGATTCTGTGCTGAGAGAGCTAATCAATGCCTTTGTAAGACCACTCTCAATTATCTCTGAAAGGTCATAGCAGCTAGGGAAGGTTCCCAAAGACTGGAATAACTTGATATCACTGCAGTCTTCAAAAAGAACAAGGAGACAGGATCCATGGAAAAAAAAGGCAGCTCAGCCTCACTTCATTCAATGGGAAGGTGACAAAATTAATAGTTCTCAAAAAAATTTCTGGACACTGGCAGGACACAGAGGTGACTGGGAATCATCACCATCACCATTTCTGAAGGCAAAATCATGCCTGATCAATCATGTCTGCCAAAGAGAAAGCTCAAGGGGAATCTCACCCATGTATATAAATACTGGATGGGAAGGTGTAAAGAAGAGAGAGCCAGACTCTTCTCAGTGGTATTCAGTGATAGGACAAGAGGCAATGGGCACAAACTTGTATACAAGAAAATCCATTTAAACATGAGAAAAATGCCTTTTTACTATAAGCATGGTCAAACAGTGGAAGAGGTTGCCCAGGGAGTTTCTGAAGTCTCCATCCTTGGAGATACTGAAAACCTGATTGAACACGGTCCTGAGCAACCTACTCTAGGTGACCCTACTTTGGAATCATAGAATTGTAGAATGGTTTGTGTAGGAAGAGACCTTTAAAGATCATCTAGTCCAAATGACCTGCCACAAGCAGGAACATCTTTCACTAGATTAGGTTGCTTAAAACCCCATCCAACCTGACCTTGGACACTTCCAATGATGAGACATCCGCAATTTCTCTGGGCAACCTGTTCTAGTGTCTCACCACCCTCATGTAAAAATTTCTTCCTTATGTCCAGTCTAAAGCTACCCCCTTTGAATTTAAAACTATTGCCCTTTGTCCTGTCTCTACAGGCCTTGGTAAAAGTCTCTCTCTGTCTTTCTTATAAGTCCCCTTTATATATTGAAAGGCTGCAATAAGATCTCCCCAGAGCCTTTTCTTCTCTAGGCTGAACAACCCCAACTCTCTCAGGCTTTCTTCACATGAGATGTGTTCCAGCCCTCTGACCATTATTTTCACAGCCCTCCTCTAGACCTGTTCACATCTTTCTTGTGCTGGGGACCCCAGGTCTGGATGCAGTACTTCAGGTGGAGTGTCACAAGAATGGAGTAGAGGCACAGAATCACCTCCCCTGACCTGCTGGCCATGCTTCTTTTGATGCAGCCCAGGATACAACCACCTTCCTGGGCTACAAACACACAGTACTGGCTCACGTTAGGGAAGAGGGGAGGAGAGGCGAGGCGAGGGGAGGTGAGGGGAGGAGAGGCAAGGCAAGGTGAGGGGAAGAAATACAAATACCCTTTGGACATTCAGCAGCATTAGAGATCCAACAGATTTTAGAAAATAAGATTTGGATAATCTATGTACCCGTTTGGTACGTAATTAATCAACATATTGTAAATGCATGTAGAGTTGTTTTTCTTTCTTCCTTAGGTGATATTCTTTATCAGTGAATATAAAAAAACCTGAACTCTTCCTTCTGTTGTCTTTCTATGTACAACCTATTCATTCACTTGACCTCTCACACTGACATCAAAATGAGTTTTGTCTCCTTTTTAATTTTCTTGCTATTAGTAGGACCAGAACTGTGTTTTCAGAGGAGTGGGAAAAAATAATTCTAATTTTTCTCCATGTCAGTTAACAGACACAAACAATTTATTCCTTTGTGACTTGCTTACTTGCAACAAATTTTTTTTATTATCATTGTAAAAGTACTGAGAATGTAAAAAAATACAGAATTCTGGGTAGGACTTCATGTGTTCAGGCATCATATTACGAAGAGCTGTTTGTTTAGTAAAGCAAGGTTGGGAAGAGGAAATGCTGCAGTACCTGCTAAGTTCACTGTGCCACCTTTCTTCTTTTTCTTCGCATTCATTCCTCCATAAGCCTGTGACTTCATCCATAGCTGTTGTTGCCAAACAGAATACTGCACGTGTGTGAGACTCATGTCAAGCCATCATCTGTGTGAAATTCCCTACAGTTTGTGATTGTCCCTTTAATATTTCATAGGCCTATATGTAGCTGTTAAATTAGTCAAACATGATTGTTTTTCAGATTGCAGTATCTCTTTTATGGAAGTTTTGTCGAAAGGACTGAAATGTGATCTACTACCAGAAACATGATACTGTGTAAACATTAGATGGGACTGGTAAACCTACTTAAAACATTAAGATAATTCTTGATTTTCAACCATTACCAAGAACAGTATATTCTTGAGACAGTCAGGATATATGTGAAAAAAAATTCTTCACATAAAAATTTAAGAGCCAGAATTTCCTATTATTCAAGTATGAAGATATTTGCTACACAGAATTCTGTTACTTGTCTTTTCCTGCTTTGTCTTACTGATGTTACATTAAAAATCGTGTCTGCTTTGAAATACACTCAGTTTAAATTCCTATAAGAGAAGCTAATGATTTCCCAGCTAGTAAAGTTTACTCTGCCTTTGTAATTCAGTAACGTGATTTAACAGAGACCATAAAAAATAATGCAGACATAGGTGAATGATATTAAATGACCTCTTAACACAAACTATACTTAGCAGTCAATAAAGACATGCCAAGCAACAGAACATTTTATTTAGTTGATAAATTAATTGTGTGTGGAAAATTTTAGATTTGCCTATTAAAGATCTTGCTGAAATAAATTCAAGTTAGTTCTGTTGACTACAATGGACTTTGGATCTGGTCCACAGCAATTTGCACTTCCAAATGACTGCTATGAATTGTAGCAGACTAATTGCCAGGAGTACAAATGATACTGTGATAATGAGTATGTTTTGGTCTAGTTGAAAACAAGCTTTTATCTGAGGTGCGGTACAAGATTGCTGGCAATACCAATCCTACATTCTATCCTATTGGAGTTACTTCTGTATTATGCAGTGCAGGTGCATGCATATTGTATAGCTGCTGCAAATGATACTTGGTTCTCCAACACTTGTTTTACTACTGCTGGCAAACCTGCAGTTTTGTTTAAGAAGTCCTTCAGCTTTCACTGAATGGCCATTTTCTAGTTATTTTTCTTAAACATCACAAATTCCTCAGAGTTAAAACTATTTAACAGATCAGTTCAGTTCCTCACCTTTGCTAATAATCACCTACCCTTGCCTTTTATTTCGCTTTCAAGGTTATTTATTAGGTCCCTCAGGTGTACCTGGCTTCCCTGCCAAATGGATGGTCTTAGCCTTTTCATGCTTAATGCTGTGGAAGACTATCTTATAAAACCCAACTAAAATGTGTAGAGGTATAGTTATAGCTGTAGGTGTATGTGTACATATGACTGCCAAAACACGTATATTTGTCTGGGTGGCATTTTATTGTATATATTTGTACATATGAGCTACAAACATCAGGAAGCTATTCCAGAAACTTTGTTTCTGACTTGCTTTATGAGAGTTTTTCACCAACTGGGTGTCTGACCTTCTTCTGAAAACTCTTTTCTTCAGAGGAAATTATGAATTTTATAGTAGGATATCTCTCAGGATTTGCAGTATTCTATAGAATAAAGTGTTTTAAGTGTAGAAGCAGGGTATATTCAGTATTGCAGGCCCTAACCTAAAACACTGATTCTCCTTTTTTTTTTGTTTCACTTTTCCCTGCAAACATAATCTGAAATAATATGTAAATTTAGCTCTTTAGATAAAATTTTTTTAGACTTCATCAACTTTTATGTGTCACCGAATGTATTTGTGAAAATATCAGCTGAAAGAGGATGTTTACAATGAAAAAGCATTATAAATACTATATATTATTTAATAATATGTAAAAAAAAAAGTCATGGAGTTGACAAAAAGTCAGTCAAAAGGAATTCTGGGAAAGCAATCATAAAAGGAAGAAAAGAAGAACAGAATCATCAGCTAAGCAAAATCATTATCTAAAGGTTTCAATGCTTTGAGGCTTCTTGATTTAATTGTTGCATTCCCTGGGACTCCCCAGTGAAGGAAAGAAATTGACAAACTAGAGGGGCTCAGGGTATGCCTCTGGGACAGTGGGCTGGAACATTTGCCCTTGAGGAGAGTCTGTGGGGCCAGGACTGGTTCAGCCTGGAGCAGAGTCATCTTCCATCATGTATCATCTCCCGACTTCATCATGTATCAGAAAAAACACAATCAGACTTCTTTGTATTAAAAAGACTTTTGTAATTTTGCCCATTTCAGTTTCACTTTGATATTATTTCAATTTTCTTGGAACTATTTCTTAATGAGAAAGTTTGTTATCTAGGGAGAAATACGTAAAAGGCAGCAAAAGGGTTTTAAAGAGATTTAAAATTTTTATTACAGTTTAAAGCTAAGAAATGTCTTTCCTTTATACTCTGCCCAGTCCACCATTTCAAGTTCAAATTATGTCAGACTTTACACCCATCCACAAAAATTGTGTTTATGAATCATGACTGTGAGTACCCTTTCAAGAGTAAATGTCATCAGGACAAAAAACTTTTTTTTTGTAAGTGTCACTGACTTGAAATTTTTCAATAATTCTGTCTTTATGACAGAGGCTATCCACAGTAATTGAGAAGTACTTAGATCCTTAACTTGTTTAGTCTTGTTTAAAAAGCCTACCCCTTATTTTTTTCTGTGATTGTAGAAATATGGATATTCTGCAGTCCTCAGAAAAAGCTGAGCAATGACAGCAAAAGAGAGTTCCATTTTTTCTTGTAAAGATAGTTGGAAATGGTGTGAGGATTTTGAAAACAGATGTCTTAAATCAAAATTAAATATTTTTCCTTTGCATTTAATTCATGTCTTTCTTTTGAAACTTGTGAAAAATTTTATGTAAGACAGATACTTCATTGGTATGTGATGATCCAAAAACATTACATTCTACTGAAATACTAATTACCTTGCCAAAACATTGGCAGAGTTGGTGGGATGAATCAGAGAGACACTCTGAAATAACAGTAACTGTATCATATGCATTTTTTTTCAAAGCGTTTTCCTTACCTTTTATTTAATTTCATTGCTATTGCATACAGGAGAGAAAACTAAAACAGAAATAACAGTAGGAATTAAGGAAATAAATGTATGAATGCATGTACACATGCACATAAAAATTTACTTACATGTGAAAGCTCATAAATATGGATTTACACATTTGGATTTCTGCCTCATCTGCATGTAAATGTTGCTAAAGTTTTCACATCCTATGTAATGTGGTATAGCCCTTCAAATATAGAATTACTTATAAAGGTTCATGGAAAGTACAATCAGATAAAACAGTGTAAATATTTTTATGCCAATTTATCATTTTCTACTGAAATATACCAGCATTCTTCATAATAAAAAATAATGCTTTAGTTGGTAAATTCAATCTGGCACCAAAATCTTCCTCTAATAAGTCCAAAATTCTGCATTTATGACCTGTGTGTGTTATGACTTAAAATGAAATATTAGGCTTTCAGATAAAAAAATCAGATGGGTCACACAATTTAGTTTTGTTTCATACTTGCATATTAAGAAAACCTTTTATAAATGAACGTGTTCTAGGGAACTAAAGTGTTAGTGTTATGTTTTATAATCCATGATTTCTGTTTAGAAAAACAACCCTGAAAAAGAAGAACTGCTAGTAATAGTTGTATTTTTACCACATTAACAAACTAATTTAACAGCTATGTTATGCAGTTTGATTAGACTCTGCTGTCACATAAGTCAGTTGGAGTCAGGTATATAGGGAAATTAAGTATTCTGGGGAGGCAAAATCTCCTCTATTAAAATCTTGTGCTAGTATTGCTCTACAGCAAAGATTTGACACAGTCACCTCAGCAAGTTTACAGATGACACTAAGTTGGGTGGAAGTGTTGATCTGCTTGAGGGTAGGAAGGCTCTACAGAGGGACCTGGACAGGCTGGATTGATGGGCTAAGGCCTATTGTATGAATCATAGAATCATTTGGTTGGAAAAGGCCTTTAAGATTATTGAGTCCAACTGTACCTGTCCACTACTAAACCATGTCCCCAAGCTCTTCATATACCCGTCTTTTAAATAGCTCCAGGAATGGGGACTCAACCACTTCCCTGGGTAGCCCGTTCCAGTGAAGAAATTTTTCCTAGTATCTGGAATATACTTGAATGGAGGTATTTAAAAAAACACTGACTCTAAGAGTGCCTCTTTAGCTGCTGATATACTGTGGTATGGGGGTCTGAGGAATTTTGTGTATTCATCCCCACCTTGGTAACATTTGAACCTGAATCACCATATTGACACTGGGATTTACTGTATATCATGTTTCCAAGCATGCAGGATCATAGGTATGTATAGTCCTAGCTAAAGGGAATAGCTATAATTGCTATACCCTTTTCAGAGTGATTTTTCATTGATTGCTGTCAGGAGGGACTTCCTCTGTAGGCCTGGAAATCCTGATCTCAGAAAGAGTTTCACAATTTATTTCCTGTTTTTCTTAAGAACTTATAAGACAAGAAAAAAGTATGCAAGTTCTTTCTTGTCTTGCACTTGCAGGCAATACTAATATATGTCTAGTACCTTATTGTGCATATACTGCACTAACATCTGTGGACATCTTTGGAGAACATGTAAACACTTTTTTTTTTTTAAAATCTGGTTTTAGAGCTTCTTCTAAATTCTTTATTGCCACCAATATTACTCTCACTAGTTTAAAACTACTTCACATATACATTTGTCATTCTCATACCTTTTTCTCAGCAAGAGTGCTTTTGTGTAAGAAATCAACACCATATAAGAATTTTCACAATAAGGAATTACTGTTGTGTAGCCACAGAATAATTTTAGTTGGTAGGAACCACTGACAGCCCCTTGTATGACCTTCTACAAGGCCACCTTAAATCAGTTTGTTCAGGGCCAGTCAAGTTCCAGTGTCTCTGAGGATGGAGATCTCAGCCTCTCTGAGCAACCTATTTATTACTTCTTACTTAACGTTCTTCCTCACTATAAAACTTACAAACTGTCACTATTTGCTTTCTTTATATCTTACTTTTGGACGCACAATGGACTTGTGCCTGGACATGGATATCAATTACTCTTTAAATACAAGAGAAGTAACATGACAGAATGTTGCCCTCTTTTCTCTGAAGGCAAATACTGTGGTTTCTACTTCGGAGTTTTGCATTGTGACAGAAGCCTCAAATCCACCATTCCAGGCCACAAGCCCTGAAATAAGTAAGGATTTTTTCCAGGATGAAGACAGTCACTCAAAATATACATGGACCTTATATAATTAGATGTTCAAAGAAACACTTATCTTGTTTTTCAAAAAGCCATGACTTTATGCCAAAGAAAAGTTAATGTTACTTCAAATACACAGTCTGGTCTGATGAACTATATGCCACTGCTACTGGAGTACTGAAAGAAAATAATTGCCTTGTGTATTTTAATTGCCTGCTAGAGGAAGATGTAGTCAGCTCAGGATGGGACATTCTGTATTTGGGGCATATGGCACTGCTTCTGTCTGATAGCAGTTTACTTTACAGTGTTGTCTCTGTTCCATTTACTCCTCCAACCCTCCCCTGCCACCCCCACCCTGAACAAAGCTAAGTAAAATATTTCCTCCTTTTTTTTTAAATATACATAATTTTTGGTACTTCTACTTTAAAGGACTCCCTTTCCTGTTTAAATCTGTGCACTAAAACTTCACCAGCATTTTCTTCCACCTGCTACCCAGCAATATACCCTTTTGCATGTCAAGATTTGACTAAATTATTTTAAACTTGTTTCTTCCGTTTTTTTTTTGCTCCGTCCTAACAAAAATTTTCATAATGTTGCTCTTAAGGTGATCTTGTTTTTCTGCTCCTCTAGTCACTTCATTCATATGATGAGTCCACCACTTGTATCTTGATTTACTGAATCAAACTGCTTATTTTGATCTCAGAGCTCTACGTGTGCTTTCTATGACACATATCACAGATCTTCTTTTATCCCACTTCACTCTGATTTTGTTTTTCAGATACTTTTTCTCTAGCTTTCCTCATTTATTTGCCTTGTATTTTCGATTTTCAGTTTGGCTAGCATGTATTATTTTTGCCTGTGAACATTGTCTGTATAGAGAATTATTTGGCTTACAGTAATTTTGTTTTCCATTTCAAAATATGTTTTTGGTAATGTGTGTAAGTGGCTTATTAATCCCTTGCTTTTGAGGTATCTTTTTTTAACCTAAGGGTGTATGGAGTTAGTTAGATTTTAGATCTCTAAAAAGATTTAAATTTACCACCCTATGGTAAACCAAGCATATATTCCTTTGATCAGGATGCTTTCAAAAGTAGTCTTAATATCTCCTCTTTATATGTCCTCTCAGTTTTGAGCTGATTTGTGAAGTTAAAAGAGCTTATTTATAGCTTTAGTGTTAGCTACATAAGCAGCTGCTGACATTTTAGCTGTTCCTCCATTTTATTTTGGTGTTTAATAACCCACAAACCCCATCAATTGCCTTGTATAGATGGATGCCACAATCTTCTAGCATTTTGCCTTTGGAGTATCTCTTGGAAGCAAGAGAATCTTTTAAATTGTATGTGCAAATGTAATTTCTTTTCAGACAGCAACACTTTTCTATTATCCAAAAAGACATCAAAAGGCTTTTTGCAAACAGAAGGGTGGAATAAAAATTGATATAAAAGCTTCCATAAAATAGGACAGAGAACCTGCAGTTAAAGCAGTATGAAAAAGAAAAAAAAAAATGCTATTAAAGATTGGGAGTCCCTGGTGACTGCCAGCCAAATAAAATCATGTTAAATAACATGAGTGGTAACAACAAGAGACCGTGCTGAATATAAATAGTTGGTCTGTCACCAAAAACCTTTGACAGTGACATCTTTATATATATGGATGGAAAATCTCTTTCTTGTTGGAGGCTTGAATTTTTAAAAAGTATTTTGATTCCAAATGAGAATAGAAATTCGATGCCTTTTTTGTGTTTTGAGGCAAACTGGAAAACAAATACTTTACAAGTGATAACTTTTAAGCAAAGTTAAGCTTAAAGTATTCCCACTACTCTCAGCTTTTTGGTTCCACTTACAGCTCCCCTGAAAAGACACACTATGAATTTTAGAAGCCCAGAAATTCTCCTCTGACCAATGCTTCTGAAGCACTGTAATATTTTTAAGATGTCTATCCTTTTTTCTGACTTTGTTTCTGAAGTTCTAGTTGAATCATTTCCTTCCTCAGATCTTTATTTCTTTTACTCAGCATTGTGGGTTTGTATCATATAACATATAACCATGTAACCCGTATATTCATACAACATATAGTAATCAATATCAGTGGGAAAAATGGCAGTCTTTACTGTAAGTGAAAAAGCTTCCTCATTCTAACAGAATTGGATAGTTCTATATTTGCACTATATATACATTGTACATTATATATGTACATTTATGTATCTTTATAGACAGATTATCTTTAGCTATTTATATTTAGATATTATATCATCTATATTTCTATCAAGATATAAAAGCATTCCGCAGTGGGGGGCAAGGACACTGAAGTCTGGATTTTTAGTCTTGAGGCCAAAAAACCCCAGCTATACCATATGTTTGGTTGTGATGATGGTACGGTGAAAACACTTCCTTTGAAACATACAGTCTGTTAGGTTTTGTCTAAATAACTTCCTGAGACTTACATACATGTTGTCAAGACAGCCAGTTAAGCATGACTTCAGGACTAGAGAAATATAATAGGTTGAAGAAAGTAGTTAGTATTCAAGTAATTTCTGGAAACAATCTGCTTCTGCAGGGTCTTGGGCAAGAACTGAATTTAGCAGGATGCTGATCCAAATTTCCTGCCTGTTGCATGAACTCCAAGCCTACATTATGGTTGTGCATCTCTTTAAAGAGATGAGAAGCCATCTACAAGGACATAGCTTGTAACTACAAATATGCAAGCTCTGCATTTCATCGTTCACAACACTAAATATTTCTACAGTTTGAAAGAAAGACAGATTTGCCAGTTTTTACTTAAGATAGTGATTCCCCTTCAGACTCAGAAGACATAATTTTTAAAGTGGAAAATAACAAGATAAGATTATGATTTTTTACAAGCTAGCTATTATATTTAAACTTCTCAATAGTACTTAAAAAGGTGAAACAGTTCAATATATTGTAGGACCTGGCAGAACCTCAAATCTGTGACCATAAGGGGTTTAGTGTGTGTGAGTTTTGCACATATGTTTTTGTGGAAATTATCACTATATTCTTCCTGTTCTAAGAAGAAAAAAGTCCCTTCTAACTGTTAGAAAAACTACTACGTACACATGTGCATGCCCGAGCACAAACACTTAACAGATATGTATGTATTTTTACAAACATGGTCAAGTTTCAGGGTATGAGTCCATTTTTCTTTTTGGATGAGAAACTGTCAGGAAGGGCATATTCATAGAATGGCATGACCCCAGAATAATTCAAGATCTTTGGATACCATTTAGTCTATCCTCCTGCCCAAAGCAGGGTCAGCTATGAAGTCACATCAGGTTATCCAGCCTGGTATTCCACAATTGCTCATTTTATGCCTTATTCTATCTTCTCTGAAACCATTTTGATAGATAAGTCTAAGTGTGACACTTGTTTAATTCAGGTGATTTTGTGTTCTCATGAGCCTGAGAAGTCAGATAGTCTCAAACTGTGCAGATTTTAGAGTTACTGATAAAATCTGTGAAACAAATCCTGTATTAATTACGATATTTTGAAAAGAGGTGTAGGGTAGAAATGCTTTTCAGCTGATGAGCTTGGCCTGCTTCTGGAAGTATAAAATAATACTGCTGAATAAATGTAATCTTTTAGTTTTAGAAATAACCTTATTAGTTACCAGTGGCCATATTCTATGGCACGAAGCCTCGTGGCACATACGAAGATGAAGGAAGTAAAAATTAACAAGTATTTGAAGAAGGGCATTAAGAACTAAGACAGAGGACCAGACTGTGAGAAGAGATGAAAATGAGGATGAAGAGACTTGAAGATGAGGACAAACAGGGTTTTTGATGTCAGTTGTGACAAGGATGTGTATGAGAAGAGGAGCGAGAGGAATGGGTTTAGCCACAACTTCTGGAGTCTCCTAAAGGAAGAATGCGTAAATGGCACATGGAGGTGGGATAAAAATGTTATTTAAAACAGGTTTGATATGTGAAACTGCAAGTGTTGAGATACCTTGCACTGTTGTTAATTGGTGTTGAGATGTGAAGATGAGCTGTACTGAAAATTTAAATGCATGGAATGTCTGAAAGGGTGTTTCAATTGTAGCAGTGTCAGAATAGTTTTAGTTTTACACAGAAATACGGTGAGATTTATTGTATTGTTCAGTGTATTTTTTTTCAGCCCACCCCTGCCATTGACTTTTAATAACTTATGCAAATGGGGAAACTCTAAAATTAGCTGTGGGATGCTAGTGCTAGGGTGGGAAGTGACAAGACCAGTTGTTGAAAAAGAAGTGGTATTACTATAGAACAATTTAAGTTGCAGTTTTATAATACGTCTAGCTTATTGGTAACAAGGAGGTAAGTATCATAGATGAAAGAGCTTCAAAGCTGAAATTGTTTGTGCATTTATAGAAAAGAAAGACCACAGTCTTTTTCCATAGCCTGGAGAAAATGGCAATTTGATGTTATGTAATAAATAGTAGGGAATAATTTTTTAACTATTTTTGGATACTTACGTTTAGTAGATAAAAAGCACAATAATGAGTCCTTCAGGCAGTTGAACTGTTGGACATCTCAGTGTGATGTGTCTGTATGCAGATGTATCCTTACATATAGGGCTTGCTTGTCATTCTGAAAAGTTCTGTCACCCTAAAGGGCTTTGCTAAGGCTGTGTTGATTTGATCATGATCACAAATCAGTTTTTTATGAAGTAAATGCATCAGACTTTACCTTTGTGTATGTGTACAAAAATTTTTTGACAGGCATCTGCTTTCAGGGCCTTCTATTGTCTACTGTGATGTTATATCATGGCATATGGACCTCCATCCCTGGAGGTATTTAAAAGAGGGGTAGATGAGGTGTTTAGAGACATGGTTGAGTAGTGGACAGGTACAGTTGAACACAATGAACTTAAAGGTCTTTTCCAACCAAATGATTCTATGATTCTATATGACCTAAAATCATGTAACACCATAAAAGCAAAAATTATTAAGAAAATTTTTTGGAAGAATAAACAGAAAAACAGAATAAACAAAAGACCAAACATCTTTAACATGGTTGGTTTTTTTCTGCATCAGAGTTTCCACAGACTCCTTTGAACCTAAAGCAAACTTTTTTTTTTCTTTCCCACAGCAATCTTAGTGAGACCATATTTAATGTTCTTATGGAAATTTAAATGTAATATACTTCCTTTGCTATTTATAGGAAACTGGAAAAACTAGTTTCTGGCTAGCTGGGTTATCTTAGATATAAATTAAATTTGGACAGCTGACAATATATCCTTGGAGAGCTCAGACACTTGCCAATAGGATTAAAGAAAATCTCCTTTCCTCAGAAACTTAGGGAAGGAGATAGTGGAAAACTAAAAGTCCAAAAATCAAAAATAGATTATGTTGTGAGAAAAAAAGTCTGTACAGTAATAGTGACTTATTTCAAGAAATTATTTAAGCAATTTGTTTAACATTATAAAAGTGATGAGCTGTTAATAATGTCATGGATCTAAGTGAAAAAGGCTCAGACTACATTTCAGAATCTAAACTATCTCCAGTCTAGAGGCAGTCTCCTTTGAAGTCTAGATCCTAGCTACTCATATATTGAGTTACTAAAGATGACTTCTCTTTGTCTGTGGTGTTTGAAATCAGTGGTTAAACTGCACACTTTTCCCTTTCCTAGAATTAATTGGGAAATTACTCAACTTGAATTATAGTATTACTGATTTCTATTAATTTACATAGGTAGATTAACCTTAATAATGTAATTGTTGCCAGCATTACTTGAGAGTCAAAAGCAGTGATAACCATCCCAGTTACATGCTGTGAATTGACAGCTCTTTCTCTGTGTCTATGGAGAACATTGGCCTTCTCTGTTTTCACTTTTTTGTGCTACTGCTAGGAAGCCCTTATGCTTGAAATGCTGAGTGAAATAACGTAACAAAAATCTGCTGGATAGAACCATCCTGTGTTCTCTCTATGCATTATATCTTCCCAAGGGCAAGTGATAAATTCACTACTTCCTTTTTCATTGAGGTGTGTTGCAAATTGATTTAGGATCCTGGCAACTACACCCATTTGTCACGAATGAGTGGAATGCACCTCACTCAAAAGAGAGAAACAGCAATATGTTTTATTGAGGTAGAATAATAATTTGACAGGGTTCAATAAATTTGATGAAATTTAACAAAGTTTTACAGTGCTTTACCAAGGTATGATAAGTTTGATGGCAAGGTTCACTCTATTAATTACTGCATGGAAGAAACATACAAAGGAAATTTGAGTTAGAATCAAGTTAGAATGATTCACACAGAGACCAGAGACATGCAGAGTAAGGAAGGTGCTCCCACTGAGTCACAGGGTTCATAGTGGACCCCCTTGCTTTCTAAACACCTGATGGAACTTAGGTGTGTCTAGGTCTAATCTTAGTCTCAGACTTGGACAATGGTTTAAGTCTAATGGAATTATCTACATAATGTTTATAGTAATTCAAATTCAATAGCTATATAGATTAGCAACATTTCATTAATATTAATGCAGCATGCTATCAGTCACTCACCATGGATCTGCTGTTGTAAAAGGTCCTTCTGCCTTGAGGAGCAACCTTGAGAGGTGTCCCAGCTCAAGGGGAGATCACTGCCATGCAGCCATGCTTCCTAGCAGGGAGAGGTCAAAGAAGGTCAAAGGAATAAAGTGGTTGGCTTGTAGTCAAATTACATGCAATGGGAAAGGTATGCATGATACTCCTTGTACCCATAACTTTCCTTGTTCCTTGATAGATGAGTTTTGGAAAAGCCATCCACTATTCATGTACTAACCACATGATCAGTGTTCCAAGCTCGTATGCATTGATGCTCACTGTGTCACTCTACTCCTTTGTGGGTTTTTAGAGAAAAGATTGAAACTAGAGGATTTCTTGGCCCAGCTACGGCTCAGGCCTTTACCCCATTTGGAGCTTGTACCAAACTACTGCTACTTTGGTTAAGGGGTCGAGTGCATCCGTCGCAAGGTGTCTACGATGTTTGATGGTGGATAAATACACTAGGTGATTCAAAGAGTACCATAAAAGCAAGGGAAATCAAGAGTGCGGTAGGAGACCAGATTAGTTTCTGCAGGTTTAGCAGATGGCACAGCGAGAGCCTCAAAAGAGTAGGGAGAAAAGTATGTCTGTTCCTTTACACAGAATGAAAAAAACCAGATGATTCCTCCCCTCAGCACTCTGCCCTGATGAATGCCTATAAAGGGAGGGTGTCACATACCTTTTTCCCCCAGATACCTCTAAGTCCTAGATTGACTCCAAACACACACAATATGGTTTGGATTATTTTTAAGATTAAAAGAAATGCTGCATCATTTGTAGTAGGTATAACTAAAAGGAAGTCTCTTGACAAGAAATCAGGCAAAGTTATGATTTTTGTTTCATTAATTTTTACCTCTGATCACAGTAATAGCTCTGTTCACATTAATTTAAACACAGGAAAATTACTGGTGAGCTTAAAATCAGCATGACATAAACTTTGAGAGCTCTTTTTATTCAGAAAGGAACATACATAACAAGGAAAAGACTTTAAAAATATGTTTGATATTTTTCCCATCTATGGGAAAGAGAGCAAAAGGCTAGAATTAGCTGGTTTTTGGTTTTGTTTTGTTTTCCTTTTAATTAGTTTGCAGTGATGTTCTGAATAAAAAAGGAGCTGCCAAATCAAATTTTGGAACTATTTATACCATACTGGCCTTGGTGAATCTTGGGTTTATGTTAAAATGACCTCCTCAAGTGTATGGAAGTGCAGACTTTTAAGATGAACGTAAGATCAGAATTAACTTCTATTTAGTTTATGAACAATTTACATAAATAACTACTTACAAGTTAGAAGTAGAAAAAAGTAAGATTTGAACTGTTACATATTATAAATAATTTTTAGCACAATCGTTTTCTTTGTTTAGTCAGAGTTCCATGTGAGAGGAACTCTTGTGTGATTGCCTTCACCACTGACAGTGGCAAAGGCTACATTCATAACTTGAGTGAAAGTCACAGGCAGTAGGTGCATTGAACAGAAGAAACACAAACTTCACTGGCTGTTTATGAAAAGATTTCTCTTATTTCATCACTGCTTAGACACAGATTATAGTGAAGGTATGGAGCAGTTATTTCCATACTAATATATTAGAACAAGTATTCAAGGTCAGAAAAGCTCCATTGAGCCTAATATTCCCTCTCTATAAATGTATATAGTGAAAAGTATAACATCAAGGGAAATACATATAATACTTTCTCACAGTGCCCTCCAAAATGTCAGTGACAGCTTTTCAAGACTTTTCTAAGGCAAAGTTACTTCTTGCAGGGACTTTTGCTTCAAAAGCTCCTTCAGCTGCGTTCTGAACCCATGAGACCTTTCAGTGCCCCAAACATTCCAGGGAGGAGTTCCACAGATTAAAATACCCTTGTATTGTAGTTTAACCCAGCAGGCAACAAAGCACCACACAGCCACTTGCTCAGTGGGTGGGCGGGGGAAGAATTAGAAAAAAAGTAAAACTCTGGGTTGAGATAAAGACAGTTTAATAAAACAGCAAATAACAATAATAATAATAATAATAGTAATAGTATTAGTGAGACAATATACAGAATATACAAAAGAAGAGATGCACAACACAATTGCTCACCACTCGCTGACTGATGCCCAGCCCATCCCCAGCAGCAATTGCTCTCCACTGGGCAACTCCCCCTGATCATGATGTCATATGGTGTGGATAGCCCTTTAGTCAGTTTGAGTCAGCTATGTTCCCTCCCAGGTTCTTGTGCCCCTGGCAGAGCATGGGAAGCTGAAAAAGTCCTTGACTGGTGTAAGCTCTGCTTAGCAACAACTAAACCATCAACATTCTTCTTGTACTAAATCCAAAACACAGCACTATACTAGCTACTAGGAAGAAAATTAACTCTATCCCAGCCAAAACAAGGACAATATCCACCCCTTATTCTATGCCATTTGTTATGCCTAGCTCCTACCTTTTCCAATACATTCCAGTTAATCACCATCACTTTCCCTGTCTTTTGATATATACACACAGATATCATTCCATTAATCTATGGGCCATCCTTCTAAAATGTCTGTTGGGCTCCATCTGTTGTAACAGTTTTTCAGGGCAAAAGAGATGGTGTGTGGTGTTGGATTGTTGCATGCTGAAGCCAGTACCGGTTCCATTATTGCTGCACTTGGTTTCATCAAAATACATTCTTCATTAATCTGTGTGATTCTTACTGTAGTAACATTGATATGGCATATAGCAATCATAAAAGCGGTGACATACAATATTGTACAGCAATTAAGATAATACCATTCAGTTTATTGGCTATTTTCACCCAAAATCAAACCCCTTGAGGTACACATCAGACATCCCCATCTTTCTACATCACCCACCAAGTGGAGCCAAGAGCCAGGTCCTTGAGAAAAAGCAATCCCACGGTTGGGTTTGCCTTTGCCCGAGGCAGCAGTAACCCAGACTGTCTTCCCCAGCATAGCTTTTACATGCACTGCACGGACTTTATCCCCTTCTACAGTATGTAAGAGGTTTGATTGGGCAGGGCCAGCTCATTTGGCAGATCCTCTAACGTTGACTTACCAGGTGGCTTTTGCTAAATGTGTATCCCAATGTTTGAATGTCCCATCACCTATTGCTCTTAGTGTAGTCTTTAACAGTCCATTGTATCGTTCAGTTTTCCCAGAGGTCAGTGCATGTTAGGGGATGTGATAGACCCACTCAATGCCATGCTCTTTGGCCCATTTGTCTATGAGGCTGTTTTGAAAATGAGTCCTGTTGTCTGACTAAGTTCCTTCTGGGGTGCCATGTTGCCACAGGACATGCATTTCAAGGCCCAGGATAGTGTTCTGGGTGGTGGCATGGGGCACAGGATATGTTTCCAGCCATCTGGTGGTTGCTAGCACCATTGTAAGCACATGGCACTTGCCTTGGCAGGTTTGTGGGAGTGTGATGTAATCAACTCTATCCCGGCCAAAACCAGGGCACTTTGTTGCAAGAACTTCTTTCTTAATTTTTTTTCCAGACATTTCACTTCCAACCCTTACTAGATACACATCTAGTTCTTGCATGGAAAGAGGTAATGAACAATCCTTTCCTGATTTTCTTCTGAGTCCTTTGTTGGATTTTGTAGACCAGTATATTACTCTATTGTAATTTTTTTCAAGACTGAAGGGATTTAGTCTGTTTAACTGGTTTTTTACTTGGATGTTCTGCCATACTTTGATCATTCTTTCCACCCTTCTGTTCTTTTTCAAAATGCATTTTATCCTTTTAAAATGAGATATTTAGAACATAACAATGTGAAATAGTTTAAATTAATTTACACTGCATTTCAGCTGCTTTTTTACTGTCACAATTTCCTGAGATCCTTCTGTTATTCTTCACAATAATCTTAATCTTCATTTATCTGAATACCATGATGAAGTCAGAAAAACTTGTTCCTTTACATTCTTACCCTCTTTTCAAAATAATTTATCAATATGTCCAATACTTAGATCTATGCACGGATTTTTATAAGTTTCAATTCTTCCTTGCTACTTTTTCTATATTGCACAAAGGTTAAGAAACAAGTAAGATGAATAGGAAGGCAATGTGGTTTAAAAGGATAATGCAGGTAGTCAAAGAAATATCATTGCCCCAGTATATGACAAAAGTATATAGTGAGTTTTGCTGATGAATATAAGAATTGACAAAATAATAGGCTTAGGCTTTTATAAGGCATTTAATTTAATAGGGTACAATATTATATTTTTAAATGTTGATATTGTACCCTGTAAACATATTAAAACGAAAATGTAAAATATATATATGTCACTATAATGTACTTTTCTGTAACACTGCAGGGATCAGTGCTTATTTTTGGTGTAGTTTAGGTTTTTTATTGGTGGTCTAGGAACAAAAGTAAGTGTAAAAGTATTTACAATGATGCAAAATTTGACAGAATCATAAATATTTAACTCAATCGTGAAATGCAGTCTATATAGCAAAGGAGCAGCAGAGGAGATCAAGAGCGTCCTTTCAAAGTCTGATTAGTGATGATGGGAGTGGAAGCATGAAGATAACTGCCACAATATGTCCAGTAGTGGAAATAAGCACCCACCTCTAGCACACATATCTTTAAAAGGGTGGTGGAAAATTGAGGAGATTGTAATGGAAAGCTGCAAAATCATCTGAAAACTAGGGAAAAAAATAGTTTAAAGTAAGATGCTTGGAGTTTGTCTGCAGACTGTCTCTGGTGATGCTCTAGACAGACAGAGAATTATCTGCTTTGTCAGTACTCCAAGCCCAGTAACAGCAATTGGCCTGATGATTAGCCAAGTTAATAAGCCCTTCTGAGAAAAGCAAAATATTACCTAGCACTCAGGTATTAATGCAGCCATATGTTTGCAGGTATTTAGTTTTATTTCCCTATCTTTTATTTACAATACTAAAACTACTTAGTAACAGAGCAGCTTAGAAATCAGATGTCCTTAAAATACCTCAAGGTGTGCATTGTACATTCTGCTTGATCTCTCAAATCTTGGTGTAAAGTTTGGTAGGCAGCCCAGTCTACAAGTAGGTAACTGCTGAGAACTTCATAGACAATGTTTTTCTCCAAATATGAAGGCCAGCATTTGCTAAAGAATGTTCTGAAAAAATTAGAGATGATGAGACATCACCTTCCTGTGACAGTCCTGGTTTGTAGGATGATCGAGACTCAACTCTGCCAATTTCAAATAGATTTGTTTTAAGCTGTGCACTTTTGCTTTTTTGGATTTCACATCAGGTTTTACATCAGACTTTATGTTCTAATAAGTAAATAAAACTCAGATGAGTGTTAGTGATTAAAGGATTATGGTTTCATCGTGTTAATTAATTTGATTCCCAGTATATCTTTACTTCCTGTACTGACTTTTTTTCTTACTGGTTATGTTCATTAACAAGATTTATTAATAAAAATATTATCTTCAAATCCATGCATACTTTTCTAAGATTCCAAGAAGGTCTCTAAAGGTACATGGATTATAAAACCAGGGAGAAAAATTCTGAAATGAGTGGCCCATATGGCATGAACATTCAGCTGCTGTGAGTCAGTAGATGTTTCTTAAACCTCTTCATAGCAATTCTTTAACTGACAGATTAGAGCGATTATTCTATTAATTGTTTTTTTGACGCTTTCCCAATTATGTAATTTGGAGTTTGGGGACCTGCAACGGGCATTCTGAGTTTTACATTCTGAAGGTTCATTACTTAATTTATTATATAAAATGGGATTTGTTAAAGTGAAGAGAAAACCAGCGGATCGTGAAGAGACCACATCTTTCATGTTGGTCTGCATACTTCAGAGATACGAGAGTAGGTAGAAATGTAAACTCTGATATATCTCACTACTGAGACAGCAATGATTTTTTTTTTTTTCTCTAGTATTGTAACACTTGCTTCTTCAAATAGGAAAAGTAACTGGAACTTTATGCATGAAAGATTTCAGTCCTCCCCCTGAGTTATAGGAGTGAGTCTTCTCAGGTGGTGCTTGTCGCTTCTGCTGCAAAAAGAGGCCCCTACACAGGGACTGCAGAAACAGACAGTCTCTGATGAGAGATTTTAAACTCCTTTGGCTGGTCTCAGAAGCTTCTGTGAGAAAGTGATTAATATAAATGCATCATTACCTGCCTAAATAATGACTTTTTTTTTCTTTCTTTATCCATTACTGAGACAGTTGTCTGTACACAGAATAGAATTTATTGGCCTTCCAATCACATTCTCCCTTTCACCTATGGGAAATTTTAATTGAAGAAGTTTTTCTGGATCCCCAAACATCTTTTCTATCATCTCATGGTGATGAGTTCATCCCAGCATATCCTCAGGAGCAGCAGTAACACCAGGTAAGTCTAATTTTTTCTTCCCTTTACAGAATCCTCTAAACCACCTTACTCCATGAAGTTGTGGAAAGAAATAAAAACAAGAGGAAAGCAAATACCCTAGCAAGTGCTAGTACAATATGAAAAGAAAGTAATGGAAAACACAGTAGCTCAGAGGAAAAAAAATCTATATGAAGCTAGCTCCCTCTGAAAGGTATATTCAAATCCTAGTATGGGACTGGATGTTGAATAAAATGGCCTGATAGATAGTAGTTCAAAAGACACTATTAAAAAATAATGAATTTGCAGTACTAATCTGAAAGCAACTGTATTAGTTGCAGAAGCACAGACAAAACTGTTTTTATCACATATTTCTAGTTTCTCACTGGTATCCGTAATGCAAACATAGCGACTGTATGCTCATTTATTTGTCTGGATCTGGATATAGAGCTCACATAGTCACATCTATGGAGTCAGTTACACCTGTAAAAAAGCTAGGACCAACAAACCAAATACCTTCTGTTTTCTGTGGGTTGTTTATTGTGTTGTACAGTCACAAACTGCTTCTATCCAGGCAGGATAAGAGTTTTTGATTTCAGAAGGGGCAGTTTTTGAGCAGGCGGGCAAGCAGCTGTTCTTCTGTCATGGACTTGTGCTACAACACACAACTCATATATTCACATAAATTTTAACTCCAGAATGTGTTACAAACTTAGCAAAATAATTTTTGGAGACAGCTTCAGACATCATTGACTTGTAGGCATCTCAGCTGGTTTGAAAATGTTTATTTTTGCACTGTTGTCTGCTTCACTACCAAATGGGGTTTGTGCACGCACAAGCAGCAAGAGTGGAGAAGAGATGATACTGTTGTTGAAACTTTGGAGTGAAATTTGGGAAAATAATTATGTATACCAAACTGAGGTTTGTTCAGAGTCCCATGTGTATATTCAGTATTAAAAAGAAAAAGGAAAACAGAAGACAATACCTGATGCTAAGACTCCAGTCCAGTGCAGAGATAGTTCAGGATTGGTCATAATGCACGTCAATTCTCTTTTTACCTATGAAAATTGTGTCAGCTTTTGAGTCATCCATGACACATCTTGTGGCACATGGGAATCCCCTAGCTTAGTTAATTAACAGCGTCTATAAGATTCTGAAATTATCAAATATATTATGCAAAATGATACAAGCACACTTTATAAATCTCCCTCAACAACCTATCATATCCTTGAGCACTGCCTATATTTAAGGATTTAACAGATGAACATTTTTCTTTTTTGTAGATTCTATATCTTTGTCCTGAGTCACATATAACAAATTTTGCCTCACTGGAAATAAATCTCTCTACTCCATGAAACCCTTAGTCATTAACATGTTAAAGTAAGTTCTTATAATAATTAAAAAAACCCACCAATTCCGGCATCATATGCGTTCATATTATTACCCCTTTCAAGTTTAATAGACTGAATTATACACATATCCTCTTCTTACAATGAAATAGGGATCTAGCCTTGCTTGTTTGAAATTTATAAAATAGAAATTTACTTTCATTGTGGAATATGTCTTGATTTTTCTATATATTTTGATGGCATTGTAAGTGAACAGAATTTCCACTCTTTCCATGTAGATTTTACTGTCTCAACAGCATTGATACTTGAGTCTGCTCTCCCTCCCTATTTTTTTAAGTCGCTGTTTTTCCTTTGATAAATATACTTCACAAAGATCTAACCAGAAAAAATACAACACATTGTGTTTCAGAAGGATTATTCTCTCTAAAGCCAAAAAGGGCATTCTGTAAGCCACATACATTATCCTAGTTAATGAAAAATATTTTTATATAAACTTTTAACCCCTTATTAGAAATATACTTAACTTGTGCACTCTCTAGACCCAGACATGCTGACACATACATTGCCTACTTTGACTGCAAGTGATCCCACTGAATTCATTAGGACAATTTTCAGATTTACAGTGTTTTCAGGCTTTACATATTTCTATTTGGTTGTGTACATTGCCAAAATGCTTGCAGGAGTGGAAGTTTACAGTGTGTTTACCAGTTGGGTTCACATAAATGCTGTAATCTAGACAAAAAAAAAAAACAAAAACAAAAAACTGGCTAAAGGAGCGTAAGCAAAGTGTGGTAATATACAAAGTCAAAATGGTGTAGTAGTTCACACAGTGTTAACCACTCGTAAAACCTTTCATGAACATTTGGGGATAGGAAGGCAGAGTAGAAAGAGGGATGTACATATATTAAAGCTATATTACAGCTGAAAAAATTAGGATTTTGAGAGTACAAAGAGTAAGGAGGAATAAAATGAAGGAACCTATGGTGAGGATAATAAATATGAAGAAAAAAGATTCAAATAACAGGTGCTTCCTCACACAACAAAACATTCCAGCCTCTACTACGTTAATGTTTATATCTTGTTAAATACTGCAGAAGAATAAACAAAGAATTCAGTAATTCCAATACAAAAAAAAAAAAAATACTGTCTTTATAAAGCAACTACATATAATGTGCATACTTACATTTTTTAATGTAACTTGTTTCATTTAATGTAGAACAATTCCTGCATGGCATTATGATTTGGTTTTTTGAGCATAAAAGAAAGGTGTGTTCCTGTTGTAAAAACCTAGTAAAACACTGCTAGATTTTTAAAGATATCTACTGCCTTAATTATTCTCTCACTAGGAAACTTCAATCAGAAAAAGAAAGTTTAAGGTTGAGTGAGTTCTGCTAATTAATTTTGCATTTAAGTATTACCCTGTATGCTTCTTTTAAGAGTCCATGTGAATATGATTTAGAGCTGGGATAAATTGTTCTATTGGAAACTGGGAATATACAATACATAGTTTGAAAGAGGCACATCTTATTCTAAGTGTGTGTCTGCCAGTTCCAGACAGTAAAAGCTATTCATACCAAGGTGCAAGAAAATCATGCAGTAATGTTGAAGAGTAGGGAAATCTTTTTCTTGTAATACAAATCGCAAGTGGGATTCAGGTCTGTACTGATGAAAGGTTTTTCTCTAACCTGTTCAGTGATTAAGCACCATACTTCTTCATTCTAGTACTTGTAAAGTTATTAGAAATGATATGTATATATAATACGGCCATATGCCAATATAAGTAATTCCATACAAAAAGCTCAAAACTTTTTACAACTGTTACTTGTAAAATGAGTTTATCTTGTAAGTACAGAGTCTTGCACATTGTATTTCTATAAACTTCTTGTTACAAAAATGAAGATCTAAGCTAAGAAGTATTTCAGTGAGTCTTCTGTAAAGCATATCTGTGGTTGCAGGATTATTGTGCATATGTAATAAGTTAAGGTAAAATTTCAGCTTTTAGAACATTAATTTATATGGCTTACAAAGAATTCATAATAATTATTTTAAAATATTTATTTTATATTTTAGACTATGAAAAGACAAATTAAAATCTCTTACCTTTTATACATTTATTAAAATACATGGAGATAACTTTAGGTGTTTTAAATGTTGCACACCAGCAGTTATGATATAATATTTCTTATTTATTATTAGAAGGTGTTAACGTNTTGTGAGTGATATAATATTTTTATTTATTTATTTATTAAAGAATTAAATTTGTTAAGGACAAAATATTTCTCCATCTTCGTTGACTAGAAAGGGGTTTTTGCATTTCTGATATTTTTCAAAGACATGAGATCTGTAGGCGGATGTAGAAAGTAGTTTCTTCCTTTTAGGGAGAGGTTATGAGGCTCACATGTGGTATTCATATGAACAAACCAGATACTCAGAAACAATATCTAAGAAGCCATAAACAGTGATAATGGGCTCCCCATATATAAACCATCAGAGGAAGAGGGGGAAGGAAGTTTATTTTCATTGAAATACTGTGAATGTTCTTCCTCGAGATGAAATAAAGCCAAAGTTTCAGCAATCTTGTTCAATCAATGAATTTTCTAGCTACCCCTTTTTTTTAAATAAGAAAATGGTATTAAATTAAATACGACTATTTATACAAAATTTAGCTATATATTCTTTCTTTTCAACAGATTTCTTAGCAGGATTTTGGTTTGGAAGAAAAGGTTAAACAGTATTAACTAAGAGTACTACATGTTCTCAGGAATCCATTCAGTTGGCTTTTTGAAAAGGTCTTTGGCTTGCATGTTTAATTAAATAGTCCTGGATGAATGGATTCTGTTCTGCCTCATAGTTTTTACTGTGATTCCAGGTAGGAATTTACCAAAAGAAATGTTGTCACTGAAATTTGAAACAGATAAGGCAAAAGTAATCTTTCTTTCCATTCTGGGATACTGAGGGATTAAATAACAAAATATTTACTAGCTGGAAACAATTGTGTCTGTATCAGGTATTGCTAACTCTGAGATCATGCTTTTTTTAAAAAAATCTATTTTTCACTACAAATTCTGTGATTTTTAAATTTTTCCTCAAGATATTCAGTTGGGTTGGTATAAAATGCTCATTTAACTGTTATTGAGCTCAGACGTTACCAAACTTGTACTTGCCTCGTGCTAACCAGTCATCTAGATTATATATCGAGAACAGAGGAACAATTAATAGCTTGGAATATTTTCTGATTATGAAGGATCTGGCATATAATTTACACATTTCACTTAAGTAAAAAACAGATACCTGCTACAGGTAAGAAAAAATGTAACTCTAGCTAGTGGTAAAAATTAATTCCAAGGTAAACTTTAAACACATTCTGAGGTTTTTAATTACGTTTCCATCATAGCTTTCATACTTGTGTTATATTGGCCCAAAGGGACCACTAGAATGCAAACAAAGCTTTGATAAAACACAGATTTGTGCCCTAGGTTTACTGAAGCCAAAATGTGTATAATCCAGAAATCCAATCCTACCACAAGAAGCATCTTTTACTTTTTTTTTGTCTTGCATATCTCATCTGTTCTTATTTCAGTTATATCTTAAGAGTTACTAGAATATGATTTATTTACATTATTAAAAAAGTAATGTTCTTCTTGTTTATTATATTTAAGTCACTGTAATAATCTCAAAGGTAAGATTTTACAATGGCTCGCTGAGCTGAGTTTTTGTGTTCCTACAGACATGACATGCCAACAAGACCCTTGTGGTGAATGTGCCAGATGCTTTTCCACTCCACACAATGATCTCAAAAAAGTTAGCAACAGGTTTTTTTCACCTACATGTAACCGAAGCAGATATTTTGTGTCATGTAAAAATTCTAAGCATCTAAGAAAACTACTGAAGCTTTTTAGATGTAAAGTTCCTAACTTTAGGAAAAACAATGTAAGTGCCTTTTTCTTGTTAGCAATTGCAACTTATTTTAAGTGCAGTTATAGTCAAAAACTTTTCCCTAAGAAATTGGCATAGGCAGGTCCCATGTGTATTTTTTTTTCTTAATGACATCTAGGAAATTTACTCATAGTACTGATGAATTACAGTGAGTAACTATTCCAGCCAGCAGCCCAGCAAGTTTAACCGGGGATCTGCAAATTAAACTGTTGTTTTCTGTATCTTTGAGGAATATATGATAATATATCTAAACAGAACAGCTGAAAATTCATGATTCTGAAAAGGCAGCACTATAATTTTATTAAAAAACCTATTTATTTACTAGAGATTAAACTTAGCTAGTTAGTTATTAGAATCAATGCAAAATACCTGGGTTTATTTCCATTATCCTTCTCCCATTGAGATCACATCAGAATAATAAATAATGCAATGGCCTATGAAACATGGAGGTCCAACAGGGAAATGGCTTATAGAAAAGAGGGCTCTGGATGTCATGGATTGGATTTATAAAGTGATTTCAGGCTCTGAAAATAATCCAGACATAAGTAGGTTTTATCCTCATGACGTAAGACATTTTGTTATTTTCAGGAAGGATTCAGTCTTGGTAAGAATGTATATGTGGAAGCACACACATCATGTTCAGATGGGGGTGAAGGCTTAAAAGGCTGACATTGTGATTTATGCTTAGTCTCCTGTCTTATTAATTAGCAAAGTTTTTCTCAAAAAAAGGGCTACTGAAAAGTGATGGGATATGTCTGACAACATGGGGCGAGTATGTGTTTGCAAATAAGTCTGCTGGCCTTGTGAGGGAGGCTGGAAGCATGCAAGAGCGGGATTCCCACAAGCAAGGACACAAGGGTGTTAAGGTGTCCAGGGGACAGGATGGCCAGAGGGGATATCACATTTTACCTGCAAAAGCTGCACAACTTGGGACCGATCTCAAATGTTCACACAAAAATGCAGGTAGCACTGGGGACAAGAGGGAGGGGCATTAGCAGTGGGTGCACAGCAACTGACCTGTGACCTCAGAGGGATTACAGTGACATGGTGGTACAGCTTTCACCCCTGCAGAGCTGCAGTGCAGGGGTACAGGTGCTTCAGGAAGGGCAGGGTTGTCAGGGACAGAGAAGGGGTAGTCTATGCAAAGGGATAGCTCAGAGGTATGGAACTTCACCCTGGGGAATATGGATAAAGGTTAGGGGACAGAGCAGCACCAGTGATGCAGAGCCACACAGATGTGAGCAACCTGAGCAACAGCAACTCCTGCTGTAAGACAAGATCAGGTTCGTGACCACCTGAGGAACCTGTACGCACATAAGTCCATGGGACCTGATGAGATGCATCCCAGAGTCCTGAGGGAATTGGCCGATGTAGTCGCCAAGCCACTCTCCATGATATTCGAAAAGTCGTGGCAGTCAGGCAAAGTCCCTGGTGACTGGAAGAAGGGAAACATTGTGCCCATTTTCAAAAAGGGTAGAAAGGAAGACCCTGGGAACTACCAACCTGTCAGCCTCACCTCTGTGCCTGGGAAGATCATGGAACAGATCCTCCTAGAAGCTATGCTAAGGCACATGGAGGCCAGGGAGGTGATTCGAGATAGCCAGCATGGCTTCACCAAGGGCAAATCCTGCCTGACAAACCTAGCGGCTTTCTATGATGGTGTGGCAACAACAGCGGACAAGGGAAAACCAATGGATGTCATCTATCTGGACTTCTGCAAAGCCTTTGACACGGTCCCCCACAACATCCTTCTCTCTAAATTGGAGAGCTATGGATTTGATGGGTGGACTGTTGGGTGGATAAGGAACTGGCTGGATGATCGCATCCAGAGGGTAATGGTCAATGGCTCGATGTCCGGACGGAGACCGGCGACGAGTGGTGTCCCTCAGGGGTCCATACTGGGACCAGTGCTGTTTGATGTTTTCATCGATGACTTGGACAGCGAGATCGAGTGCACCCTCTGCAAGTTTGCAGATGACACCAAGCTGAGTGGTGCGGTTGACACACCAGAAGGATGGGATGTCATCCAGAGAGACCTGGACAGGCTGGAGAGGTGGGCCTGTGGGAATCTCATGAGGTTCAACAAGGCC
>JAKFQP010000130.1:1592536-1751359 GCA_023375905.1 Nycticorax nycticorax
GATATAAGGAAGAAATTCTTTACAATGAGGGTGGTAAAACACTGGAAGAGGTTGCCCAGGGAGGTGGTGGAGGCCCCATCCCTGGCAACATTCAAGACCAGGTTGGACGGGGCTCTGAGCAACCAGATCTAGTTAGCGGTGTCCCTGCTGACTGCAGGGGGGTTGGACTAGATGACCTCTCGGGGTCCCTTCCAACCCAAAACATTCCATGATTCTATGAAATTATTGATGCAGGTGGTTAGTGAATCATCCAGGAAAGACATTCTGTTGGAGGTGGTACTCACAAGCAAGGAAGAACTGGCTGAAGACACGAAGGTCAAGGGCAGTCTTGACTGGTGACTGTGAGACTCTGGAGCTTTAGATCCTGCGAGAAGTGAGCATAACAAACAACAGAATTTCACAAAGGCAACCTGAATTTTAAAGAGCAGATTTTTGGCCTGCTCAAAGGCTTCCTTGGCAAGATCCCATGGGAAACTGCCTGTTGAAGGCAAAGGTACTGAAGAGGACTGAACTCACTTCTGGAACAGGACAAGCTGGGGCTGGTGGTTGAGAGTAGCTTTGTAGAAATGTCCTTGGGGACCCGGGGCCAGCAAGTTGCCAGGATGCAGCAGTGCACCTGGCTAGGAAAACAGCCCCTGCACCTGTGGCTGCACCACCAAGTGAAAGGGATCCTGACACATTGCTTGGCAGTGGTAAATCCAGGCTTGAGCTCCTGCCACGGGGCAGACCCTGACACTTAGGAATGAGTCCAGTGGGGGGTCCCCATGATGGCTGGGGCTGGAGCACAGGACACAGAGGGAGAGGCAAAGGGACCTGGGCTAGTTCAGCCTGGGGAAGTTGAGGCGAAGGGGACACCTCACTGCTCTCTGTAGCAGGTACTGTGGTAGGCTACAGAGAAAATGAAACCAAACTCTTCTTGGTGATATACAGCAGTAGGACAAGAGTCAATGTGTGTAAGTTAGAATATAAGATTTTTTTTTTTTTTTTTAAATGCAGGGGTGGTCAAATAACTGCAGTGGGTCACTAGAGAAGCCTGTGGTTTTTCTGTGGCTGGAGGTGTTCATGACTCGAATGAACACAGAACTGAGCAAATTGGTCTAATCAAAGTTGTTTTGAGCAGGCAAGATGTCTGGAGGTCCCTTCAACACTAAATTATTCAACTGTGCTGTGATTCTCTGATGACATTGTTCAAAAGACCAGCTAACAATTCTCACAAAAATTACAGAAGGATATCATATTTCAAGATGCAAAGCTGCAGATTACGCAGATTTTATGTTATGCTTTGATTAATAATAGTACTACATTATTATGTCCAAGTGACAAATCCCTTGAACAAAAATGGCTAAATTCTACTTTAGAAAAATGAACTAACACAACACCCTAAGAACATATGTTAAGAGTATATACAGAATCATTTTGTTTATTTGTTTCTCTCTTGTTTGATTTTTTAATATAAATGTTTCTACTGTATGTGCTCAGTTAACAATCTAGCTGTCCTCAGAGCTTAGAAACTATAGGTAGTATTAGTCACTAGAGGCACTTCAGATCTACAGTCACATTGGCCTGTTAAAATCACAACAATAATAAAATCCTGGACAATGTAAAGGAAGTTAGCAATAGCTGTTTAGTTTTCCTTCTGAGACCTCTAAAACTGCCATGTCCATGGACATTCAGTAATAGAAGCTCCATGGGTATTCACTAATAGAAACTTGCAAGATTGCTTTCTTCGTCCATACACCACCACAAAACTCTGCCGAACCATCACTCTCTATGCCCTTGCTTTGATATTAAATTTTTGCAGTCATCAACAGTGTGCTGCTACATCATCAGTCTGAGGTAAGGAATAAGCCCTGACTATTGGGAAGTGTCATTTGGACATAGCATTAGGAGTGTCATTTGGTCCTTCTCACTTCTCTCTTTTAAATGAGGTAAAAAGTGCCTTGATTTTCCCAGCTGAGAAATGCTCTGTCACAGTGCTCATCCTAAGAAACATCCAGCTCCTGTCCCGTGCATGCATGTGCTCCAGTCCCACATTCTCCCCTCCCGCCCCCCCATGCTTTGAAAGTCAAGCTGGGCTGTTCCAATGCCAGAAATCATTGCCAGAGTGATTTCTGCTCCTCCGGAGCAGTCTGTGTAGGTACAGTGGAGGGCCTAAACAGAAGACAGAGAGATTGCCCCTGTGTTATTAACATCAAACTGGTTATACAGTTCCATTACAGTTTTCATTAACATCTTGATACTGTTATAACGAGGGATCCATTATTAGCCTAGCTGTTAAAATACTTAAGCATGGTCAAGCAGTCAGTCTTCATGGTTATGTGGCAATTCCAGAGTGCCTTCTTTTAGAAGGTATTATGAGGATGGATCATAACATTGCCAGGTTTGCAGCACACATGCTTCACTGAAGTTCTAGCTGAGAAACTGTAAATTATCAACATGAGAATAGTGTCTCAAGTGATAGTAATGTCTCAGTATGAGAAGTTCTTACCTACGACCTGGAGTAGGTAGTAAAGTAGTTCCATTTTTTTTAATTGTTGCTCTTGGGTTTTTTATTTTATTTTTTTCACTTCAGAATGATGTGATATGAAGATATAAGCACATCAGAAGGAAAATGCTTGCATTCTGGCTAGCATTTTTAAATTTAAGTTCCTAAAATTAGACAAATAACAGGAGGGGATGAGTTCTCATGTACTGACTGGAGTTCATAATTTCAAACTTTCAGGTTGGAAACTGACAGCATCAGTCTTCATGTCAGTATTATTCCAATGTTCACTATTACAGTCCTGGTGATCATCAAGGAAGCTTTGGTGTAAAGTTGTACCAGGGAACTGCTGAGATGCTTCCACTGAACAGTTAATGGCAGAATTGATAGCTCTTTGTCAAAACTGTAAAATTTGGCAGTCAGCTGTTGCATTCAATCTAGACTTGCAAATTTGTATTGAAACCAGAAACTGAATCTTTTTCAGTGCAAACCCTGGGTCCTGATTAAGTTTCAGTTTGTTGTGTTTTGTTGAAAACAAAAAAAAATGATAATACTATATGGTTTTTGAAAAAGTTTTTAGGATTTAGGCAGAAGAGATTTTGTAAATTTTTCTTCAGAAAAAAAAGAATACGTATATGTTACAAAGGATATGCAAAATACAAAATATACTTTAAAAAAAGTGGCAAGTTGCTATTTTTTTTATTGGTTTTAATAGGATGTTTCATAATAGTCACTTCAATATGACATCAACAGTACTCTCATCAACATGGCACCATGGAATTCCAGGAAATAAAATCAGACCTGTCTTCCCCTTTTCTAATTTAATGTGATTCTCAGAAATTATCTACATGCTTTTAACTCCAAATACAAAAAGCAGAGTCATTATATGGAAGGACAGATACTACTTATTTTCAAGAATAGTTTTTAAGAGCATAATTTTTTTTCTTTTTTTTTTCTGATTTTTAAGACCTTTTCCTAGGCTGCTTTTATTTTTTCTCCTCTGATACATTGATCAATATTATTCACTGGTTTTCTTACTGCTAAGTATGCTAACTTTTTTCTGTTCTGTACTGCCTTACTAGTCAAATTTTCATTTATACACCTACTTCCCTTCATAACCAGTTTTAAGATGATTAAAATAGAGATTAAACTAAGCACAATTCTGGAAATAAGTAAATCAACTTTAATCAAAACATCAGAATGTTTGCAAATTCCTTTTATGCTTATGATAAGGTCATAGGGAAACCATGTGGAAATGTTTTAAATATTAAGTTAAACTCTAGTACAGCAAATCTTAAATTATTTTGGGCTCTGTCTCTCTTCATGTGACAGCTCATTTTTCATATGGTACAGCCACATAGATACTTGCAACCCTTAAAAAACTGTATCAATATTAGCATTAAAATGGAAAATGATAAAATCATAAAGATAATCTTGAAGCCGAGTTCTCTCTCAGAATTTCATTTTTATTTATCTCCAGTGGTGTTTATTGTTTAGGGGTTTTTTTTGCTGGGGGAAGAGAATTTTATATCTAGTGTGTCTATAAAATAATTCACGTTTCATGAAACATTATCTGAATTTGCAAGGCAAGTAATATAAAAAAAATAAAAGAGGAAATTTTATGTTCCTATTTCTCTTTTAATTTTAATTTCATATTTGACAATGACTACATATTAATTTATTTAATCAAAATAATTATATGACAAGTGTATTTATGTCAATTAACTAGGAACTTAAAAATCAGGAGGTGGAAAACATAAGTTTGCAAGCAAAATCAAAACCTCACTCCATTTGTGTGTCTGAATAGAACAATTTGAGTTCTTTTAGTACACAAAATTTACCACAACATAATATCCTCATTTAAATTTAAGCACCAAAGTATTAAGAAACAGAAATGGATGTCAGTGTGCATCCTAGTCTATGGAATTTCTGCTTACAAATACCTGGCGTGAGAAGTCCTAATTGCAATCCTGTTCTGCATTTACAGGTAGTTTGCATTCAGTGCTTAAATGGCTAGCTAAGGAAAAAAACAAACAAAAAAAGGCTTTCAGATAATCCCCCCCATTATTTTTTTTTTTTCCAAGGCTAAAATGAAAATTAGTTTTATCATTCATCCAAATTGCTTCTTTTCCTGAGCAGCAGGAGACACAGTGTCAACTATTCTGTGGTTATATATGACCCTAGATTTTTCTCCACCATTCTCTTCCCCAGAATAGTCAGGACCTTCAGGCTAGAAAGTAAGATGCAAGTTGTCTGGAAACTCTTCTGTTGAAATTTTTTGTTTGGTTGTTGGTTTTTAGGAGAATGATAAAAATATTGGATTGACATCTAACAGGAAAAGTTCCATTATCTGACCAGCTCACATCTGAATAACCCTCAAAATGTATTTTCCAAGGGTGTTGTCTACCTGGGCATTTGGGGAAGTACTGGCAAGGCAGCTTTTCCAGAGAGCTGTAATGTAAGGAAATTCCCAGACTTCATGCTTTCCACTGAGCAGACTGCTGATAAACAGTGATATTTCAGAGCTGCAAGTTCTTCCCATGAGCTGCAGATAAGCCTGGCTTCTGGGGCAACATGCCTCTCTCACATGTCTCAGATAAACTGTGAGGGAGCCCGTACGGCCCCAGGAAGCATTTTCCCATTAGCGCACTGCTCCATTGGGATGCTTTCCTTACAAAAAGTGAATTCCAGGAGGAAATGCTCTGGCCAAGCTCCAGCAACCAGAAGTAGGTTCCTGACCTGAAGTCTCACTGCATAGCTTGTGTTGGTTGCTTCACTGAATTGGTAGTGGTTGGTAGAGCCAAAATGCTGCCTCTTGACATCCACTGATAACAACAAAATATCACACAGTGAAAAGAACACAACAACTATGTAAAAACAAAGCTATGCACAGCCCCTCCCCTATTCAGGAAGGAATGCCCCAAACCTCAATGGCCACGAAGCGTCTCAAGATTCCTACAGTGGAAGATCATAGAGTCTGATCCCCCACACAACTCACATATATTTGTATATGGATATTTTCCAACTGAGTCCCATGCAGAACTGAATTTGATTTGAAGAGTTCTGTAATGGAAAAGCCCACTGGTTTTCATGGTGGATTCTCTCAATGGTTATTCATTCTCAATACTGAAAGTATTACCTTATTTTTAATCAATTCAGCTGAATCTAAAACTTCTGGTATTGGTTCTTGTTATGGTTTTGTCTTCTAGTTCAAAAATGCTTTGAATAATAACATTTCCTCTGTATGACTATCTTTAAACACTTGAATTTTCTTACCATATGGCAAAAAGTAATGGAGAAAACAGTATTTGCTATTAAAACTGGAAGAAATCAAAATGTGAAGGGGAATAAAAAGGAAAAAAATAATCTTTCCACTACTTTTTAATGTGCGTAGTCTGATACATATGTTACTTGAAAAGAAAAAAATAATTAATATTCTATGACACTTAACTTTTAAATTTTTAAAAATTTCTTTTTTCTCTTGGAAAATATGAATTAATTTTTAAAGCTTAATTTTTCTCTAACATGTTTCCCATTAAAACTTTCCCTAATAAATTATTATTTATCTTTTCCATAAATCAAGTCTTTTATTATCTTCCACCAGATCTATTGTCTTTTGGTTCCATATATTTTTTAACTAGGAGACAGAGCTATGCAAGCTGATGAAAACTTTCTCTCTTATTTCAAAATGGTCAGATTTTGTCTTCTATGGGCTATTATAAATATTTTTTTTTATATGTAACTGGGTCTTGGGAAATGAGCTATAATAGAAAATTGACTTTCATTCTTTTGTGAAATACTTGAGAAATTGCAGTATTATGTATTTGAAGTTATTTTTAAGGTTGATAGTCTAATGTTTTGACACTCTTGAGACTGACAGCTGTCATAACATTTCATCTTTCACTAAATTTTTAGAAGGAAGTTATTATGGGTCTGTTTAATAAATTATATCTACAATTTCAAATAATTATGCTATTCAAGACATTTATTTTAGCTCTGTGTTATAAGGACTAACAGTATATCAACAGGGAATTCAATACATGAAGTATACAAGTCATTCATAGAAAGCACTGAAATAATCACCATTGTGCTGATGTTGCGACTCAATAAATCTGTAAATATATTTTATATGTGTGTATATATATATATGAATACTGACATGTTTGTTCATAATATATCAGAAGATCAGAGCTTATTGTGATGTCTTTAGGAGCCTTACAAATCTGTCCAATTTTAAAATTTAAAATTGATTCATTAAGAAAACTGTGCTAAATCTTACACAGTATTAATCACCATCAATATATATATAAATCTTTTAGTTAGTCTTTGAAAATTACATCCTAGATGAGCTATGAGGATGCAGTGCCAAGTCCGGTGCTGTGGAGTTAGAGCTGATAGCTGGGGTCCTTGGTGGTACTTGGTCACGGAGGGTGTGATGATGAGGCCTGAGACCTGTTGGATAAGAAAAGTCAAAGTCAGAGCAGGTGTGTCCTCTCTCTTCTCTAGCTTTCTTCAATGGAATCTGATGGGTTTATGCTATTTCCCCTGCCAGAGTGCTCCCACTGTGCTCTCACTGCTGTTTATCTTGCTTCCTTTGGTGTTGCCAGTCACCCTTCTGGTGCATTCAGCAGGATACCCCATCTGTTTGCAGTCCCCTGTGCTTATTTTAACCCCTGTGTGGCAACTTTTTTACTTGGTTACCTTTCAAGTGCAACTACACCAATCTTCATTTGCCCCTTTGGTGATCACATTGCTCACAAAATTATTTCCATATGTAAGCATCAGACATGTTCTGCACTCAGGTACCTACTCAGTTGCTCTTCATAAAGGTATAGAAAATGTTCAAAAAGGCTTATTAATTGACTGCCTACTACATTTGTAGTAGCTGACTATGATACAAGGATTTTTAACTAATGACTCTCCGTGTTGCATTGACTCAGATCTTGGCTGACAAAGGGTTTTAAGCATTGCACTATAGATTAAGTTTCTACTTCAGGATGGAATTAAGCACTGAATATTTTCAATTATACCAGTTTGGTCTTGAACTCTCCACTGATGAGTTAGGTACTTGGGATGAATTAGGATTGACCATACACCATATTGGATGTATAAAGCCAAGAAGGAATGAAGGGATATAGCTTAAGTTTTATTTCTTCTCAGGACTTCACATATGACCTCCACCCTGACTTGACTGCTGAGGTCCAAAGCAGGCTTAGAATGCTTTATTCCTTGCACTTCATTAAACTGGATTATATTTTAAAAATGTGTGATTACTTTAGTGGCTTTGTATTTTCAGTTCTGAAATATTTGTCAGTCAGATGTCTCCATCCTTGAAATACAAAATTTTTCAGTGAGCTTATTATGAGTATGGGTACACTGAAAATGAGAATAAAAATCCTAAGGTAATTGAAATGCAAAAGCACTAGCACATATAGAGAGTCACTTCCCTGTGTTTTTTCCTGGGCACAGGATCCTCGTCCAGAATTGCAAAGAAGGAATGGTCAGAGGTTTCATTTGATGGGGGAACCATGGAGGACAAAGTGTTCTATATTGAAGACTGGATGCATCTGACCACTAGAATCAAGAAGCTCTTATTCTACCTGCAAATGTTCAGTTGGACAACACAAGTGGTGCCTTGGAAATAGAAGAGAAAGCATATAACAATATAGAGTGTGACTCCTCCACCTCATCTTCCCTGCCTGTCATTGTGAAACAGCCTACAATTATCCATCACAATCCCCCAGTTGTGTGAATTGCCTGCCCTTGTTTCAGTTAGTCCTATTATATCATAGCTTTCTGACTGGGCATGGGGCTCAAGTTCCTCCTGTGTGTTTCCCAGACTGTGTGCATTTATTTACATACACTTGAGGTGGTTGCCTTTCTGGTTCACATCTTGGGATACAGCTAAAGAACATTTGTTGCCACACTGGTTAGACTGACTTACTCCCCAGCTGGTTGTGATGGGATGAGCGTTTCCATTTTGGTCCCCACCCCCCATTTCAGCAAAGCCACCTAGGCAAAGGGCTCTGGAGCAGAGGATCGTGCTGGGGGACCCTTTCCTAAAGTGGCAAGACCACAAAGTCAAAAGTGCAAGGAGAGAGAGGGCAGCCCCAGACCCCCCCAGCAGAGTGGGCAGGACCCAGCTCCTAATGAGCAGCAGCAGAGAGTTCAGCGCGAGAAGAGTCAGGAGTGATGGAGGCTGAACCCCACGACATACAGGAGCAGCCCCTAGGGAGAGAGGTGACCAGGGTGTGGCACGTCAGAAGGGTGTGGCACGGCAATTTGCGTGGGCAGGGTGCACAGGGAAGGCGAAGGCTCTCCCACAACTCCAGAGGTAAGCTATGTAAACTCAGCTATTGGGAGGAAGCCCAACCATGGTGGCTCCCCAGCAGAAGGCTACATCCCCTGTGCTGGTCAGAAAGGAAGCCTCAGCCCAGACTGAGATCCCTGGAAAGCACACAGCTGTCCAGGTTTCTGGCTGCACAGAGTGCCACCAGCTAGCGCTGGAAACAAACAGAAGGGGAACAGCTGTATAAGGTGCAATCAAGTAGACTATCTACTCCGCCTGGTGGCAGAGCTAAGAGAGGAAGTAGATAGGCTACGGAGCATCAGGGAGGCCAAGCAGGTGGAACCTCCCTCAGCAGGGAGGCTGAGACTCATGTAACCATCCTCTGACCTCCCAGAAATATGCACAGGAACAGCCATCAAAAAAGGCCTGGGATCAAAGGAAACTAGTATCCTCCCCCCATCAGGATGAAAGAAGGGCCTTAATGGGAAGCAGTGAGTGGAAACAGGTCCATAATTGTGGCAGGAGGTGAACCCTTTCCTTGCCCACCACATCTCCCCAGGTGCCTCTGCATAATAGGTTTGAGGCTCTGGATGTGGAAGACCAGGCAGTAGATGGTGTAGGTGTTGATCCATCTACATCAGAAGAGTCACAAAGATCAGAAAGACCTCACCCTCATGTTACTACCACCTACATGAGGAGGAAAAGATGCATAATAGTTGTAGGAGACACTGAGGTGAACAGAGGGTCCAGTATGCCAGGCAGACCCTCCTCTTAGGGAAGTCTGCTGCCACGCAGAAGCCTGGGATAGAGACATCTCTAGGAAACTTCCTAGCCTGGTCTGACCCTCGGACTACTATCCTTTAGTTTACCTCCACATGGGTGCAGATGAAGTTGAAGTAAGTAGACCAAGGGTGATTAAAAGAGAATTCAAGGCCTTGGGATGGTTAATGAGGGAATCTGGGGTGCAGGTTATTTTTTCCTCACTCCTTGCAGTGGTGGGCAGAGACATTGGGCGAAACAGGTGGACTCAACCCATTAATACATGGCTCTGTGAGTGGTGTCACCACCACAACTTTGGGTTCTTTGATCATGGGATGGCCTACATGGCACCAGGCTTGCTGGCATCAAATGGGAGCCAGCATTCTCAAAGCGGAAAGAGGGCCTTTGCCCAGGGGTTTGCAGGGCTCATTGACAGGGCTTTGAACTAGATGCAAAGGGGGAGGGGGAATGTATTAGGCTTTTGTATTGTAGCATTGGATAATTTCTAACAGTTGTCTTCAACTCAGGCCAAAATAGGCAAATATTTATAATATTGTACAGGATTGGATACGTGAACATACTTTTGCCTGATCAAGGCAATGGGTACAAAGTAAATACAAGGAATTTATAGAATTTAACACTTCCAAAATGCTCCCTTACTTTTTATCCTTTGTCTCCCTCCAGGAAGACATTGTCAAAGACACAATGGACTTATCAAGCTAAGAGACAATGGTATGTGTTATAAAAGTTGAAAATTACTCTTTCCAAAACACAAATACTATATAGATTTCCTTTTATGTTATACAAAAGCCAATATATAAGTCTGGCAGAAGACAAGGCTGAAAATAAGTGACCAAAGAAGATACCAAATAGAAGGTCAAAGTTAGAGATCTCCTCAGAAATAGACTAAACATGCCATGCCTCAATAATCTGAGCATAAAATTAGAGCTGCTTATATTACATAACAGGCTTCCATTACAGGGAAGGGAAGGGAAGGGAAGGGAAGGGAAGGGAAGGGAAGGGAAGGGAAGGGAAGGGAAGGGAAGGGAAGGGGAGTTATTGAACAACTAAAAAATAAAAAAAAAGTTCCATTCATTGTCTTTTCTAGAATATTAAAGGTCAGTTTGTGATTCATTTTTACATCATCTCCGACTGTAAAAGGAGTTTTCATGTTCATGACACATTCAGGTAGCAACACTGAGGACAAATAAAATTATACTTGTTTGTAACACCTGCCCTTATTTTCCAAGGATCCAGGATACTCTGGGGAAACAGGAAGATCCAATTACAAGGCCATCTGGAGTTTTCATTTTCAGTTATAAGTTAAAGAATTTGATTCAGTGTATACATCTGCAAGTAGTTAAGCCATTGAAAGAAAACACAGGTTTTCAAAAGAGATATGGACTTTTTATTGTTCCTTCAGTAAGGTACTGAAAACTTCTGCTGCTTCCAGGTGCTGTGATGTTAAGGAGGGGCAGCTACCATGGTTTAAATTACTGATTAGGTAACCTTTCAGAAATGGTATTGATTGTATCTGGTAATGTTCAGGAGTTTGTGACAGTCTCTTTGGCAAGGTTGTGCAGTTTTCCATACCATCGTAGTTCCTTAAAATCTTTACTGTCCTAAAACTTGCATAGACAATTGCTGCAAACTTATTCCTTCTTGAGCAGGAAGGTCTCCAAGCCACAAACTCTGACAGAGGACTGCTCTTGCTTGATGCCTGAACTGCAGAAGGTCTGTAGTACATCACATGTCAAAAAAACTTTCTAGCAGGTTTCAAGTTCCAGACCTTGCAAAAGACACAGCAACATATACTTTTCAGGAGATTGCTGTCAAGTCCAGCATTGCTGTGTAATATTATAATTATGAAGAATGCAACAGTGTGTAAGATTAAAAAATATATAATGGTTTTGTAAGGGTTTTCAGAAGGCTTTGTTTAGGAACAAACTGGAAGATAGTAAGGGGGATCAAATTTTTGTACAGTAAACTGTAATGATATATGATATATAAAAGATTTATGAGTCCACTTGTGCAAGAAATAGAACATCTCAACTTCATTTACATTTCAAGTTATCTCCTGAAAGAATGTGATTGAAGATTTTGTCTTTCCAAGTGAGGAAATCTGAGGGCATAAGTGTCTTACATTTTGCTGCTGAATTAGATGAGAGGAATTGAAGAGGCAGCTTTCCAGAACCCCAAGTTCCACTGATTTATAATCAACAAATACAAGAGAAGTAACACACACCAAATACTTATATATGTCTGTAATACCGAGCTAAACCAGAAAAAAGAACCAACACACTGTTCCACACTATCAAATATGTAAAATGTATTATATGCAGATCTCTCTACACTGTATTTCTTGCTTACAGCAGCTACCTCACCAGCATAATAAGAACAGCCATTAGGAATTTTTGTTCATTTTTTTTTGTTTGGTTGGTTGGTTCTTGGTTTTTCCCCCAAAAAATATAATTTTCATATTTCCACATGGGAAAATGCAAATTTATATGGATTGTTATGCAGTTGCTAAATTGTGCTTTTTCATGTTGTGTAACTACACAATACACTTCGAATCTCAGAACTTTTCCAAAGAAACAGCTTAGCACTTCAACCATCATTAAACCAGTTTACTTGGAACAATGTTACCATCTTGACATGTGCTTTCATTGCACTTTGTTGCTTATTCAGGTAATAACTAAACACTGCATCCTGCTGTTCACACTGTTTCCCAGCTGCTATATTGTTGCTCTGCTTAAGTATGTATTGCTATAGGAACAGGCTGACATGAAAACTATTTACATTCTTTACAGCCAGACAGAATATTTTCTATGAAACAATGTCACCTATTTATTTGTATGTTATGATGCCTTAAACACAAGTGGCCACTTTCTGTAACCATTTTAATGAAATGTGTGAAATAGAGAAGGGAGGGTAAATGATAAGTCCAGTGTGTTTCTTTTTTGTACATTTCTTTATTTTCTCTAAGAAGAAAATCTATAAAGCAGGGCCATCACTGAGTGAAACAACTACGGTTGCTAACTAAAGCACTTCAACTTTGTAAATGATAAAAATAAAATACTACTTTAGGAATAATAATAATAATTTAACAGCATTTGATTGAAGTCTGCTTTTTTTTTTTTTTTTTTTTTTTCACAGACGAAGCACCGGAGTACGGGCTGGAAAACACATCCCTTTGGTGAAGCTCATAGGCAATCTACCAAACCAGTTTTATTTGCATAGCATTTGACAAATACTTTTAGAATAATTTATTATTGCATAGCTCAATTTATATATATCTATAAGTACCTAAATAAATATATATATAGTCTTATTTACATATTTTTATATAAGCATATATAACTCTATATATGGATATTTATTTAAGCTTTTTGGTATACATTCTTAATAAATAAACTCTTATTTTTCCTGCTTAAATGTGAGGCATCTTTATAATCAGCCCCATAATGGGTCAAGGTCAGAAAAATCAGCCATTCACAACACAAATCCCTGTGCTTCAACAGCTGTGAGATGCAGGACTTCACCTTTCAATGGTGTCCTTTCACCACTACTCTTTTGGATGCCCTCCACACACCTCTCCCAGCTGTGTGGGGTGACATCTGTCTTGGTACCCTCTGGCCTCAGGTGCCTGACAACATTTCTTTGGATAATATCAGTGAGGACAACATCTGACCTCTCTCTCATTTCTGGGATTATAGCTCATAGCACTGCCCAACCTTTCTGATGCCTTTTGTTGACAGATTATTTCTATGTTTTGGGTGATTGCAAATTTGAAAACCTGCCAAGTGGAGACGATGAGTTCAAAGATTTTTCCAGCTTAAAGTGCACCTGTCATCTTCAAACAAAACTGTGATAAAACCGCTGTGTGGGGAAGTTGGCTACCTTTTAATTTTCTTTCACTCTGAGGGAGGAGGAGGACACAGAGTGTTTTGACCCGGTCAGGGAGACATAAAAACACCCAAAATTGGCAAACATTATTACAAGAGCCCTATACTCATCTTTGCCTTTTCAACCTGTGTCTTTGCCTTCACATATGTGCTGGAGTATGGATGTGCATCAGTCTGCCTGCTGGGAGGCTTTCTGAATCATTTAGTTACAGAAGGAGATACTTCATTTGTTGATACTTTATCACGCTTAAGATGTTTTCTTCTTTTGCCATGGGTCAGGCATGAAATGAAAAGAGCAATAAATGGGAGATAATGTAAATTTTAGCTTTGGTGGTAACAGAAATAGACTTCTACAGAAATTGTTTGGAGAGCATTATTATAGTGGAGTCACAGAGTGTGGAAGTATTGATTGTAGAATATAAATTAATAAATTCTCATTTAGGCATAGGATATTACATTTTCTTTTTTGTTCAGCTAACTTGAAGCAATTACAGGTACTTTCTCTATTTTTCAAATCAGTCTTGAGCCACAAAAAATATTATCACCATTGACTACTTAGAATTATAAAGAAAATGATCTTTATTTGTGGACAAATGATGAGTAATGTTGGTTATCTCCACTTCTGAGCCTCCAACTTGAGACACCTTTAATGTTGTCATATTATTGGAAATAAGACCTAGCACTTTGGATAAGTCAGACCTAAAAAAGTGTTGTACTGATCATGGAAAACTATAAGGACTACTTGTGTATCTTGACTTCTCAAGTCATTATGAAAACTAATCTTATAAAATTAAGCCATGACCGACACTGAGAATAAGTGTGATGGAGAAAAAAGAGACCCTTGAGCTCCAGGAGCCTTTAGCTCTAAGGATTTTTGGACTGAACAGATCAGAGATCAGGACTAGTAATAAGTACTTTTCCCTATCTTATGATGTAGTATTGCTGTAATAATGGCAATTGCAAACTCTGAATCAGACCTTATCACTGAAATGATTTTTTTGAAAAATGAGACTAATATTAAAGTTAAGAAATAACTTTATGGAAGTGAAACTGTTCCTCCTGTTGCACTTCTGGCATTACAGTCCAACAACAGTATTTTATTGTAGGAGACCAGCTGGAAGATGTCACACCAAGGCTAACTTGTAACCACTGACACAAAGAACTGTTTGTTCTAAGGAATGCAGATAACAGGACAGGACTTGATAAGGGAACAGGGGGTAGAGGCACCCTGCACCCTTCCCACACATGTCTCAAACACTCTGCAAATAAAGGGACTGAGAGGGCAGTCTGCGAGACTAGCCATGAGATCTCAGCCCAAAGGTAATTTGGGCAGGGGGAGATTGCCACCACCAACTCACTGACTACCAACTCAATACACGCACTGACTCAAAAGAGGACCAGAGAGAGCATGCATGCTATATAGCATAGGAAGCGGAGAAGGTGTGTCTAAGGACGGGATAAAAGACACAAGCCACCCCAAGACTGTGGGCAAAAAGTTTGAAGATGGACACACCCCTGTTGGCTGGACCAATGCTGGAAGACCGGTGATCTCTCTCTCAAACTCTCTCTCTGCCTGGCCCCTGCCTTTTGTCTTACTCTTTTGTATTTTATGTCTTTAGTAACCAATGCAAGGCATAGACCCTGCACACGTGGCAAACGATAAGCATTTCCGCTCCTAATGAGCCTAGTTATGGAATAGAAGTTTTTGTCTACCTACGGACCGGGAGCAGGTAAGGAATGCCAACTGTCTACAGGGACCCGGGTGGGGAGAGTCTGGCAGCAACCTCTCAGAGATACAGCCAGAAGTTAGAGCAGGGCTGAGCCCTGGCTATTTGGGAAAAGCAAGAGCTTCGCTGCTACCCACCTGTTAAATTTAACACAACAGGCACTTTAATTCACACTGAGAGGACAGGCGAACCCGAGTTACCTCTCCCTCCATGGCTGGCAGGACATTACATTTATGTAATTCATTTTCTCACAGAGTTACAATTTGTGAACTCCTCCCATCTCTATTCCATAAAATAAATAATCTCCCTGTTAAACTACAACTAAATCCCTATTTTCAGTTATGAAAAATTCAGTGAAATGAATACACTTTGGGGTTTGTTCTGGGTTAGGTTAGTGGGGGTTTTTTTAGAAACCGAAAATTTCCAAAATTTTAGTAACTGTGAATTTAACAAAGAAAATGAAAAACGCCAAATGGCTACCTGCATGTATTTTGGGTTGTAGATTACATCAACAACAAAATAGAATGGCAGTGTGTAATGTTAGAGAATTTTTTCCTAGAAATCTTGCAATTATGAGTACTTACAGTTACTTATGTAGGAATTTCATGGCTTTTAGGACTTTAAAGGGAAAAAATGTTTTAGGATACATACACTTCACAGTTCCATTGCATTTCATGAGACCTTCCACAGACAAGTCAAAGTTTGGTTCAGTGATTTTAAGAATGTGCAAGGGACAGGAAATCAAATTTGAATTAAGCCTCAAATAATCCTAAAGTCTTTTCATGGCATTTTGGTGTTCTAACAGGGTAAGCTGAAACTGGAAACGAAGTTGCCTGTAAAGAACTTCTACAGGCATTATATCTTAGAGTATCTTCTTTGAGTTTAGATAATATGTTAATAGTATAGAAATGTTTAAATACATAATCAAAGATGCCAAATGTCAGTTGGTATTTCCAGACGCTGAAAGAATTCTCTAAACAACATTATATAATTAACAAATAACCTGATTTTTGAGGTTTTGTGACAAAAGAGCATAGGATGACTGTACTATGGACTGCATTCTTGGATGGTGATAATATTTCAAACACTGATAACTCAAGCTATTTAAGAGTCAGATTATTAAAAGAAGGATTTGTTATTGCATATTTGACAATGGCCACAGGGGTCTTACACAAAATGGCTATTAGAGTATCCTGTGTTAATGATAGCTCGTACTGTAAGTACTCTCTTGAATTAATTTGTCTTCAAGTTTTAGAAAATACATTGCAGCCAATAATGAGATTGAAAACTGACTGGACTTCATCTATGTAATATAAGGATAGGTAGGATACAGATACTGCTGTGCGATGAGTTTAATCTAGAACAACTGTTTCTGTTTCTCATATGAAATGTTTGAGGTACCAAAATGAGTCTTCTTGTACTTGGGTGCAACAGCTTTGCCAATAAAAAATATTAAGCAGCTTGAAGATACTATCTAAAATACACATATGTGTATAAATAATTGTAGTCTCAGCTCTTAGCTGTATATTTCAGAGTTTTCCATAACTCAGGAGCTTGATATAGTGACTTCTTAGAGGTGTGTTTGGAAGTTGTTATTTGATCTGATTGAAATAAATAGCAGGGAAGAGGAGAGGAAATCTTTCAAGTTAATCTGAGAGGCTTTTTTAGTTTGTTTTTTCATTTTATTTTTCTGTTTAAAAAAAATAATCTTTCCATTGAGTTCAAAATATTTTTTTTTTTAGCTTTTCAGATTGTTCCATTATTTTTATGAATCTCAGCAAGGTTTTGAATTTCTTTTTTTTTTTTTTATTCAGAGGTAATGACCCAATCTGGTGAAAAGAAATATTTTATTTTTCTCCTGTTTTTCACCAATGAAAACAGAAAGGTGCTGTGAAAAAATATTTGATCAAAAAGAATATGCTCTAACATTTATAGAAGTCAATAAAAGTAGTTCTTCTTCTATTTAGACCAGGTTTGTTTAGTACAGATTCCAGTCTAGCACCTTCCAAAAGCCCCTTATGGCTTAAAAAATCTCCATCTTATTATTACTGTCAGTACTTTTTCCATTGACATTGAAACATGTGAATATCTACTATTAGTGTTACTAACCAAGCACAAACAGATTAAAAGTGAGAATATATTTATCTAATTGAAACTAACCATTGTGATAACACGTGGATTTCAGATTAGAAATCTCTGAAAAGCAAGGATCTTTTTCAGTAGTTTGTATTCTTCTGCACCATATCCAGACCCCTTTTTCCCAGATGAAACATGAAGGAGAGGATTCAGAAGTATCTTTAGTTCTCCATGCAAACATCTCATGGCTTACATGAATGATCTATAAAAATTGGCTGAGGGAGACCTCAGTTACAGCTGGTCAACCTGCTGCCAGCCCTGGAATTTTCAAATGACGTAGTTTTTGCCTTTCATAATTGTTAATGCTCTTTTATGTGTTTCCTTCAAATACAAGGTAATTGTATCAGTAATGCAGTAATTTCTGACATTTTCTAATAATGTCTGATTCTTGGTTCCCAGTCTCCTATTTGTAATTTATAAACACAAAGAAATCCTTCTGCCTAGAATTTTTTGGCCTCTTACAAGTACAGTAATTGTACAATTACAACAATTCTGTTATAAATATGTTGAACCATGGCATTTACAATTAATGACAATCTAACCTCTTTGATGCATGTTTACCAGTTAAATATAGTTGTTAACACCATAGTTACCTATTGGGGAGAACAGGCATCTTTTGCCAAGAAATGGTTTTAAAATATTTTTGTAAGAAGATCCCAGAATCTTGAGATGGAGCTACTCCAAGTTTTTATTTGAAGCAAGAACACCAATGCATTAAAAAAGTGTTTCAGCCTCTAGACTATATTTCATTAGAACAACAAAGTAATATAGTTGGATGAGGGAAATAGTAGCACAGAATTTAAGTCTTCTGGGCGAGTCAAAGCAAATAAAAGCCTGAGAACGAAACCACCTTTTGTCTTGGGTTGTGGTGCACAGAGGAACAAGAGAGAGAAAAAGGATTGCCCTTTCTCCATTCTGCCTTCACATCTGAGCAGCTCTCTATAGCTTCCTGAGTTGCCCTCCATCTGGACAGCAGGGAAGTTTCCTTTTCACACCCATCTCTGGGACTTCAATTTGAATTTGTTCTCTGCTGCAGGCAGATTTTTAAAAGCCTCCTGCTCTTTCTCGCCACTGCAGTGAGCTGTGGGCTTGCTTGCTCTCTGCCCTCACACGTTCATTTCACACTCTGGGGTGTTCTCCAATCCGAGCGTTTTGGTTAATCTAGGAGAAAAGTTAATTAATCCCTTCTTCCAGATAGTTCAGTGTGTTAGATGCAAAGTTAGTAACACAGATATGTTCTTGTTTACTCAGATAGCACAAGACACTCCCACTTTAACAGAAGGTGGAGTACTCAGAAACCTTGGGATGAAGAAACCACTTAGACTGTGATATAGCATAGCACAGCTACACATGACACTAAGCTTTTACATCAAATTATTGTTGCCCTACTGCCACTGTAGCAATAAGCATTAAAAAACTTCCGGTAAAAATAGTAAATCCAAAAGAATGGAAATGAAGGCCCTTGTAAACACTTGAAACCTGAAAGTTACTAGACTGTGAAATAAATTTTTTCTCATTACTTTCACTGTATAATAGAGGAGGAAATAGCTGTTTAAAAAAAAAAAACACAAAACCTTTCAGAATGCAGGCTCATTTGATCAAGTTGTGATTACTTCAAAAGTAATTGAGCATTAGCTGGACTATAGCACCAGTTCATGTTTCCTCTTAGCTTGTAGCAGAGGTGAGGAAACAAGACCTGGTTTAGCCCACTTTCTTGTTTTAGACAATCACCTAATTCACCAATGTCACCCAGCTCTTTTAGCTGAAGTAAAGAAAAAAAAGGAAAAAAAAAGAAAAGCTGCTGCATAGGAAACGCTGAAGAAGAGATGCAATCTCATCATGTTTAAATATTAAATACAAGTATCAGATAGTTCAAAGCATGGCCACTTTGTTTAAGCAATAGCTCCACCTTTATCTATTGCTAAATATTTTCTCCTTGTTCACGTGTCCAGAATCCAGTGACCTATAAGATGACCCACAATTTTTTTTAGCTTATACCTTGCATATTTCACAGAGCCACTTTATATTACAGACTGACTTTTTAGAGGTTTGAAATTCATTGTCCACACTGCATTTTGAAAAAACAGACAGCAAATCCACCAGAGACCGCCCATAGATTCAGCAATCACGGTGCTGATATCTTTTTTGACAGAAGTGGAGAACCAAGTTCTTGCCCATGGGACAAAGGGTGAAAACAGTTCACGGAAGATACTATGTGTTTCACAGTTTCTCTGGAGATTTTCATCATCACTCCAAAAATCACAGTCTAAAATGGAGGCACTCTCTCCTTCTTGCTTCAGCAAGATGCCCCGGGTGGAGTAACAGCCATCCAAAACACATAGGCGTGGCCAGAAAGGGAGGTGCAGGTTCAGGAGGTTTATCTGTGGCATCTTGCTGCACTGTGAAGGTCAGGGCAGCTCAGTATGGGCTGCTGAGCAAGGAGGAAAACACTTAACTGGGCTTGTTATTCAAGGGGGAAAACATTCATTACATGAAACAGACAAATGAATGCAAGTCATGAAAGCAAAATCAATGCTCTGATGTCCAGTAACATAAAATCAAAAGTTACACTGAATCATGCCATGAAAATGTGCAGACCACATGTAACCCTGGAGATAAATTCTAAAACTGAAACTGATTGCTTTAAGTTGCAATTGGGGCTTTAGAGACACAAGGCACCAACTAGTTTCTATCCTAATTGTTCATGAGCATGACGGCATACAGTGTGGAATAGCCCTTTGGTCAATTTGGGTCAGCTGTCCTGGCTGTGCCCCCTCCCAGCTCCTTGCGCACCTGGTGGAGCTGAGAGCTGAGAAGTCCTTGGCCAGTCTTAGCACTACTTAGCAACAACCAAAACCATCAGGGTGTTATCAACATTCTTTTAGTACTAAATTCGAAACACAGCACTATGCAAGCCACTATGAAGAAAATTAACTCTGTCCCAGCCGAAACCAGGACAGTATTACCAAAAGGTATGATGTAATGAATGGTGATATTTTGATACAAACAACTCTAAAGCAAAACAGTGGTAAAATGGGACACTTTAGATCAGTCAGTTGGGCTTTGCTAGAAATGGATATGCTCAGGGAATTGAAGGATTACCAAATAAAAAGCAGTATTAATACTGGAAAATCACACTACTTTTAATTGTGTAATTCAACATTTGTTTTTCATAAGCATTCATGGGGGCCTATAGGAAACATGGGCAAGATCTTTTTAGTAGGGTCAGCTGTGACAGGACAAGGGGTAATGGTTTTAAACTAAAACAGGGTAGGTTTAGACTGGATATAAGGAAGAAATTCTTTCCAATGAGGGTGGTGAAACACTGGAAGGGGTTGCCCAGAGAGGTAGTGGAGGCCCCATCCCTGGCAACATTCAAGGCCAGGTTGGATGGGGCTCTGAGCAACCTGATCTAGTTAGCGGTGTCCCTGCTGACTGCAGGGGGGTTGAACTTGATGACCTCTAGGGGTCCTTTCAAACCCAAAACATTCTATGATTCTATGATCTCAGATGAGGTGGAAAGCTTTTTTGTGGGAGTTTTCTTCTCAGACAAGTATAGCATAATCAGAAATTCATGCACACACATAATTAAGGTAGCTGTCTATTTAGGATACTATATAAATTGCAAGGAGAAAGAAAAAAAAATAAGAAAATTGGTATAACTTTTTTTGTCCTACTTCTAGTACACTTATTTGTTCATCATTAGTTCCTTTTTCCACTCTGGCTATAGCTATTTTTACTTTAAGCTCAAACTTTTCAGTCCAAAATAACCCATGATGCCGTACTACAACTCCAGGCAGTGTCACAGACCTAATTTGGACATCTATACCAGGCAACATTTCTCAACTGATAATTTTTGTTTGTTTGTTTGTTTTCTGGGGGAGGGGTGTGCTGTTAGAAATTTATATACCAATCTGTACAGCAGGTGCCTTTCTTCTTAAAGTTTTGACTGTATCATTGGCTAATGCTTTTGAGATAAAATCATACAGCAAATTTTTTTTGTTGTCTGACTTTGAGACAAGAAATAATCTGTCATTTTCTTTCTTATCCATTTATCCTTCCACTGTTACAGTAGGCTAATGTATTTACTGGCCTGAAATTAGTTCCTGCCCAGCGTTGACTGCTTTGGACTCTTCAGCACTGTGAAACTATCTTGAAGTTAAATTAGCCCAAAGACAGCATGGCAAGTTCCTTTGTTTCTCTTCCTTCACTGACTTGTGCAGCCACAAATTTCCTAACCCATAGAATTGTACTTGTTTGAGCAGTCTCTGAGTGTTGGCCTTGGACAGGTAAGGGAGAAAAACAAACCTAACAGGGTTTCAGGGCCAGAAGAATAAAAGGTTTTTTCCTGTTTTTTTTTTTTCACAGCACTGCAAAGATACTTTGGCCACAATTGTGGTTCTGCCTTTTTACTTTGACAAGAGAATTATAATCTCTCAAAGTTATGGACACTTGATTAATTAAATATTAAGTCATGTACTATGTGTTCCTTTCAAACTAGGACATAGGTCATTTTACTTACTGCAATTGTAGTTCTGGCCTTGTATATTTATAGATGACTTCTTATTTCAGTAAGAGCTGTAATTCCTTTTCTGTGGCTAGGAATCTCTGTTTAAACTATATTGGAATATGCGTGCACACTTACATACATATTCCCTTACTAATGAAAAAACACTGTATCTCATGTATAAGTCTACTTTTGGATACACTTTTTTCCCCATCTATGTACACAAGACCATTATGATAAAATAAATTATCTTTTGCATTACAAGTGTGTATTACAGAAGGATTATTTTTGATCAGGCTTAATGGATGCAAAAAAAATTGTTTGGACTTGCCTTGTAGGAATATTGGGGTTTAGTACATAATTTTGAACTGCAACAACACTGTTTTTGTGCATATATGGACCTATTCTTGTAAGGGCTAAATGTTCTGAATTAGAATTTAAAAATCTAACTGAATTTACTGAATCAAGTTTCAAGGTAATTTCTGTCTCAAGTAAAGCCACTTTTTGCATAATAAAAAAAAATACAGCAGTGTGTGGATTTCTGTTACCTCCTTCCCAAATATTTTGCCACATTTAATAATATTAAATATTTATTCCTAAATTTATTAGTGTGTATACAAGGACTGTAATCACTTTATTTCCAATAACAAAAGATTTATGTAAAGTAATGCTACATTCTTGCTGAACTTTCCTGTTCTGTGTCTAAAGTTATTGAGTAAAGTATTCCTGCTGAATATATTAAATTGTGCAATATTACTATGTAGAATGGCATTACTAGATGAACGTGAAATGCATGAATTGTGAAACTATGAATACAAATCTCCAGCTTCAAAATAGGTTTTTTAGGTTGCATTTAGGAAACTGATATCAAGCAATGTATTTTCTTATTGTTATCACAATAACTTATGGGTACCATCTCCACACTTAGGAAATTTTTCCAATTAGAACCATTGCTTGTAAAATGTTGTATCTTCTGTGATGAAAAAAAAAGTGTGACCAACAAAGTACATTTTCCTTAAGATTAAACCATACATATGGTTTAACAAAATTTGAAGGACTAATGAAAATTGCACCATCTGGTGACTGACAGTCAATTTTATTTGCCATTCATTTATTAATCCATCCAAGAGAATGGGGTTGCTTCCACTTACTCTTGCTGTCTACATTGCAGAAATAGCTAAAGGCCACAGTTAATGTTACTGTACTAATTGAACCTCTGGTGCAAAGTTATACTTAAATATCCTTAGAAAAAGAAGTCTTAAAATCTTGGTCAAAAACCAGTTAAGGACAAAAACAAAAAGTGAGGTAACACTTTTAATTATTATTGAAATTTTGTTCCTAAACCATAGTTTTCCCCTTGTCAGGCATGAGTTACTCAGTTTAAATAAGTAATACATGAGCTTTAACCTCAATGTCAGATCGCATAATATCTGAGTTGTTTACAGTGTGTACTGTTACTGTAGGTCAGAGTCAGCTGTACTGGGAGCTGTATGTGCTGTATTGAGGCTCAGCTTTTGCCTGGAGGAGTTTCCCATTTCAGTATTCAAAAAACCTGTACAATGTGGGAAGGAAATGCCAGTTTGCATGTCTGAGACACAGGAAGAGTAAGAATTTTCTTTGTTGTTGTGGAAGTGGTCTGGCATAAAGAGAGAAATCCAGATAAAGCTCACCCAATACTGTAATTAAAAAAATAGACCTTGAAATTTACTTTCACTTTGACTTCTTTCAGAAGCTCTTAGGGCTCTCTACCTGTTTTGGTATGCCAAGGGAAAATCCTATTACCTGGCATCCATCCCCCACTCACTAAGATACTTCTGAAAAGCTCCAAATAGTTATTCACAGAATCACAGAATCGTAAGGGTTGGAAGGGACCTCAGGAGATCATCTAGTATTCCTTACTTCTAGCTAGCCACTTCCAAATTATTATTTGGAGAGAGATGAGAGGGGTCCTGTGAGCCAAATCATACAGCTTTGGAGATTCATCCATCATTATTGCTTATTAATTTTTGCTCAATAGTTAGAGTAATCAGGAAACAGTTCCTAGCCTTTTCTGAAAAGTATCTGTGGCAAGAGAGAAAATCCTGAAAAAAACCTGTTTAGATAGTAGAACAGTTGACACAAATGCATGGTGGTTTGAACATCTATGCAGAGGATGACAAGTGCAGACTGAAGGATAGCAGAAACTGGAACGTTCATTTTAGATAATTTGAATGCAAGTGGGTTGGACTTGTTCAGTCATGTGCAAACTTATTCTCATAACTAGCAGTCCATTTTGTGATGGTGTCTCAGCTGTAAATGCATTTACTAGCATATAAACCAGAGACCTCTCTCCTGTGTGAAATTTTCAGCCAAGAAATGAAATACTTGCTTATAGATGATAGAGTTTTTTCCCTGCTGTTTGCAATCTGGCCATGTACAAGAACAGAAACACTTGAAGACATTGAACAGTTTACACTACAATATAAATCAGTTAAAATAATGAGCACATTCCAGAGCTTTGACAGATGACTCTGTTGTTGATAATATTGTAAGCAATGATACTGTGATATCTGGCCCCTGTGGCAACATCTGTAATACTGAGTAAAACAGTGCTAGGCAGTGTTTTCTGGCACTGAGCCCAACTGGTGCAAAAGATGGAATCCAAATCATTGAATCCTCCTAGACTCCAAAAGAGGGTCCCACTTAACCAGGGGGTAGTCTTAAACTCCGTAATGGTGCCAAGGGATTGTTTGAGAGACTGATGGTTGACCCAGGCTGAGTACCTGCCAGAGAGCATACTATCAACTGAAAAATACATGCAGTTACGGTACTTCGATACTTGGAACATTTCCTAGCATGGCTTAATTTACTAGTGGAGATATAGCCTGCTTTTTTTTTTTTTTTTTTTTTTTTTTTTTTTTTTTTTTTTTTTTTTTTTTGTGTGTGTGTGTGTGTGTGTGTGTGTGTGTGTGTGTGACTGGACTTTTAAGCAACGTTTTTGCAAGGGACTCGGATTTACTCCAGATATTCACATCAGAAATTAAGTACCAGTCAATTATGAGTCAATTTGGAGCATCCTTCCGGAATGATATTGTCCACAATAACATTAATAATTGAGCATTTGTATTACAGTATGATTCTGATGGCCCAGGAAAGTCAAGGGCTTGTTTTCCTCAGAGCTATGGAAACACATAATCAGAGACAGTTCTTCTGTTGAAGATATAGTGATTTTATTGTTAAATAAGGTGAAAGTCATTGCCTTTAACAATGAGAGGATATGGTAATGGTTGTCATTTAATATAGGAAGTTCTGTTCTTACAGGACATAAAATCCTGAATGCATTGCCACAGTGATATAGGATCATCTTCAAAAAAAAAAAAAAAAAAATACATCTGGCAATGAAATTCCTTTTTGGAATGTGTTAACAGGTGCCACATAAATGTGCTAGGTTGCTAGGTGTGCTAGATCTAATGCATGGTGATATGATTTCAAACATATTTTATAAACCTAAAAAAAAAAGAAAAAAGAAAAAAGGAAAGCAAAGTATTTTCTATTTATCCATCTTGTAGGTAACAATTATTTACATGAAAGGCTTTTCTAAGAACTGGGTTTCTATTATGACAATGTGAATGTCACAGGAAAGCCAGTTCTCAAGAATGACATCTTTACTTTGCCAACTTGTCATTGAATATTTTGCAGATGGAAGGACAAGCATTCAAGATTTGTATATTTTCCCAAAGTGGACCTCCAGACTCTGACATTTTCCCACCAGTGGTTATTCAGAGTCATAAAGGAATAAACCTTCCTATCCACTTCGAGGTTGCAGCTGCATTTTTAAATACTCAGCAAGCATGAAAAGCAAATTATATCTTTGCTGGAACTGGCTTTGAGCATGTTATTGTTCACCCATACAGAGAACAGAAGATCTTGTTTAAGTTGTTTAGGTTTTTCTGTAGTAGGTTTTTTTGAAAGCACAAAGAGATTTCATTTTTTGGGGGACTTTTTTTTCCCCTGCTTATACTTACAGACCAAGTGAGAGGGAATAATGACAGACACAGGAGAATGTTTTGATGTGAGCATGGATTATAAGACAAGTAGACCACTCCTTCATAGGCATAAGCCATCCTGTGCGGCTGCACCCTACTGAAATAGGCATGGATGCTTTTATCCGTGGGGCATACAAACTGCTTCGTTAGAGCCACATACTTAGGATGCTCCCAGATATGCTCTGCTGCTTTATGCACAGCAGCTCCCAGAAGCTGCAGCAGGTGCTATGCACCCTCATGTATCTTTTGTAGAAATTTGCCAAAGTTATATTAATGATTGGGAGTGTAAGGATAGTCCTTGTCTTATACCAGGTGCTTAGTAAAACAATAAAAAGGAGCGAAGTTCTCAGAATAATAAACAGAAAAAAATTATGTGTGTGCAAAGTTTAGCCAACAACATTTGTTTGAATGCAGTTTTTACTGCAGAGGTGAAATAAAATATATAAAAAAAAAATAGAATGTAAGTTTGAAAAAAAAATTATTTCATAGCTGAAAAGGTCAACATTTTGAATATGCCATGAGATTGCGCAGTATTTTGTTTGAGAAACATATACAAGGTTTTATTAATTCAAACTGAGGCTCCATAATGGAAATTTATGAAGGGATTAAGTCACAACAGCAGCAAACAGAAAAGAGAAGCACAAAACCAGGAGAGCATCTGGTTAAAGAAGGAAAAAAGAGTAGCCTGTTAACTCTCCAAATCACCGAATGCTTTAAAACTAATATAACTTTCATGTTACCAACCATTGCAGGGACTTGACATAAAATATTTTCTCTTTTATACTGGCATGGGATCTAAAATCTAATTTCACTGAGCTTGACTTGGATACCGTTTTCCTAGCTGCTAAACATAAACAGCCTGGTATCTTTTCCCCTTGTAATGAGTAGCAGAACAGCAGTGTGTCAGAAGTGGAAACAAATAAACAAAAAATCATCCGAGCCTTTCCTCTATTTCAAAGTCTGTTGTATCAGAATGCTAAAGTTTTCTAGAGGAAACTTGAGAATCTTGCTTTATCTGATGCCTTAGCCTTCTCCACTGTAAACAGTATCATTTTTCGTAAATGTTTGCAAAGTTTCTGCAGCTGTGTGGGCTGAAAATAGCATGCGGCTCTGTAATAAGAAATTTGGTATTGTAGATTTTTTTTTCCTGTAAACTAATATTATGGTGGTTTAAAAAAAAGATTGTTAAGAAACAAATTTTCTTATGTATGAAGCAAAACCAGGAACAGCATTCCTTAAGCCACTAATTTTATTGATATTTATATCACATGTTCAATTTAACTTTTATTTAATTTAAATTTTAAAATTTAACTGAGTAAAATACTTGAATATATGTTGTCACAAGCGAATCTGCCTGTGTGCAGAAATGGATAAATTGTAATATATAACGAGGTGTGAGTGTATAATTTTGTAATTTTTTCATTCAATTTTTCTTCGGCTGCAACATCTTTTTGCTTTGCTTTGTCTTGCCTTTGAACAGGGATAAAAAACATCACAACTATCACTATATTTTAAATAGGCAGTTATATGCATAACAGTTAATCAAACTCAGATGCTGCCCTACCTGTTGTTGTTGAGTTAATAATTAAGTAATTGCATATATGATTAATAAAGAAATCTATTTCAAAAGTTGTCATTTTCTAAATAACACTACACAGTGATAACTGACTGTTACCACAGATTCCTTCAGATTTTAAATAGTTGAGTTACTTGTTGCATGTCTGTGACAGCAGTTAAAAATATTGGTGTTTTAAAGACTTGTGGATTTTAGGTAGGAATCAAAAAATTCAGAATTATCATTCTGTGGTAAAATCAGGCAGGTTAGGTTTATTTCATGCAATTAAAATGAAATGTTAAATTGTGAAAATGAACACAAAATTTTCAGGATTTTTTCATTGGCAAGAATAATTTTCAAAGCTTTTTTTAAAATCAAATATATATTGTTGAAACTAAAAAATGTCCTTTTGATTTACTGAACTGATAAACAATTTCTTCTTTGAATTCAACCACTGTTAAACTACATGTATTACAAATTTTATGTAAGGTAGAATTGTACACTGAAAGAGTTATAATTGCATGATACTCTGCAGTGGAAGTTTCTGGGACTACTTTTCCTGTGATACAATCATTAACATCCAATTTCCTTTGCAAATCAAATAAATGAAAGTTATATTTCATGTTGTAAAATGTTGTACAGTTAGCTTCTGACCTTTGAAGAAAATAATTATCTGAGATCCTGCTTCCAGGAAGCAATGGACGCCATTAGGGAAATTCAGATTAATTTTAGCTGAATGGAAATTAAGTATTTCCAGCTTGTTTAAATACAGCTGTACTTTCTGATAGCTTGTTAACATCTTAAAATACTAAACATATAAATAAAGGCTCCCTTACATTTGTCTGCAAACCACTTTCCAGTCATTCATACACAAAAGGAAAACAGACTTGGCTAAATATTATCAAACCGTTGCTACTCTAGGTAAATGTGTTAAGGTTTCAACTGAGTGCTTGGGAGGTGAAAATGCATCTGCCATGCAGTGGCTGCTTATGAAGTAACACTAGATATATTTAAAGTCAAATATTCTATCAAGCAAATAATTGAGTTCTTGGATTTCCTGTTGGACAATATTTGTTGCTGAACTTTTAAAAAAAAGTTTCCACAGGCAAATGATAGTATTTAAATTTACACTAATTGTAGGTTAATGAGACTTTACTGATATGATATTCCATTTGATATTGATATTAATATTTAATTTGAATTTCCTTAACAAAATTTTGAGGTTTTAATTTTGTAGTAATTTCCAGAATGTTTGAAAGATTGTCTGTCTCTTTCTACAATGCAGACTTCTTTCTCACTGAAGTGTGTAAAAAAATGTGGGAATTGTGTGTTTGAATAAGCCAGATACTGCCTGTTCAGGAACATTAGAAATATTATTAAAAAGTAATTTCTATATACTTCTGTATGTGAAAATGCAGATAAGACCATTTTTGGTAAAATTGGTCTATCTAACTCAACTTCTCTATAAATGGCCAGTAGAAAATGGCTAAAGAAAAAATATGAGTAAAAGGAAAAATCAGAAGAAATAAGAAAAAAAGACTGTGATGAACACTAAACCAATTTACTTTTCAGCAATGAAGCACTGTCAGTTCAGTAAAGAAAAAAGGAATATTTGACTTTCTAGAACATCGCTATCTTTCAATGCTACTGGATTTCAAGAGTGTTTTGAAATCACATATTTGGGAAATCCCTGCTCCACTAAAACACTTGGGAATTCAACCATTTTTGTCTCCTTGTTCAGATAATATAGCCTAAAAGTTCCCAAGGCCACTTGGTTCCTGTAAATAACTGTACAAGTTTGTCTCTTCACCTGCTTCACTCACTTTCCTGTCGTTGGATGTTATCTGCCTGATTTCTCAATCTGTGAAATTGTAATTGAAAAAGCTTTCTGAAAGAAAATTATTCAATTGCTTTTGTCTTTCATTCCTGCCTTAAAGATGCAAATGGAAAGAAGCCCAAAACTGCAAGTGCAGCACTGATTCACTCCACTACAGGTTTATAGGATATAAACATCCATGAGGTCTTAATTGCTTCTAGGTTTCCTTAATTACAATTTCTTTTAATAAAATAAAAATGTTTTTCTTGACTTACAGAAAGCTACAGATTTGAAAGAGAAGTAGAGAGTTTAGATGGGGTAAACATTGTTGTCTCTATGCAGATCTTCTTCAAAATGGTGACTCCAGCTTGTCTGTTCCCCTGCACAACATTTACTGCAAAGGGACAGCCTGGGTTAAAAGAAAAAAAATCCCAGCCCTTATTAACCTTTGTGTTTATTATGACTCTTCATCAGCAGCCACACCACATAGAATACCATGCTTTTCATCAACCAAGTGTCTTCTGTGGTACACTGGTTGGCTGCAAGATTCTGATTTTAAACTTCTGAGTATTTCCAGCTAGCATGGTAGACTTTTCAATGGCTATGAAAGACAAGCAAAAAAGAGTTCACAGGATACAGTAGTGTGACACACACTGTAGCCTTGACGTGTGCTGTTGGAGATAAAGCTTAGTGTCAGAGAGAGAGAGGAAGGGGATCTAGGGGACTCTAAATATTGTAATTCTCTCTCAGTTTTCCATTATAGCATTTGAACTGTCAAAAGCTTTGCTTGAGGCTCACAGACCTCAATTCAAGCGTGGGTAGTTCAAAGCTTACTAAATTCCAATTATGATATCACACAACTGTAAACTTATTTAGCATGCATGATACTAACACAGCTGCTTTAAAGTGAAGAACTATAATTAATCCTTCTATCCACTGTCAAAAAAAAAATCATTTAGACGTTTTTTTCATTCTGCGCTGGAAAAATAAAACCCAACTGAGAACCATTCTTCCTCTCTAAACCACAGCTATTACATATTGTGATGGGCAAAAACCCTTTTGCTTTTGGTTTTCCTTCACCTTGAAAAAAAGGTGAAAAAGAGTTCTAAACCAAAAATTCTCTAATTATTCTTTCAGATTAAAAAATTATTACAAAAGGAAGTGATATTATTTACACACATGACATAAAAATATTAGTCAAATTATGTAAAATCACATTATCTTTACATTCAGTTATTTCATCAACACAAAATTGTCAAAGTGGTTTCGAAGCAGTTTGGGCTTCAGCTGTGATCCCAGATTTTGTGTAGATAACACAAACAATGGGCTGCTGGTAGAAGAGATGACAGGATGAAAGACAGATTTTATAATTTAATTAGAAGAATCTTGAATGATGATTTAATAACTCTTGAACTAGTTTGGATCTGCTTCCAACATCAGATTGATGAGGATAAATAAGCATGGCACTGTCTTATTTGATATTTGTAGACAGGTAAATAGGATAAAATATGGCTTAGTATTTTTTCCAGTGAAGAGGAGACACTGCTTACTTCTGGTTTTATATTTAATCCAAAGGCAGTAACATTTTACAGCTCAGAAATTATTTCACTACAGTAATTACTTCATCATTATTATTTGATATATGATTCTCAAAGCTCAAAGATTTTAAAAGATAATTTTTTGCTGGTCTCTGTATTTAGCATATATTTTCGTGCTTGTGCTGCTCTGTCCAGAAAGTTCCATTTTCTCTGCCTCATCAGCTGGGGAAATCACTGTCTGGCCTAGGTAAATATTTTTTTTTTAATTTACAAATAATTTCTCTTACTGTTCCAGAAGTGGCCATTCGAACACACCAGGTCAAGTCCTGCTCTTGGTTCTTCTGGTCTAATTCAGGAGTAACCCCGGTGGCTCCAGCAGCACAATCATGCTTGCATATGGACATAAGTGGTTGCAGAGCATAGCTTATTTTACTGCTTCCAGACAAAGAGACTCACCACCATTTCTTATAAGTTTTGATAAGCAGAGCTGGCATGAGGAAACTGGATGCAGAACCATGCTCAGTGGTTTACCATCTGCAGGTGTGGGGTTTTGTTTTCATTTTTGTTTTTGTCTTCCTAACTGGGGTGGGTAGAGATTTAAATTCTAAGATTTCTAAGACTTCTGTCCTATGGGGTACCCATGCATCTGTTCTCTTCTGCACTCTCCTCCCCAATGTCTTACTGAAAGTGGGAAGCCAGCAGCAGCTGGCTTAACTAAGTTTGTCCAATGCTTCTTTGTTTTCCAGTGCAGGCGCTATTAACCTTGTCACTTCAAGCTAGGCAGAGGTGATCAAGATCTCCCTCTCTGGGCCAGGCTTCACCCAGCATCCACAAACTGTAAGAGAGTGTCAGGCTGTTTTTTAAGGCAGTCTTATTCTTAGGAAACCCTAGAAAAGAATGACAAGAATGACAAGGCGGTCTGACTGCGTAAGATGTTACACCTCCTCCCCTGTTCAGCTGTTCAGGTGCATTTTTTTAATGATCTATATTATTCTTCCTGATTTTTTTTTTTTTTTTTTTTGAAAAGCATGTCTGGCTCCTCCAGTTCTTAACAGATATGTATGCAACATCCAGCTGTATTTCATTCTGGCTGTAACAAGCATTTCAAAGACAAATGTCTACATCCAATATGCATGGTAATGGTGTGCAGCAGCCATTTCTGTCTGAGATGTAATCCTAGTGCTTGTAATATTTCCTACTAGACCATGAACTGTGGATCAAAAAAAAAATAAAATACCCTAGCCTTGGGAATATAGAACCTTTGTCTACATACAAAAAAGCCCTGCAATATTCAAGACAAAATAGAGCTAATATCAGCTAGTATTTGTCATCAAATTTTTTCTGGGTCATTTTTTTTTCTTCTTCTGTCTAAACTTTTTCTAGCTATATTAATATTTGTAATAAAAGATATTGCCTTTGATCAATGACTTTGTCTCACTTATGGACCTTGTCACAGCTGCAAGCAGCCACGGTAATATGAAGCATAGTCAGATAAAATCTGAAATACATGTCAATTTTCAGCCTGTCACAGCAAGTGTATCAAAGTAACGATAAAACACATTACCTGCTGCCTGTCAATATGGAACTTCTGTATCTGAGCACCATCCCCTCAATCCAAAAGCTGACTCAGCATCACTGGAAGACCCACCCAGTCCATCTCAGCAGATGGAAGCCAGGTCCCCATGATGGGGCAGGACTTGGTGTGCACCTACACAGCATCACAAGGCCAGATGGGCAACAGGTCTCAAATCCCACCAGGAAACCAAACTCCCCACTTCTGTTGAAGATAGTAGAACTCTCTGAGCTGAACTCATCAGATGTAAACAGACCCTGGGATCTCAAAACTTCCTCTTTTTTTCCCACTCATATAAAGTCTACCAGCAGATGCTCATTCTTGAATTGATGACATTTTATTTTTCCCTGTCTTATTAGAGCAGCTTGTTTACTGTATCACCAAAATGAAATGAATGAAGCATTGTAGAAGAAAGAAGTCACATTAGAACCATTTAATATTATTATCAGTGCATCATTTCCCCCCTGTTGATTATAACCCTCCAGTTATTGAACTTTATTTAACATCTTTAGCAATAAATTTTGGAATGTGAACACTTTGCTGAGGTTATCATAAAAATAACAGAAAATGTCCTTTTTAAATGATTCCTAAGTGGAGACCAATGGCAATAAAAAATAAAGCTTGCAATATGTGAGTTTAATAGCATGTACAGGGGAGTATTATGTCTTCTGTCCCTCCACTGCATTTTTCCCAGTCCCCTTAAATTTTTAAACAAATGTGAAACAGAAGAGGTCTGGATTGTGCAAGATATCTTCAAGTCACAAGAGTGTCAGGGAAAGGAAGGGAAGGGAAGGGAAGGGAAGGGAAGGGAAGGGAAGGGAAGTTTCCTGTCCCAAAGAAACAGCCATCAAAATAATCCAAACCAAAATTGTATAGGAACTTCAAAACTGAAGAAATTAAAGCTATAAAAATTAATGAGTATTACAGAGTTGTGATTTTTAAATAGATGTTAAGAAAGAATAATAGGGAGCCTATTATTATGTGTAATAATACAGAAAGTGGGAAATGTGTTTTGACGTTGCAAATTAAATTGTATTGACCTGTTTCAATTTCATACCTATCTCAAGATCCTAGGCAATTTTTATTGAGCTCCTGACCAGGATTGTTTTGCTAGAATTCATTTGTCTCCATGGAAGTAATCAAATATATTGATAGCATCATGTTATCTTCCAATGATGAAATTAATTAATGTCCATAAGTCAGTTTTGCTTATAGGTGACCTCTAAATAAAATAAATATGATTCCCCACATACATATGTGGATGCATGTGATATTTGTGTCACAAATTGTTACTCAAAACTTAAGAGATTTTTTTTGTGTTTCTATCTGAAATTATTAACTTGGGTCTTTAAGAAAAGATGAAGAAAAAGATGGAGGAGATACAAGACGAAAACCGTCTTCAGTGGAGTCCCCTATTACCTGATAGCATGTGGGAGGGAACAGTGGCATCCCTCAAGATAGCAGCCATCATACAATGCTGGTATTCCTGATGAGTGAGAAACATCCAGGAAGGTAAATGTTAAGAAATAGAGTGTTATAATTGCTTGCATTAAAACTTCTTCACCTGCAGTTTGAATTTACAATCTGTCAAATGGCAAGGCCTCACCCACTTCTTATGGAAGTCAGCTGCCTTCCTGGGTCCTGGGTTAAATATGTGAAGAGAAGGTTTCCTACACTGGTACGGCCCTCAGATTATTATCCATTATTGATTTTTCATGTAGGCAGCAATGAAGTTGCAATAAGAAGTCCAAGGGCAGTCAAGAGAGACTTCAGGGCCTTAGGACATCTGGCTAAGGGATAAGGAGCACAGGCAGTGTTCTACTCTGTCCTTCCAGTTGCAGGGAATGATGATGATGAAAGAAACAGGAAGACCCAGCAGATCAATACCAAGCTCTGAGACAGGTGTCACTGGAAGAATTTTGGGATTTTTGGTCATGGGTCTGTCTACATGGCACCAGACCTGCTGGCGACAGAAGAGGTACACCTGTCTCAAAGGGGGAAAAGGATCTTTGCACAAGAGTTAGCAGGGATCATTGAAAGACCTTTAAATTAGATTTGAAGGGGAAAGGGATAAAACCGGGCTTGCCAGATATAAGCCTGGGGACCTCACACCAGTGTTTGAGAGACAGTGTGCTAGCAAGGTCCTTCAGTCTTCTCCATAATATGCTGAGTACACCAGAGAACATTTCAAGTGTCTAATGCACTCAGCATGAGGAATAAGCAAGATGAGTGAGAAGCTTTGGCTCAGTCCCAGAGTCACAACATCATTGGCATAAGTAAAACCTGGTGGGATGAGTCCTGTAACTGGTGTGCCATGATGGGTGGTTATAGGCTCTTCAGGATAAATAGGCAGGGCAGGCAAGGCGGGGTGGTAGTGCTGTATGTAAGGGAGGGGTTGGATTGTATGGTGCTTACAACTGGCGATGACATGGTTGAGAGCCTCTGGGTAAGGATGAAGGGGAAATCAAATAAAGTGGATGCTGTTGTGGGAGTCTACTATTGACAACCCAGCTAGGATGACGACACTGATGGATTATTCTACAAGTAATTAAGGGATATCTCTAGATCCACTGCCCTTGCCCTTATAGATGATTTTAACTTCCCAGGTATCAACTGGGAATATCATACAGCAGACACATACAAGTCCAGGAAATTTCTGAAGCACATTGAAGATAACTTATTGGTGTAGGTACTAAGGGAGCTGACTAGGAAAGGTGCCCTCCTAGATTTTTGTCTGAAACAGAGAGGGATTCATGGGTGAAATGCTGGTTGGTGGCTGTCTTGATCACAGTGACCATGAAGTAGCTGAATTTCAAGTCACTGATGGTAGCAGAAAACCCACCAGTAAAATGTTGACCCTGGGTATGGGGAAAGCAGACTTCAGGCTGCAGAAGGAGCTAGTTAGTAAGGTCCCCTGGGAATGAGCTTTTGAAGGTGTTGGGTTCCATGAATGCTGGTCACTTTTTAAAAGCTATCTCTTAAGAGTCCAGGAGCAGGCAATTCCAAAGTGTCAGAAGTCAAGAAAGTGGGGCAGAAGGCCTGCTTGGTTGAGCAGGGTTCTTCTTCTAGAACTTAGGTGGAAAAGGAAAGTGTACAGACATTGGAAGAAATGACAGGTGACATGGGAGGGCTACAGAGATTCAGTGCACTACTGCAGGGAGAAAATTCATGCAGGCAAAGCTTGATTAGAGTTCAGGCTGGCCAACACTGTGAAAGATAACAAAAAAGGGCTTTTAAAAATATGTTAATAGCAAAAGGAAAATCAGAGATAACACTGGTCTGTTACTTGATGAGTTTTGTCACTTCACAAATAGGGATGTGGATAAAGTGGAGACATTTAATGCCTTCTTTCCCTCTGTCTTCAACACTGATGATGTGCCCTGTGACCCCTGGAGCCCTGTGTTGGAAGACCATGACTGGGGATATGATGAACTCCCAGCTGACCCTGAATTTATTTGAGACCTGCTGCTCCAGCTGGATGCACATAACTTTATGGGGCCTGATGGGATTCATGTCAGGGTACTGAAAGAGACAGCTGATGTCATTGTGGTACCTCTCTCCATTATTTTTCAATGGTCTTGAGAGTCTGGAGAGGTCCCAGCTGACTGGCAGCTGGCAAAAGTCCCAATTTTCAAGAAGTGTAAGAAAGAAGACTGGTAATTACAGGGCTGTCAGTCTCACTTTGGTGCCTGGTAAAATTACGGACATGGTTATTCTGACAGCTATTGAAGAATACTTGAGAGTAACTCAGTCATTAGTCATAGCCAGCACAGGCTCACAGGGGGAAAGTCTTGCTTAACCAACTTGATTTCCTTTTATGACCCATCTAGTTGATCAAGGGAAGCCAGTAGATGTGGTGGTTTGGATTTTAGCATAGCTTTTGGTACTGTCTCTCACAGTACCCTTCTGGACAAAATGCTCAGAACACAGCTAGGAGAGTCCCTACTATGTTGGGTGAGCAATTGATTGACGTGTTGGGCTCAAAAATTTATAGCAAATAGGGTTACATCAGGCTGGTGGCCAGTCACCAGTGGGGTTCCCTGGGGCTCAATTTTAATGCTAGTACTCTTCAACGTTTTTATAAATTATCTGGACATAGGAATTCAATGCACATTAAGTAAGTTTGTCAATGATACTAAAGTAGGAGGAGCTGTGGAATGCCCCAAGGGTAGTCAGGCCTTACAGAGAGATCTGGATAGGCTAGAGAGCTGGGCAATCACCAACCATTTGAAATTGACCAAGATGGTGAAAGGCCTTGAGGGCAAGACTTACGAAGAGTGGATGAGGTCCCTTGGTTTGTTCATCTTGGAGAAGAGAAGGCTGAGGGGTGACCTCATCACAGTCTGTGGCTTCCTTAAGGGGGGCAGTGGAGGGGGAACATCTGATCTCCTCTCTCTGGTGACCAGTGACAGGACACAAGGGAATGAAATGAAGTTGTGTCAGGGGAAAGTTCATATTGGACATTAGGAAAAGGTTCTTCCCTGAGAGGTTGGTTGGTCATTGGAACAGGCTACCCAAGGAAGTGGTCCAGAGTTCAAGGAGATTCTAGACAATTCTTTTAGACATATGGTTTAGTTTTAGGAGGTCCTGCGAGGAGCAGAGAGTTGGAGCTGATTGTCCTTATGGGTCCCTTCCAACTTGAGATGTTCTATGATTCTATGATTTCTAAGGCTAGAATTGAAACCAAAACTAACCTGAAGGCAACCAGCCAAATTACCTGACTATTTTGTTGTTATGTGTGAAAGGATCTTTTACTATAATAAAGGGTGAAAATAAAAATATTTTCTCAGCTTCTTTTATTTTATCTTTAATGAAATGTAGAGGAGAGAAAAATAAAGATCTTAGTTTTTCCTAAAAATGGTTTGGTTTGGGTTTTTTTCTTTCTCAATATTTGCATTACTACCTCTGATTCCCATGTAAGGATATTTTGCAGATTTTTCAGTGTGACATATAAACATAGAGTTGGTTTCACATGGTTCAGTTTAGAAAAAGCAATAATTGCAGAAAAGCATTTGTTAAAGCTTTTCCTCCAAAATACTTGCTAATAACAATAAAAACAACAGAACTAACAGCTAAAAGTCCTCAAAAGCAGACAAGTTTCAAGTGTTTTTGAGACCACTGGGGAAAGATGCTTGTTTTCTTATCTGATCTTAGTATTTTAAACCTCATTGCTAAGTATTCATTAAAGGAACTTTTTCTTCACATACTCTCAAAAAACTCATAAAAGCTTTGTTTCAGAGCTTCTTGTGAAAGTTAACTGAGAGAATGCCCAATCTTAAAAACATAAATATTTCAGATAAAATATTATCAAAGATTGCAAATTTTCAACATTTTATTTTAATGAAGCTTAGTCCATCTGAAGCAAACTGTTTTGTCATGGTGAGGACAATACACTTCATATTTTGAATATTGATTTTACATTACCCTTTCAAACTTATTCTAGATGAATTTCTCAAATAAAAGAAAAATAATTTGCAATCTGGCTATATGGCTACACATTACATTTTGTCTTTTTAAAATACCTTTCTCAAAACATTCTTCAATTTATATGAATTTATATAATATAATGTATATTTCATACTTTAAATAGAAAATAAGTTGAAATGGTCTGAGTGAATCAAAAATATTAGTTTTTGAAGTTTCATTTCTACTGCTATATATTCTATGTTTCTAATGAGAAATTTCATTGTACCAGTTCCCTTCATAACTGAATTCTGAAAAACCCAACATTTCTTCTAATATGAAAGAGGTCTACCTTATTCTTCTTTAATATGTGTAGCTTTAACCTGAGAGATTTTTACTCAGTTTGCCCCTGAGCTTTCTTAATTTTTTGTAGCAAAAAAAGTTAATTTAATGATAGATTTCAGATATTGAATAGACTAGACTAGACTAGACTAGACTAGAATATTTCAGCTGGAAGTAACCTACAACAATAATCTAGTTCAACTGCCTGAACACTTCAGGGCTCACCAAAAGTTAAAGCATGTTACTAAGGGCATTGTCCAAATGCCTCTTCAACACTGACAGGCAGGGGGCATCGATCAGCTCTCTAGGAAGCCTGTCCCAGGGTTTGACCACCCTCTCAGTAAAGAAATGCTTCCTAATGTCAAGTCTCAACCTCCCCTCATACAGCTTTGAACCATTCCCATGCATCCTCTCAAGGGAAAAGAGCTCAGCTCCTCCCTCTCCACCTCCCCTCCTCAGGAAGCTGTAGAGGTCAATGAGCTCACCGCTCAGCCTCTTTTTCTCCAAACTAGACCAACCCAGAGTCCTCAGCCTCTCCTCATAAGACATACCTTCCAGCCCTTCCACTGCATTTTTTGCCCTCCTCTGGACACACTAGAGTACCTTAAGATCCTTCTTAAATAGTGGGGCCCAGGACTGCACACAGCACTCAAGGTGAGGCCACACCAACACTGAATAGAGTGGGATGATCACCTCTTTTGGCCAGCTGGTTATGCTGTGTTTGGTGCTCCCCAGGACGCAGTTTGTCCTCCTGGCTGCCAGGGTGCATTGCTGACTCAATACTGAGCCTGCTGCTGACCAGCACCCTCAGATCCCTTTCTGCAGGGCTGGTGTCCAGCCACTCCTCTCCCAGTTTATACTTGTGTCTGGTGTTACTCCATCCTAGGTTCAGGATCTGGCATTTGTTCTTGTTAAATCTTGTGCCAATGATGATTGCCCAATGATCCAATCTATCTAGGCCTCTTCAAGGCCTCTCATCCCTCAAGAGAGTCAACAGCACCTCCCATTTTGGTATTGTCAACACACTTGCTAATGGTGCGTTCAACTCCTGCATCTGGAAGTGATAGCTAGATAGAAGAGACTACATGTACATTTGCAAATGTCTTGTCACACATCAACAGAAAGATAAAATGCAGCTACCAGAAAACCACGATCTTTTATTATAGGACATCGGTCATCCTGCATATCCTATGCTGACCTCAGTGTCTGGCTTGAAAAATCTTTCAAATGAGCAGATGTCATACTCATATTTGGATGCCAGATTTTTTTCTGTTCTATAGCTCTTTTCTCCCAAATTCTTTAGTACCATTTTCTATACTGTAGTTATGACTGAGTTTTCAGGTGGAAATTTCAGTCACCTTTCCCTTATTTTGTTTGGATTAATTTTAATGTTATTGTAAATCTATGTATTTTCTTATTTATATTTCATAAACATGAGTGCTTCAAGGTTGTCTAGCCAAAAGAAATAATAACTCATGGATTAACCTGGACTGTCCATAGCCTTTGTGTCTGTGCGCCATAGTCTGGAAGTGAATATATCACCAAATTTTGGAAAGTAGCAGAACTAAAACATTAAGACAGCAAATCTTTATTTTCTTTTTTCCATATTTTTTTCCTCTTACATGTCTTCTACAGTTGGAAATTGTATGATTTTATATCAAAATACTAAGAATTCCAGCAAATTGCTAATGGATTTTGAAAAGGTAATACTAACTCAGTGTTAAATTTTATACATTCTAGTCCTATAATCTTTACAAAGAGAATCTCCAAACCCCATCACTGGGATTCAGTGGAATTCCTTTGATTAATTCACTGAGCTTAGGACTCATTTGTCTTCTTGTTCCCTTCAAAATTTTGTGTTCTTCTTGGCCCTACCAGGAATGTTAGCTTTCTCTCATACTGATTATTTTTGGAAGTCTTGGAAAGCCTTGAAATACAATGTTGCACTTTCCTCCCAAAAGTATTCAGAAGTCTGTTACTAGGACGCTTTCTGTCTTTTCTTCTGATAAGACTATTGATTACTCACTAATGCACATTAATCTGAGTATTTCTCTTTTTGCTGGTAATATACTCCCTCCAAAGTATGGAATAAACTGTCCATCTCTACTGCATTACCTTTTTCAAAGTAAGTCTGAGACATTTCCTTATTGTGTAAACTAGTTATGTGGAAAATTGCCATTATTTTAGAAAAGAGCAATTTTTTAAAAATTATATAGGGATTACATGCTCTTACGGGTACTTTGAAAATGATGGCTTTTCCAAAAAAGTTTTAAAAGCATTTAGAGGAGTAAAAAATATAAAAAAAAAAAAATAAAAAAAAGGTGTGTATGTGTGTGTCTGTGTGAAATGCTTTCAGAAAGAAAAAAAGAATCCCCTACTTTGATAATGTTAAGTAGATACCAAAAATTACTGTCTTTACAGCTTCTCCCTGGTAACTCACCTCTTTTCTTGGTCCTTTTCATTTCCATTCCCATAACTGCCCTTCCTAAGATTATTATATATAATGTCATTTTGGTTGTTTTAATTGAGTGACTTATGAGACTAGTCAGAAACAGAAAAAGGATAGAATAAGGAACAAAAAGAGAAAACCATATATGAAAGAAATATGGCAGACTGAATGGGATTTGGATGCAAAACTGGCTTTGATAATCTGCTTTGCTTAAAACATTGCAACCCTATTATCCCTGAAAGCACCTAAAAACCAAAACAAAACAAAAAAAAACACCCTACACTGCAATGCACTGCTTTTATGTGTAAACATGAATTGCTTTGCTTTCTCAGTAGGCCTTAATTCAGACCAGTAAATCAGAGCAAGCACAGTCACTATCAGAGTAAGTCATTTCAGAAAACGGAAATTAAATAAATTAAATACTTGTTAGGTTCCTGAGAGTCCTGCAGTATGGCTGCATGCACCAAATGCTGGAAGAGATGGGACTGATTTGCTCTTCTAAACTCCTTCTAAACTCCTTTCAATATCATATTGATTATTATGGCTCAGCTCCCAGTGTTGGGTGTATATGGGTTTGCTTTTCACTCCTGGGACTCTGTTGACTTAGAGCAGATGGTAAGCACTATCAATAAAATGTGGTATGTTAATTTTAGAAGCACTTTGTCCACTACTCCTTAAACTGCTGTGTTTGATGCACAACCTCCACATATCACTCTAATATAGCAGTTTAGCTGGTGGTTGGAAGGGAGTACAATGATGATTAACCTATTTATTAAATGGAGGAATATATTTCCATATCCAGAGGGTAAATAGAAAAGTAACCCACAGCAGAAAAAGGGCTTTGGATAAGTTGTTTTGATCTCAGCTCTGTATTTTACAGATTGGAGAAGTCTGCCACTATAAATGCTTAAGCAGAAACCACTAATGTATTTTGAGATGAGGATATTAGAGCTTCATATCATTTTATGTAATGTCTTCAAATGAGTGTCTGCCATAAAATGATGAGTACTGAGTACTTCTAAATTACCATTAAAATTGCCTGAAGGCATATCAAACATGGTCGGTGCCAGGAAAGCTATGCCATCCAACTCAGGTAATCACTTTTTTTTTTTAAGTGTGCTGATTCCATCATAAATATTTAATTCAGTCTTAGTAAACGTACATATTACTTGAGCTTTTGTTATTTTTCCTTTCTTGCAGACAATTCCTTCCTCTCCTCCTCTTACCCACAGGTTTGTTTGTGGGTTTTTTTGGGTTTTTTGGGGTTTTGGGTTTTTTTTACAGGCATAGTGTATGTAGTTGTTTTACCAGAGGAAATAAGTAATTACACCAATCATATTCATGATAGAGTTCATAGGAAATCTGAATGGGGACTGGTGGTATCGTCTTAAAGAGATTTAACAGATTAATAAGAACCCTTGACGTTCTTTAAACTTCTTTGAAACGTCTAGACAAAAGGGATGATGTAATTTAAAATAGACATAATAAACCAACATTGTTTTCAGTGAACAGTGGGAGATCAGGTTTCTCAAATCTTTCCAAAATAAGAGTGCCATGTTACAGAACTACAAAGTTTATTAATTTTTTCTTCTTTAATTAATGTATTTGTTTTTTTCTGCAATCCATCATCTTCTTTTCAACAGAAACCTTGAAATGGTATCAGATGAAATATTTAATCACGAAAATCAAGTAGGCTGAGCTCTTTGAGAATCAATTAAAATAATACTATTATGCTAATCTGAGTAAAATATAAACTTATGTTGATAAGGCCCAACAACTTTTTCATTATTTCAGAGTCAAGTGCAGGTTTTCTCTATCAGGAAGATAATCATTATATACTTCGTCTGAGTGATACAATGTAATGAAGGCCAGTATTAATCTAGTCAAGTTAATCTCAGTCCATTAATTTCTCTAGGCATATTTATATGGGCAAAGGTTTTACATATAGGTTCTAGATTCAGGTCTGTTGTATTTGTGTTCTTTTGCAGACTTTCTTTCTGCTACATTCCAAAAAATAAAAGTGTGGGACTTTCATCAATATTTAAATCTACTTTGCAATCTTTTGAACATGCTAGTAACAAAAGGATCATACCTTTTCCTGGAGAAGTGGGTTTGGTAATTTAGAAACTGACTTCATGCTTAAAAGCAACACTTAGCTTGTTGTTCCCATGATAAGGTGGAACATCTTTTTCAGTTAATTTTAAGTGTTAAAAATAAAATCACAAGGAAAGCATTACAAAATGTGAATGTGTTTATCTCACTGAATGCAGTATATGAATGGCCTAGGGTTAGCTTCAGTAGGGATAATCAACAAAGGTGATGGTTCTGGTGTTTTGATCTTAATTAAAATTAAATCTTTAATTAGATCTTTCATTAATAGATCTTTACCTGCAAAAACTGTGGGTTTGTTTATGTATATAAAAGTGTCATTTGTAGTGAAGTATCTGCTGCATTACACTTTCCATCCAGAAGAGCTGAGACAATTTTTCTTTAAAGAAAGACAGCACTGAGATATACACCACACTCCTGCTCCTCAGGTGCATCTTGGCCTTGTCCTGGCTCCAGCTATTTTGTCAACAGTATTGCATTACTATTAAATTTGTACTTCATAGTAACATCCAGATCCACTTCTGCAATACAGATACCTTTAACTAGAAAGTTACAATCCTTTCCATCTTTGTGCATGTTAGTGTTTCTTCCCAAGAAAAACATGTAAAAACTCTTTATAATGGGTGTTTTCAGGGCACTTTCTCTTACTGAGCCAATTTTGAGTTGCCTCTCTGCTTGCTACTGCACTCATGTTCTCCCAGTTTATCTGTTCTCAGTGTTACCTGCAAATTTTATTAGCACACACTCTGTTCAGCCATCCAAGTTATAATGAAAATATTAAGTGGTACAGAACATTCATCACATACAAGACAAAGGTCTAAAGGGCCCACTTGGCATTCCTTCACTGTCTGCTGTTGAATTATTGATACCTTCTCTTTGGTAACTATTGGGTTTGTGTCAGTTTTCTAGCACTTTCGCTGAGATTGTATACCTTGCTCAATTGTGTCTGTGACATAAGGTAGATAACATAATAACCATGCTTTGTGGTTTGAGTAAGTAGTATGATAACATTAATACTTTTTAAATTATAATAGTATGACTTCTTCAAACCTCAAGAAATATTGTCCATACCTCTCACCTGCAATCTCAAGGATTTATTTCATATCAGTTTAACATTTCTGGTTTTTTCATTTCATTGTGGATCAACCTATAACATGACCTCTAGAAGGAACAGCTGAGAGTGCAGAACTGGCTAATTGTCATTACCCTGCTGGCTGAAGCCCCTAAGTTGTCACCTCCCACCTTTTTATCCCTGTCTTGAGATGCTGCAGACCCTCTGCTCACAGGTTGAACCAGGAGTACCTTCCACTGTCCATCCGCTGTGCTTACTCCAGAGGTAAAACTGTCCCATCCTTTCCTGGTAGAAAAATTTACTAGACAACCATCTCAAAAAGAACTAATATTCAACACTAACAATGAGAACAAAGAAGAGAAAATCTAAAAAAAATATTCTTACCGTGTTTGTCTTGCTCTCTGTTCCAGAAAAGAATAGGCTGTATGGCCTTGATGTGCTATTATAGTTACTCTAATGTAACTCAATTTCTTCAGACCTCTTTGTCATCCACCTGAACATTTTTTTGAGATGGCTTTTTCTGGGGAGTGAGATTCATATCTTTCTCCATTTCCCCTTCTGCGCTTTCCGGAGCATGCTTCTCTGCTTTTCTTCTCCCCTAAAACTAGATCAACAGGTTCCACAGGATATCAACACACAATATGAAGGTGAAATTGTACTTCTGTTCTGCTATATGAGCTACTCAGCCCTCTGAGAAGTCTCTTCTGGAGTCATTGCTTTGTTTTCTGCTCATTTTTCTTACTGTCTTCTTGTTTAAAATCAGCCAGCTATATCATTCTGGTGATACACGACCTCATCACCAGATCAGAGTTCCTGTAGGACAGATCCAACTCTGTTGCAGCTGCTACTGCACTGTGTTTAGGACTGTCCTGGACTCCCAGGGCTCCCAGTGCCAGGGATACCAGAGGTGTTTGCAGATCCCCCCATCCCTGTCACTGCAACTTCTGATACATGGCAGGCATTGGAGGAGAGGGCACCTCCATCTCTGTTCACAGCTGCTTTTGGCCAGGGAGTAGCCACATCCAGCAGTCTGACACAGGCTCCATGTCTCCAGGTCCAACTGGCAGCGAGGCTGAGCATGCATTTCCAATAGGCACACAGAAAAACACATGCATGTGATAGACATATACATATACACACATACATGCATATATACACATGGCCACGCACATAGATTAACAGAAGCAGAGACAGACAGCACTCACATGAACACAAACAGGACATACAGCCTCATCCTTCTTCCCCCTCTTGCTGATCAGGATGGATGTCTGTTAGTGAGGGTGTATGTGTAGACACATATATAGTAGTCAGATCTCTCCAGCAGCTGGGCTCAGACTTTTAGTCTGCACAGTAGCTGTCCCTAGGCCCCAGTATTTTACTCTTAAACCAGCCCCTTTTATCCACTCACCCCTTTCTTTTCTGGCACTTGTTTCTCCCTAAATGATCTAGATCCCTCCCTTCCCCCACCTCTGGCTCCTCCTCAAAACATCCCATAATAAGCCCAATGAAATCACAAAACCCTCTTCCCTTGCATCCCACAGTGTGCCCCCTATCCTTGCTAGTGACCTCCCAGGTATGGCAAGTGGCCCCAAAAGCTTTTGCTGGTGACCCCAGCACAAGTGTTAGGTTTGGGGGTCTCCTGGGACAGTCCAGGGGACCAGAGTGGGGGACCATTCCCCTGACTGGGTTATTGGGGTGTCTTGCCTGCTGCGGTGCCTCTAGGCTCCTTTCTGGATGTGGAGACAGGCCTTTTATCACCTAAGCTAATGCCATCTTAGGCTGTGAATTTTCCTTGCAGTGTAATACATATTCCAGTGAAGCTGTTCAGAACTTTTCGTCTGACTTGAACAGGTCTTTAAGCTATTATTTAAAAATGTAAAGAAGAAAGTGCTTCCTATACTGAGATTATCATGTATGGCAAGTTTCAACCTAAAGGGAAATTTTGCATTCAGATAAGTATGTAGTAGAAGCCTCAGCTAGGCAAAATATCATAAATGTAATTGTAATGCTGGAGGACCATTAACCAGGAGTGGCATGGCTTGCCTGCTGTAACGTTACGCTGCTTAGCAGTGTGCAGGAGTGGGAGTATAACTGTAAGCTAAAGTAATTGAATAAACACAATGTAATCAAATCACTGAGCTACAATTACAGGTTTCTACAATATTTGTGATGTATTTCAAAATACGATGCTTGCTTTTTTTTTTTTTTTTTATCTTCCAGCAAAGTATAATAAAACCTATGGAAGTACAAAATGTATTAAGTCGGGAAAAATTACATTAGAGTTAAAAAAAAATAAAAAATATTTTAAAATAAGCAGATGGTCTAGGAAAAGCAGTTGGCATGACTTTGGTTTAAACGTCAGATATCATTCTTTGATAAAAATTTTTATAATCTAGAAAAGATTAATACACTTTTGGATTTGGTTTTGGGGGGTCTTTATCAAATCCACTTTGAAAGGTCATTCTCAGTCATGCGTACTGACAGAAAAAGAAAGAGAAACATGGAAACACGGGTCTGTGTCCTGAAATACATCTGGCTTGCCATGAAGAAAGATTCATGTGCATCATGATGAAATTCACCTGCATTACTGTACTACGCCAAGCTGCACAGGATGAGAGAATAAGATTCACGCCTTACAAGACCAGTTGCAAACTAAGCTGTTGATGTTGGCAAACCCACCATTACCCACCCAGCAAAGCTGATAGTTCCTAGAAGCACTGTTGAAGTGTTATGTAGCAAAAAGTCTTTGTTTCCTTCACCTTTTAATTATGTGCTCTGCCTTTTCTGAAGAACAGAAACAAAACAACCAAACACAAACCACAGGTTTTCTTCCAGCCATTGTCTTCCCTTTCTCAGCTCTTCAAAATGAGGATGTTTATGCATAGCTAGAAGTTAATTTTGTTCATGACATATGACTGGAATATTTTTTTCCAGATAATTTTTTTGTGTCTCCAAACTGTACTAGCTGTTACTGTAGACTTCTGTTAGACATAAGAGCACCAAGACTTTTAAGAGACCTTCTTTCTCACAAGATTTTCAGTTTGATCTTGCAGACTTAACAAAATTCAAGAACTGACTTAATTCTTGGATGATAAACTATCTGAAATCTCTGTTATAAGATTGTATGTCCTTATTAGCAGTCATTTTAATTTGGCTGACTATCACTCTACCTAAAAAGGTTAGAAAAAATACAGTTTGCTGTCTTAGGCTGAATGGTATTCTCTTTTACCATTTCACATCACGGTGAAATCACTTTTACTGGGAGGGGAAAAAACCTGTCATCTTCATTCTGTGAAGCTTGATAGTATGTGTTTGCAAGGATGGTTTGGGGGTTTTTCTTTTTTTTTTTATATTATTATTAACTGTCGGCATACAAAAATGTGCTTGCTTCTTAACCAAAACAGATTCGACGGTTGAATCTTGCATATTGTGTTACAAATGTAATTTGTAATTACAAATGTAAAATGAGTCCTTAAGATCGCTAATAAATCTAGGGATATTTGTTTAAATTATTAGCTTAAGTTCAATAGCATGAATTAAATAATGCAAAGAAATACTTTCTACATAAAGGTCATCTAAGTCCATATTCAGTGATTCAGGTCACTGAGAAGTGTTTTTAATTCAGCTGTTGCTTAATGGAGACTTTTATGCAAGTTAAACTATAAAATTGGTCAAAGAGATTTTAAAAAAAAAAGCAGTTTGACAGTAAAACTGGTACAGATCTTTTTGTGAAGACTGTCAAGTTTTTACTGTAGAGTTTTCTTGATTGTTTTTGATTTGCTTCTGAGATGTGAAGGTGGGGTGTGGAGACATTTCATAAGCAGACTGACTCTCTGTAATTCATGTCCCTGTTTGGGTTTTCTGTAGGAGAATGTTCATGTTTACATCAAGTGCAGAATTGCCCCAGGTTTGAATCCAAGGGTCTATTTAGGACACAGTAATTCCCAGACTTGACCATGTCTTTCTATGTCATCCATCAGTGTGAGAATCTTCACAGTATGAGGTTATAGCTTGCCAGTATGCAACAGTGACAGTATCTTTCCACAACTGTCTCACCCTGATATTTTCAGGAGTAAAATATTTTAAGAAATCTTTTATTTACATTGTTAAAACCATGAATTATAAGTTGTATTCCTTAAGTACTATATTTAAAAATGCAAACCCAGAATTACAAGAGCTGACTCAAACCTTTTTTTTGGCTGCTGCAAAATGCATAAGCTTGCTTGGGGTTCCATAAAAATGAGGTTTAAGCATTGAGTTCACGTGTTTGTGTTTGGTAGGCAAAAAATGCCATTCTGCCCAGAGTATCCAGGAACTGTCAATGGGACAAATCTTTGCATGAATTTGAGGAACAGTTACCTTTTTCTTTCTTATTTTAGCCATAGAATATTGAAATGTATTCCTAGTCACTGGACTTTTTTCTTTCATTAGAAATGTTTTACTGCTGGAATATTTTAGGGTGCAATAACTTTGCAAAACTTGTATTTTGATTCTTTTTTAAGAGAAATTAGAGAGAAGGAATGGTCCACGTAAAAATATTTTAACATTAAAAAAATATTTTAAATATGTGTTAACAGATAAAACACAAAATAAATCTGTATTTAATGACTGTAAAATTCATACTGACTTGGCAATGAAGATAATGATTTTATTTTAAGTATTTTGTTTAAATCACAGAATTTTTTTTCTTTCTTTGATTTCTTCATTGATTTTGCTTAAATCCTCAGTGAAATAATGTGCAGTTTTGTTTCTTGTACTCTGAGAATTAAACTCAAATGAGCTACATGAGCTGCACACATGGATTTGAGGTCTTCACTTGATGTTTCTGGTCTAGTTTTCACTCAAATGTATAAAACTATATAAAGCTGTATATTGCCACTTGGGAAAGAAATGTTGACTATACTTTGTTTTGTGAGACCTAATTTCATTTTTGTTTAAATTTGCCTAAGAAAGTTTCATTCAAACTCAGTGCTTCTTCTATACATTTTTATATATATATATACATATTTAACAAATTGTACACCTCATTAGAAGAGCTATTTACATCACAAATGGTACACACTGAAGACTTATTACATAAAAAATGTAAAGCCAAAAAATGGCAAAATAAAACGGAAAGGGCAAGGTAACAATATACTTAGAGTATTACTAGGTGGACATTTACATTGGGTGCCTTGAGGGGCAGGTGGAAGAACAGATCCGTTCTTTGTTTTCTGTTCTGACTGTGCTACACAGCAGTTTAAGTTACTACTAGTATGGTTTGATTTTTATTTTTTTTTACATGCATTTTCTTAGTGAAAAATACTTTTAGAAATCATGGGAAAATCATGAGAAAGAGGAAAATCAGTAGACAAAATCCAATATAAAGTATACTAAAAATAAACCTTACATGCATATTTATACGGATGCTGAAACTAGGTTGTTCAGATAGCTTTTTATATATTATTTTCTTCTTAACCTAGGTTAAAGTTTTATTTATATGTGTGTGCATGTATATAACATACAAACAAAACATGCGGCACCACCATCATCATCATCCTAGAAGTACTGCTATGATGGCATCTGAACTTTATGCATTTTTTCTATCCTCTTTGACAAGATATAAAATATCTGTTTATCACAAGTTCAAACTGCCATTAGACAACAGTTCCTGGTCCTGTTAAAATGAACTGGAAATATGGTATATCCTAGCACTAACACAATTTATGTATTAGCCTCTATTACCAGTTTTTATCATACTGAGTTAGTATAATATTACAATTAGCTCTTTGTTTTCCCTAACAGGACTGGTTCTGATGTAATTATACCTTCAGTCTGTGTTAGTGAACACATATAATTTCAGAAATATGATTAACTTGTTTTATATGACAGAAAACTGCTAATGTGGAAAATCTGAAGGTTAATATAATTGGATTGCCAGGAAACATCTCATTTAGCCTTCTCATACATTTTTTTTTTTTTTTCCAAAAGAAAGAAAGGAAGAAAGAAAGGAAGGAAGGAAGTGAGAAAACAAACCCTGTACATAGATCCTGCTTCTATGGAAATTTTCAACATGAAAAAAGGCATGCATATATTTAACATGCATGAATTTAAGGATTTACCTGCTTATTCTTCTCAGATTAAATGTTTTTCATGCAGGCATTTTTGGGCTTTGGGGTTTTTTTCGTCCCGTTTCATTGATGTTATTTTTTAATAAATCTAGTTCAAACATTTTGTAAAGAGAGTCTCTTTTCTAGCACTGTTTTATCAGACAAGGGGCCAGTGAAGAGGAAGGGAAGGGAAATAAAGAACAGGGAAATAAAGAAAGGGAAGGAAAATAAAATAAGAAGGGAAATAAAGGAAAAAAACCCAAACACCCATGACACTAGAAAAGAGCTGAAAACATCCCCTCCTGTAATTCTAGAGCTGTGCAGAGTATGTGGGTTTCAAAGAGAAGGTTAGAATTGGCTTAAGTCATGAAAGAGTCAGCTGCTCTGCCCTAAATTTTCAAGATGGATAAGAAGTGGAAAACAATATACAATATACATAAGTAAGTAGCTTAAGAAGATTTTTTTCTTCCTAAATTCCTGTAGGTCTTTTAATTATTATAACCTTTTTATCTAAATAGTGGCAAAATGAGTATCTAATAATTTGTTCCCGTATCTTTATGAAAAACCTAGATAACAAATTTCTGAAAGTAGAAATAGAAAACTGTGTTTACTAAAAACATGCACAATATTTCTTTGGTGATCGAGTACAATGTTAAGGGGAATTATTGTGTGTTTCTGCTGGTTTTGGCTGAGACAGAGTTAATTTTCTTCATAGCAGCTAGTATGGGGCTATGTCTTGGATTTGTGTTGGATACAGTGTTGATAACACAGGGATGTTTTCATTATTACTGAGCAGGGCTTACACCGAGTCAAGGCCTTTACTGCTCCTCACCCCACCAGCAAGTGGGCTGAGGGTGCACAAGAAGCTGGGATGGGGCACAGCCAGGACAGCTGACCCAAACTGGCCAAAGGGCTATTCCATACCATATGATGTCATGGTCAGTATATAAAGCTGGGGGAAGAAGAAGGAAGGGGGGGACGTTCGGACTGATGGCATTTGTCTTCCCAAGTCACTGTTATAGGTGATGGAGCCCTGCTTTCCTGGGGATGGCTGAACACCTGCCTGCTGGTGGGAAGCAGGGATTGAATCCCTTGCTTTGCTTTGCTTGCACACACGGCTTTTGCTTTAGCTATTAAACTGTCTTTATCTCATTTTTACCCTTATTCTCTCCTGCATCCCACTGGGGGGGAAGTGAGTGAGCTTAGTTGGTGGCTGGGGTTAAACCACCACAGTGTTATAAAAAACTGGTCTGATTTATTTGCAGATAGAATGGGGGAAATCAAGTAACAGTTATTTAAAAAATAAAAAAGTGGGTCAGGAAAGAGTCATGTATACTATTGTCCAAAATAATCCAGCTATGACCCTGAGGCAAATCATAATTTCATAATGAACAAGACATCTCTATGAAGCACAGTGTCTTTAAATCAACTTGTTTCTTCCCCTCTGAAGTCTATTCAAGAATTTTAAGTCTTAATTCTCCAACTTTCAACAAACACGACTGTTATTTTTTCTTTTTTTTTTTTTCACATATATTGCTGAATGCTTAAAGGTAGCAGCTTCTCAGACTTTTGAACCAGGGCACCATGTCTTTATTTATTAATTGACATGAATGGCTTAGGGCAAAATACTTTTAGATCTGGGGAAGGAAAAAACCAGAAAGTTATAAGTGTGGGAGGGTTTTATCTTGTTTTGCTTTGAAATCTCAGCTCATCTCTTACTTTGTGCTTAGCCACATAGCTAAGCAGTGGTTTGCAGTGAATGCAGTCTCAGCAAGAAGACAAAACATCTGACTGACACCAGTCAGTCAGATGTTGGTGTCATTCATATATTGCCCAGTATTTCTTGCCTTTTGCTGCCTAAGGCCATGTCTCTATCATGTGATGAAGCATAGTACAGAGATTGCCAACTGCAATATATTGCCATATAACTGTATGTAAATCCATAGAGTACAGAAATCTGGATCTAGGTGTCATATCATACATTTATATGACACCACATAATTGTTACTCTGTTGTTCATGAGATTGGGCTGATTATTATGTAGGGTATGGTGAGTAGCTTTGGGCTGTGTTTCCCAAATTCACTTCAGGATATGTTGTTAAATGTAAGCTGAGTGTTTCTGTATTTCTAGAGAGACAAGGCTTGAAACTGTCTATCAAGCTGAAATTCTTCTATGCCACCCCCCCCCCCCCCCCCCCCGCCCCCCCCCCCAAAAAAAACCCAAACCCCAAACCAAACCCAACAAACAACAAACCAGATATAGCTGCCTAGATACCCAGGGGAAAAAAGCTGGAGCATGGAAGATGTACCTTTGAGGGAAGAGGATCAGGTCAGATAATACTGACATACTGACAATCAGCATACTCAACACACATAAGTCTATGGGCCCCAATGAGATGCACCCACAAGTGCTGAGGAAGTTGACTGATGTCATCGCAAGGCTACTCTTGAAAATCTTTGATTGATCGTGGTGACTGGGAGAAGTGCTCAAAGACTGGAGGAAAGAAAATGTCACCCCCATCTTCAAGAAGGGTAAGAAGGAGGATGGGTCAGCCTCACCTCAGTCTCTGGGAAGGTGACAGAGCAGCTAGTCCTTAAAACCATGTCCAGGAAGTCATGCTCGATCTACTTGATAAACATCTATGATGATGTGACTGGCATGGTAGACAAGGGAAGAGCAGTGGATATTGTCTACTTGGACTTCAGTAAGGCTTTTGACACTGTCTTCCATAAGATCCTCGTGAAGCTGTTGATATACAGACTGGATGAGCAGACAGTGAGGTGGGTTGAAAACTGATTGAATGACTAGGCCCAGAAGGTAGTGATCAGTGGCACAATGTCTAGTTGGAGGCCACTGCCTGACAGTGTATCTCAGTGAATCAATACTGACTCCAGTCCTGTTTAATATCTTTATTAACAATCTGGATGATGGGGCAGAGTGTACCCTCAGCAAGTGTGCAGACAACACCAAACTGGGCACAGTAGCTGGCTCACACACCAGAGGGCCATATCTGTGCCATCCAGAGGGACACAGGACGGAGAAATGGGCTGGTGGGGACCTCATGAAGTTCAACAAGGGGAAGTGCAAAGTCCAGTACCTGGGGAGGAACAACCCCATGCAACATTATATTCTGGGGGTCACACAGCTGGAAAGCAGCTGCGAAGTAAAGGAGCTGGGGGTCCTGGTAGATACCAGGCTGAACATGAGCCATCAATCTGCCCTTGCCACAAAGAAAGAAAATGGTACCCTCAGCTACAGTAGACAAATTATTGCCAAGAGGTCTGAGGGAGGTGTTACTTCCCCTTTATTCAGCCGTGGTGAGGCCACACCTGGAGTGCTGTGTCCAGGTCTGGGCTCTTCTATACAAGGGACACATGGACACACTGGACACGGACATACCGAGTCCAATAAGGATGATTAAGGGACTGGAACATCTCTCCTTTGAGGAAACGCTGAAAGAGCTGGTACTATTTAGCCTAGAGAAGAGAAGACTCAGGGAGATCTCATCAATGTATATAGATACCTGAAGGGAGTGTACAAAGAGGACGGAGCCAGGCTCTTTCCAGTGGTACCCAATGACAGGACAAGAGATAATGGGAACACACTGAAACACAGAATGTTTGTCTGAATGTCAGGAAACAATTTTTTGCTGTGAGGGTGACTAAGCACTGGAATAGGTTGCCTAGAGAAATTTTAGAGTCTCCCTCCTCAGAAATACTAAAATACTGTCTACACATGTTCCTGGGCAACTGGCTCTAGGAGGCCCTGCTTGACGAGATGAAGGGACTTCTGGAGGTCCCTTCCAGCCTTAACCATTCTGTGATTCTTTGACACTGTTGAAAAGAAACAAGTTTTATTCAAGTAGAAATACAGATCTTGGCAGGAGATCCAAAATTCTACATCTCGGATAATTGTGTGTACGTAAGCATTTTAGGATACCAAGAAGAATCCTGTCCCTAAAAGCTGGAATGAAACCTGTTTTCTGATGTCTACATATAGGTGAAGTACATGAATTCTCCAATTCCCATTGCTAAAAAACCCCAAACCCCTCCCCCCCACCAAAACAACAAACAACAACAGCAAAAAAAAAAAAGCCAAACACACAATACTGAATGTGTATAAGAATATCATAAGTAGTATTTGTAAGTTGTAGGGAGAGTGCTACTTATTGGTATCACCTTTGTGCATATATATGCCTATTTCCTTTGCTCTGCTTATCCTTGTATCTTGGGATAACATTTAATATAAAGTTGAGGAGACCTATAGCTATTTTCATGTTACAGTTTCCTCTTTAACTCTGGTTGACTACTGAACATTTTTATATAAAGAATGGTCTTTAATTCTTCTGAGCTCTTTCTCCTGTCCCCTTCCAGTTGTGAATTACAGTCTCAAGAGTGCTGATGTGTCTATTTGCAATGCAATGTTAGGCTAAGTCTTGAACAGCTTCTATTAACAGTAAGACCTAGTCTAGTACTTTGGAACTAGATCAAATTTAGCTACCTGGCAGGTATTCTGAGTTATTTTTAAAAAAAGATGTCTAGATATATTGTATGTATATTCTAAGATTATATATATATATATATACACACCCCAACCTTTTTTCCTCTTTTTTTCTTCTATATTATCCCTTCTTGAAGCTTCATAATGCTGTCAAATTGTTATCTTCTAAATGTGAAATATTCCCAAAAGTAGATTACAGTGCAAAATTGTGTCAGTTTAATAAGATGAAGTTCAACTCAAGTGAGGGAAGCAATAAGATAAAATTGTTTCTCTTGTTTGAAAATCAAACCCAAACTCTATATATGTCATATTGACATATTTTAAAGGAGCAGATTAGTGAGAAATGCACATACAGCACTGTAAATTTGCATCCTGCTTTACAATAAGTAAAAATATGTATTTACTGCCCTCAACAGTTTGTCCTACCAGTTAGGTTTGAGATACACCTGACAATCACAAGTATCAGAGGAGAGAGCTATAAATACTGGACAGTAAAAAGGGTAGCAGTAGGTGCAGAAAAACCTGCCCAAAGACCCCAAGAGAGTTCTTGGAATCTGAAGTCATGCTGCTGCTGCCATTGCAGCTCTGAACGCAATGGTGGACTTTATTTCTGATAGGTTGAATGTTATTTTTTCACTGAGTTCCACTAACATATCCCTTGATTATTATTCAGGATGAATAAAGCTTTCAAAATCAAGGATGCAGAGGCTCAGACTCTGGGCTGTTTATTCATTTACATAATACACCACATTTCAGTGAAGTAGGGTAGGCATTAGTTACTGTGAAAAAGGATAATATTAAGCTATGAAACAAAGATATTAGACAAAGCATGAAGCATGGAAAATTGGCTGTTAGACAAACAAGACAATTCCGGTAGTACAATGTGGCAGTCAAATATAAAAATCCTTATAAGCTTGAAGTGAGTACGTACCGATGATTCATAAAAAAATTGAGTAAAACAGGTTTTTTGGGAACTTCCAGACTCTACTGGAACTCTTCTGGACTCAACTGATTGCTCTTCTCTGACAGACGATGGCATAAAAAAACCATACTAAAGACACTACATCATTTCAAGTATGCTTAATCCATGTCCTCATTCTTCTCAATTTAGCATGTTTCATCACATGTGAAAATACCATGACAACTTACTATGAGACACTAATGTGAAGAAATGCAACTAACAGAGTAAATAAGCTGTCCAGACTTTATTGGCCACAGCATTCAGGAGATCTGCAGTACCTGTAATGCAATTGATAATAGCCTTGAGAGTCTGAGAAAAGTAAAGGGTCACTGTTGGGCTTGCCCAACACCGAAACTTTTAAAACTATGTTGCAGTAGCACAGCTGTGACTTGTCCTACACACCCCAGGGCTCCAGAAGGCACCGCACCTGCATGGGCTCCCTGCTGGTGCAGGATGCTGTCACTCTTCACCAGCTCAGGTACACGACCATAGCACAGTCTGCCACAGAAAGGTTAAATACTCAGTTGAAAACCGTTGCTGTTTGAAAAATCATTGCTTTAAATTCAATGAATATACAACCCTATGGAAAATTATGGTAACAAAACAACAGTAAGAAAAGTGAGGGCTGACTGTTACACTAATGTAAAGAAAGGAATGCGATGCTTATTAGAAAGTCTCTATTACCTCTCCATCTTACTCAGTTTCAGTATTTAACTATCATTCTCACACTGATTTTACCCTTACAGCTAAATATAGATATACCTACAACTTGTCAGAAACAGCCTTTGGAAACCCAATCAGTACAGAAATTATTCTCTCATGTTTACTTCACAGTACTCTTTTTCAAGTCCTTGAAAGTGTTCAGCCACTGTGCATTTTTGAACGCTGACCTCATTCTCAGGAATACCAATAATTACTGTTTGGGGGGACTGTGAACATTTTTCTGTGAATTCTAGACAATAAAATCCAAACACAGAATTGAAAACCAGGAACTGATATCAACAAATGTGACATATCTAGTATCTTGAATCAGATTAATGACTGACCTAAATATATTGAGGTTGTGGTTTTGTTACAATATGAATTCCAGAGATTTCACTTTTAACTTGCAGCAGGCTGACAAAGATATTTTCAAGGTACTTTAGCTATCTTTAATATCTGTTTCATTATTGCAATATGTTAGTACTTTAGGGCTAAAATTTGTCCGTGGATCTCCCCAGCTGCATTCTGCTACCAGCACAGAGGAGTAGTGAAAGAAGCAGAGTTTCCTTTATCCCTCAGAGTGCCTCTGTCTATAATATCATGCAAAATCGACCTTTTTTTTCATTAAGACTTCCAATCTCAGAATGACTGTGTAGCTTCTGCTGGATATCTGTAGTTTAAAGTCAGAAGAAGATGTCATATTTCTTTATGCTGCAGGATTACAGTACAGGTATGTAACAACAAATTAATTTTTTGGATATTGTTTAGCCACCAAATGCTATACTCATGAAGAGTTCATTCTGAGCTGGGTCAAATGAACTCATGGCAAATCCTGCAATTTTTTCACACTGCTCATTCTCTTAGTTTCCCTGACCAGGACTATGGGACAAAGTATAGAATATCCCAAAGTGGGGAAGAGTGTGTCTAAGTTATTTGCTTAATAAACAGCTCCTGATTTTTCTGTTTCTGATGCTTTTTCATTGTAGACTTGGTACTGGTTTTGTTCCAAAACACTTTGATACCAGGGGAAGGAGTGTAGAGTGGACGATTTAATCCTCAATCACCTTCTTCACAGCAGACAGCAAGAATAACATTATTTACCAGGAATATAACTCAGGAGTTTTATGCATCTTTCCATGTTGTTTCTGTTAAGCTAAAGGACCGAGAGAAGGACAAGAATTGACCTGAATGCACAAAACCCATCTGTAAAAGTGGACTGAGTACTAGAGTGCTGTCTTTAAGTTTTTCTAAAAATGCTTAAGGACTTATTTCAATATGCTGACAATATGCATTGATCAGGGCAGCAGTTTTAAAACTGCTTCTTGGACTCTGAAATATAAAATTTAGTTTTCTTATATAGGCAGGTAAATTCTTAAAGGATGTTCATGACTTCTTTGTGCATCCAATCATCTAATGGATAGTTAAATACCTGTTGTGGACAGAAAAGTTACTACATGACTTAGGAGCATATTATAGAATAATACACCTTTCTCTGTCACAGAGAAATTTCTAAAGGCCTGCGTGGTAAATACAGTAAACATGATCAGTCTTGCATGCAAACTCTGTTACCAACTCTTTTTGTGATAATGATGGGTACAAGCCATAATGTACATACTTTTCTTTGCTAAAAGCTCATTCACCAGTTTTCGCACACAGTTTAGGAGCAACAAGCAGGCAAAGCCAGTCTAATATTGTTTAAGAAACACATTCTTCAATTCATAGATTTTTTTGTTTTTTATCTGCTAGTGCTGCAGACCACAGCTCAATTTGATTTCAAGATGAAAGGTTATGCCTGTGGCTGATAAGCTACTACTAAGTTTTTGTCTTTCCCAGTAAGGCAAGCAGGAGCTTAATAGCACTGACCTTTTTGACTCAAACAGCTCTATTCAGATGAGAAGTCATTGATGTAAGACAAGTACATTCTTGATACATTTACCCTCCTCCCCTTCCCAAGCCTTCCTAATGGGTCACATTCTCTGAATGCTGTAAGAGTGAACAAGGATGATGCAAATCCAGAAATCATGAAGTTGTCTTTTCAGTAATATTCAAGCTCAGGAAGATCTTGTCTTTTGTTTCTAGTCTAGTCCTTTCTTTTGTCTAGTTTCACAAAAATAAGGCAGAGAGGTGACCTCATTCTCTCTACAGCTTCCTGAGGAGGGGAAGTGGAGAAGGGGGTGCTGAGCTCTTCTCCCTGGTACCCGGTGACAGAGCATTTGGGTATGGTTCAAAGCTGCATGAAGGAAGGTTGAGACTTGACATTAGGAAGCATTTCTTTACTGACAGGGTGGTCGAACCCTGGGACAGGCTTCCTAGAGAGCTGGTCGATGCCCCCTGCCTGTCAGTGTTGAAGAGGCATTTAGACAATGCCCTTAGTAACATGCTTTAACTTTTGGTGAGCCCTGAAGTGGTCAGGCAGTTGGACTAGCTGATTGCTGTAGCTCCCTTCCAGCTGAAATATTCCTCCCCTTCCCTTCCCTTCCCTTCCCTTCCCTTCCCTTCCCTTCCCTTTACATGCTTATTTCATTTTAGATGTATAAAATTGTCTGTCTGTACACACACATATACAAACATTTATACATTTGTATGCCTATACATGAAAAGATTTAACTGAGTATGTACAAATATATATCTCAGAGGCATATATATCAGAGACAGGTCTTCAGTATTTCAGACCCATTCATTGTATCTTCATTATTTTTCTAACGGTAATAAAGTAAAAATTCAGTCTGAACCTAAAGAAAGAATAATGCCAAAAGCTTTGGCAAAATGTTGAAGGACAGGAAATAAGATTACGCATATATTTCAGAATTCATTATGTCCCAAAATATTAGGTGTTTCTGTAGTTTTGTAGGAAGGTTTAGGATCAACAGACAGACTCAGATTGAACACTCCTCTACAGCATGAGTTGTATTTTCTAATCATGTTCTATGGTGATTAAATCATTATAAACCAGTGCACAGTTCAGGTACGGCTGATCAAGCTGGAAATCATCCTCGTTCAGGGAAGATCAGTTTCTGCTGTCCAAGCTTGGCTCTTCAATTGCTTGCAGTAATTACTGACCAATTGACTGGCTATAACCTCACGTCGGAGAGAAGTGAAGCAGAAAGGCTGTCTAGGGCAGCATCGTAATATTAAATTAGGACTGGATGACTTTGTCCTACAAAAGGTGTGATGATACTGCCAGCACTGTTGTCTTTTTGGCTTATGGATGAGTCCTGGAGCTCAGGAGGGATTTTGCCTTCCAGCACAGCTGTATGAAGTAGCATCCTTTAATGTCAAATAGTTGGTATCTCCACAGCCTTTTAAACTGGCAGGCATACCTATTCTGCTGACATTCACAGACAGCGTGCAATAAGAAAGATCTGAAATATGAAGGACCTGACAGTCCTGTAGTTTCCAGAACATGGTCAAATCTCTTGAGATGGTTTGTCACATTGCACCTTCAGATCAGACCTGGATGACACCCACCTGTACACAGAACTGACCAGTGCTGTGCAGGTATTCTGACAAGTCCTCAGATGTCCTGTAAGTTACATGGCTGTTTTAAAATTCAGTGTTTCAATTGAAATTTAGGCCAGTATCTTTTGTTCCAGAATGGTCCTTATTAATGCCTATACAGTACTGAAGACCAAAAAGATAGTAATCTCATCAAGCTCTTCACATGAAAACTACAGTGAGCAATAATCTTCAGAAGTTCTTTATAATTTCCAGTAGTTTAACTATTTAGCCAAGAACCTTGACAATGGCAATGAGAAATTAACATTTTTTAACACCATCCATCAGAATCATGTAGTCATGAATGAACATAAATAGAGGCCCCAAAGCACTTTTAGAGAACTCCATGTTTACACACATTGTATTTCATGATCAGTACTTCTTTTCACAGCAAGGACTTTTTTTGTCTCAGGTTTAGTAAAATGTATAAATTCTTGGGCTGGAAGTCATAGTAAAGAACAACAAGGTCTGTCCTCAATTCTTAACAAAAAAACCCCAAAACCAAAACCCAACCAACCAACCAAGCAAACAAAAACAAAACAAAAAAAAAAAAAAAAAAAAAAAAAAAAAAAAAAAAAAAAAAAAAAAAAAAAAAAAAAAAAAAAAAAAGAAAAAAATCCACAACCACACTGATCTGTAAAGATAAAATTTTTTTAAAAACAAATACTTCTTTTAAGTTGCACAAACGGGTAATCAGATTAAGTGCTTGGGATCTGTGCAAGTGCAATAACTTTCAGGTTCAGTCACAGCCAACTTATAAACCAGAAAATTGGTAGTAACTATCCAGCACACAAAGAGATTATCATAATCCGCTCTATGTTAACACTGTTATCTGCATAGCCATTCCCTTTCTACTAATGTATCTGCCACCTCTGTTGACTGCAGGACGCCACAGACAGTTCTCAAATACTTGTGGGATATGCTGTTTTAACTTGCCTTTGTGCTAGGTGTCCTGCAGCAGTATTAGGACAAAAACCAGATGAATTAGTTGTTAGAGACCTCTTTCTTCTCAACTTGAGCAGACATACTACTGACTGCTTTAATTTTCATCTGTGTAATGCACAAAATGCAATTTTTTCCCTGATACTTTAAATGATGGCTCAGAAGGCAATTAAATATACTTCTGTTTCACATCTCTCAGACTTTCAGCACTGATGGTTGCTACAGAGACTGCAGCTGTGACATGATATGGGTATGGCAAGCAAATCTTAACAGAACTGGTTTCCTGCTAAGTGTGATCACTCTGGGGTATTTTGTCATGTTGGGGAGAGAATTGGAGCTTGTTGAAAAAATAGTGTTTCAGGAGAGAATACTCAGCCATCACAGTCTATACAGACACTTGCAATTTCTTAATGTGCTGTAGGCAGTATGTTATCCTGAAGCCTCTGCAAATTAGAGGTGGATTTGAGGCAATAATGCAATACAATACCCCTTGTGGAACAGTCAAATATCTTATGTTGAATTTGCTATTTTGAACATTGCCCAGAGAGGCAGGTGCTGGGGGGTGGTGTGTTCACACCGAGGGTGGGGAAAGAGGGCTAATTTGTAACACACAGGTTGGAGTTCAACATCAAGACCCAATTTTCCAATGGTCTGGGAGAAGCTGTGGTGGATAACATTAGAAGATACATTGAAAACTCTGGAAAATATCACATTTTTAAGATGATCTAACAAGTAAAATTTTGCTCTCACACAGCTGACTTTAAAAATCAACTTTTGCATCTGATGAATGTTACCAGTTTACATTTGTTATTATTAAAATGGATGTTTAAAATAAATGTAAATGTTCATGAAAGTTTACCTTGTCGATTTTGAGGCACTCATTTTTACTGACGAGTATTTTCAAGTGTTATGCATTTAAAATTAAATATTTTAACAATATTAAATTCTGTTGATTCCTATGCCTCAGCTCTGCAATAAGAATTATTTTTTTAAAAAAAGTAATTCCTAAAGCTTGGTGGCAAAGAAGAGTAGTTGCCATTCAAAATGCAGTGCCAATGTATGAACTCACTTACAAAACTAGTCTTCATCCAAAAAGTAAGCCTGTGTAAATGAGACTCTCAGTGAAACCTTACATCCCATCTCAAATGAGTTTGAGAGATTCATGTCCTCTGCTTTGTTTGGTGTTCCTTGATTCTGTCAGCTCATCCATCAGCTTCAATATCACTGAAATGGCACTTTAAACCTTGTGCTGCTTTTGTTTTCTCACTGCTATTGCTGCTGTCAATTTTAGTTCTTTAATAACAAGAGTTTCTTGATGCTTTTGAACACTGATGCTTGTACATTTGCTGTCTGACACTTATAGGGAGCCTTAAAATAATTCCAAGATCTTGTCGTTTTTTTCTAATTTATTTCCATGAACATGTAAGATTATTTTCATTTGGGTCTGGATGCTACAAATTGCTTTTAACATTTTCAGATTTAGGGAGACTCCTTCATTGTTGGGTGTTTCTGCAAGTGTCACAGAATCACAGAATGGCTGAGGTTGGAAGGGACATCTGGAGATGACCTTGCCCAAGCCTTTTGCTCAAGTAGGATCACCAGAACAGGTTTCCCAGGACCATGTCTAGCAAGTTTTTAATATCTTCAAGGACAGAGACTCCGCAATATCTCTGGGCAACCTATTGCTGTGCTCAGTCAACAGAACAGTAAAAAGGTTTTTTAGGATGTTATGCGAGACAGTGTTGAAAGTCTCACTAAAGTCAAGGTATGCAGTACCCACTGCTCTCCTCTCAGCTACCAAGCCAGTCATGTAAACATAATGGTTATCAGGTTGGTCGAGCATGACTTCCACTTGGTGAAGCCATGCTGACTACTCTCAATCACCTTCTTGTCCTTCATATGCCTGGAAATGGTTTCAGGGATTAATTGATTCCTCACCTTCCCAGGGACTGACGCAAAGCTGACTGGCCTGTAGTTCCCTGGCTTTTCCCTCCTGCCCTTCTTGAAGACAAGAGTGACATTTGCTCACCTTCAATTCTCAAGCACCCCTCCCAGTCTCTATGATCTTTCAAAATTTATTGAGTGGTCTTGCAATGACTTCAGCCAACTGCCTGAGCATTCATGGATGCATCCTATGAGGAGTTATGTGTATTCTGTTTGCTTCAGTATTGCTGAATTTGATCCTCTTCCATCAAGGATAAGCTTTCCTTGCTCCAGACTTTCCCATCTGGTCTCTGTGGCCTGGGATTTCTGAAGGGTGGTCTTACTGGTAAAGACTGAGGCAAAGAAGTCATTCAGCACTTCAGCCTTTCCCATGTCTTGTGTCACCAGGGCCCCTGCCCCATTCAGCAGCGGGCCCACATTATCCTTAGTTTTCTTTTTGCTTATTTTACAGAAGCTTTTCTTGTTAACTTCGACAACCTTCACTACATTAAACTCCAGGTAGGTCTTGGCTTTCCTAACCACGGCTCTGCATGCTGAGATAGAGTCTCTGTACTCCTTCCAGGTTACCTGTCCCTGCTTCCACCCTATGTATATTTCCTTTCTGTGTTTGAGTTTTGCCAGGTGCTTGTTGTTCATCCATGCAGACTTTCTGGCACCTTGCCTTGATTATCTGCTTTCAGGATGTGTTCTTCTTGAGCTTAGTGGAAGTGATCTTTGAATATCAACCAGGTTTCTTGGACCCCTCTTCCCACCAGGGCCTTGTTCCATGGGACTCTGTCAAGCAGATTCCCTGAAGAGGCAAAAGTCTGCTTCCTGAGGTCTAGGGTTTTCATTTTGCTTTTTTGCCCTTCTCCCTCCTCTCAGGATCCTAAACTCCACCATCTCATGGTCACTGTAGCCAAGGCTGCCCCCAGCCTTCACATCCCCCACCAGCCCTTTCTGTCACAGAAATTTGTAATCACTGTTCATAAGATAGAACTGAAAGCAATCATTATTATAGTAGTAGTTGGTTTTGTTATTATTTTATTATTGTTGGTGCTGTCATTATTTCTTGATACAGTAAAGATTTAAGCTAACGCTGATCTTTTTTTGCTATGGCAGCCCATGCAGTTTCCCATTCAATTTTCTTTCTAAATGGAGGAATGGGATAAAGTCACATCTTTTACCAGGAGAAGAGTATTTTATCCTAGAAAAAATATCTTTGTTCACCCTAGTTTAATGTTTAGAAACCCACTGTTTCCCTAAAATTCCTAATCCTTTTTCAGAATATATTCAGGTTACTTTCAGAAAGTCAAAGAATGAAACAGGAGAGCTGTGGCCTTAAGAGATGATTCTGTGATTTAATATCAGAGTTGAAGGAGTCAAGGTCTCCTATGGGCAGAAGCTGTGCTTGGGTACTGCTTTCAGGAGCTGCTTTCAGGCACTGAAAATGTTGACAGGGCCAAAACAGAACAGAGAATTGCAGAAAGAACACATAATTTACTAACTTAAAATTAATAGTCAATCACAAAAGTAGAAATAAGTTTTCTGTTCATTGATTCTCCCTGAGTTATTGTGTTTTCCATGTTTTTGTCTTGTTAATTTTTTGCCTAAGGATTATCTAAGATACGCAAATCATTATCAAATATAACATTTGTGAAGATAGATCTGTGTTTGTATGTGTACTTTCAGTATGGGTGCGTTCAGTCTACCTAAAAACTGAACCCTCAAGGGACAGAGATTTCACAGAGAAGATTTCTACTCCTAGCACAGAAAAATATTTTTAGAAGTTATTATAATTAAACCTTGCAAAATCTTGACCTTGATTTTTTTCTTGACCTTGATTTTTTTCACCAGACCTTCTTTATATGTTCATTTTTAAAATCTTTATTTGTTCTGTCTTTTACAATGAAAAGCTAAGATAAAAGAAGGGTATTTTTGGTTCCTCTATCAGAATTGCTTTTTAGAAGAAGACTAGTGGTTCCTCTAGAAATATAATACACTGGTTTGTTTTGACTTTAAAAGCCTGCTCCTGAAGTAGATTAACCAGACCCACTGGGAGATAGATGATGTAGAAGGCTGGATCTTTGCTGACAACCCGTGGAAGATTTTTACTATAAAAATGTAATGAATAAATAATGAAAAACGTGACAGTCTATTGCTCTGGTTTATTGTAACATATTATTCATGCAGCTAGCAGAGAAACACCCTGTAGTATAAGCCTGTATTCATTTGGGAGGAAACATCTCTTATTCCAGAGATCCTGACCTTACTCTCAAAAGCAGATAAAAGCAGAGGAATAGTAACACCATGCGTAATTTTTTTTTTTTTTTTTTAAAGTCATTGCTAATAGTCTTTATTGGTATGGGAGAAAAGCAAAGAAAAAGGCTTGGAAAATGAGAAACAGAGGTCTCAGCTGGCGTCGCTGGTGCAACAGGGTATGGGTGCATGTGGCCACTATCAAACGCCTTCCAGGGGAGCAAGGGGAGAGTGATTCTCACAGAAAGTGGGATTGAGCTGTTTCCTGCTGCTCGTTTTAGATTTGTGTTCATTCAGCTTCTCTGATTCCTTTTTAATGCCTGTCTGGTTGGCAACCTTCCATGCAAGCAGCTACGGATGTGATGTTCACCCTGCTGGCCAGGTGGTTTCTGTCAGAGAATTTGGGGTTGTTTTCTTCCTGACAGAACATGCAATTTCTCTTGCTGTGTCCCACTTTCCTCAACAAAGTTTTACTATGAGAATTATTTGTTAACTACAACTCATTACTTCATCCATACTTGCATTTATCTTTCTCACAGGTGAAATTCTGTACTGTGTACCAGAGTGTCCTCTCAGGTCAAGCCCAGTGAAATAATTACTCTGTCCTTTAGTATATTCTATATATCTTCCTTGTGCAAGTCCTTTAGGAATTTGTTCATTTATGTCTAGGTGGTGGTAAAGACCCATGGAGGGAGGGAATAACTCCATCTGGGCCTCTCACGCAGACAAAAGCAAGCTGCACAGCAGTTGTTTTACCGGCAGAGCATACCTGGCATCCTCAGTGTTTTCCACAAACTTTTTAATTTCCCATATTTTTCTTCATTGCTAATAGCCAGCATTAAAATAATAAAGCGTCTTTTCTTAGTCACCATCCCTGGAAAAAAAACAAGAGAACTGTTACATAATGTTAAAAAATGCTCAGATATTTGTATATATTTTTATCAGTCAAGTTTCTTGACAGTTTTTGTTAATGACAGCAACTGCAGTGAAAATTAAAATTTGCTAATAGTCGTCAGGTCTTCTTAAGAAAAAAAGAGTTCAAGTAAGCCATGCTTAATATAGTATACTTGAGAAAATCAGAACTAGGATATGACCTCATTGTATATGTACATCAACAGGATGATTTACTGAACACATTATATTCAAAGCCCTCACCAGCTGAGTAAGAAAGAGCAACCGTCTCTCATATTTTGTCAGTGTGATGGGATATTTAACACACCAGAACTACCCTATGGACTGGCCTTTTCTTGAGGTCCCGTTCCTCTTTTGCACTCATCAGAGTCTCATCAGAGCATAAAATTTTGATTATGTTTTGGATGTCACGTAGTACAGAGTGTTAAATAGGCTGAGGTTTTTTCTCCTTTTGGTCACAATAAATTTTACTCCTATGAGCAGAAAACAGAATAAAAATTAATAACATACAACAACCGCACATCTGAAATGGGAGAGGGAGACAGCTAGTGTCACATGACATTTTTGTAACAAAGTGGGAAAAAGGTTTCATTTAAAATAATTTTTTATGGGTTTGAACATTCAGGTTTTAGAGCAATTTTACAAGATTAGGATTATTTATTTTCTCTATTTGCTTTTGTGGTTTACAAAGTTTCATACAGCACTTGGATGTTTCAAATATTAGAGTATGATCTAATTTTTCTGTACAAGTCCCCTTTTCTGCAACAAATTTTTTACATCTCAATGGTTCTGTACCGAAAAGATTCTGCTACATATAAACACCTTTGCTCTTACTATTGCACATGTCTCTGGGGGAAAATATCGACACCCATAAGTGAGCTCTGTTCTCTGAACAGACATGGGTGTTCCACAGTATTAGTGAATTTTGGCTGTCTCCTAGAAAAAAAAAAAGAAAAGCAAAAAGAAAAGCAGTAATTATTTCAAAGACAAATTGTTTTTCAGGAGATGTTTTGTGGAAAACAGAAGTTCTTTAAAGAATGTTAAGGGAAACATCGCAAAGTTAAATCCTGAGACATGCATTCCATTTTTGGCGAATCTTAGCAGTAAAAGCTCTTATATATGTTCTTAATATACTAACATGGATTTCCACTCGCTGATAATGCACCTTATCCAGCCATTTCCTCTCCTGATATGATTGGTAACCAGCAAAGCAAAGGCAGACTTTAAGGAAAACTTGAAAAGAATGGAAAGTATTGAGTCAGGAGAAGATTAATTACTCTTCTCTACATCAGTAATATATATTAAGAATGCATGCAGCAAAAAAAAATAATGTTGTCTCAGGCTGTGTTAGTTTAAGAAACATTTTCGGATGACTTGTGCAGACAGTGGAAACATATTTTTTAGTTTTCTAAACTTAAGTTTAATAACTTTCTAACAAAAAAATATGAAGAATTATATGGCCCAGTTCAGGCCGCCCTGGGGCCTGATGGATCCACCTGTCCCAATGAGCAAAATGCTTCTGTGTTCCTAAGCTGCCAGGACTGATTGAGAGGGCTTTAAACTAGAGTCACTGGGGGAAGAGGATACCATGAGGAGAGCTGAAGGTAAACCAAGGGTTGGCACAGCATCACCAGAGGGTGGCAGTGTTAATGGGAGTATTTACACTGCTCAAGGGAGCACTGAGGGTTTAGGAACATGTATACCAATACATGTAGTATGAGAAACAAAGAGGGTGAACTGGAAGCATTGGTCAGTTCCCACAGCTATGATGTCATTGCTATTAGGAAGACTTAGTGGCATGACTGGAGTGCTGGGATGGAGTGCTATAGGCTGTTCAGGAGGGACAGGCAGGGCAGGTGAGGTGGACGAGTTGCACTGTATGTAAGAGAAAGATTTGATTACACAGTTAGCGACGATGTGGTTGAGAACCTCTGGGTGAGGGTTAGGGGGTTGGAAAACAAAGCAGATGTCATAATGGGTGACTACGACCGATCACTCAACCAGGATGATAGCAGTGATGAGTTGTTCCACAGGCAATTAGGAGAAATCTCTGGATTGGTAGCTCTTGTCCTTATGGGAGATTTCAACTTCCGAGACATACACTGGGAATACCATATTACTGTGACAAGCATGTCTGGGAAACTCCTGAACTTTGCTGAAGATAATTTGTCACAGGTACTCAGTGAGGCAACTCAGAAAGATGCCCTCTGAAAGTTGTTTTATGTGAATAGAGAAGAACTGATGGGAGATGTGATGGTAGGTGGTTGTCTTGGCCACAGTGATCATGAAATAGTTGAGTTTAAAATTTTCAGTGTAATGAGAAAGAAGGTTCACAGAGTTGCTACCCTGGATTTCAAGAGAGCAAACTTTAAACCATTCAGGGAGCTACCTAGCAGTGTCCCCTGGGAATCTGCCTTTGAGAGCTTAGGAGTCCACGAGTGCTAGTCAGTTTTTAAGAATCACCTTTTAAAACCACAGGAGCAGGCAATTCCACTGTGTGGTAAGTCAAGCAAGCAGGGCAGAAGACCAGGGAATTCCTCGTGGAGCTGAAGAGGAAAAATAAATTGGGCGATCTCTGGAAGCAAGGTCAGGCTTTGCAGGAATATTACAGAGCCACAGTTCACATATGCAGGGAGAAGACATGAAAGGCCAAAGCTCAGTTAGAATTGAAATTGTGTCAGACAACAAGAAAGGCTTTTTAAAGTATGTTAATAGCAAGAAGAGGTCCAAGGAAAACCTTGGACTGATACTAGTTGAAGATGGCCACCTGACAAACAGGGATGAAGAAAAAAATGGAAGCATTCCATGTTTTTTTTTTGCCTCAGTGTTTAATAATACCTATAGCACTTGGGCTGTCTGGTCATTTGAGTTGGAAGACAATGACTGCAGGAACAGTGACTTTCAGTTTGTGGACAGTGAAATTGTAAGGGACTAATTATATTGGCTGAATGTTCGTAAGTCCATGGGGCCTGATGGGGTTCATCCCAGAGTGCTGAAGGAGCTAGTGGATGTTATGGCAGGACCCTACTTGATCATCTACCAAAGGTCTTGGGAGTTTGGGGAGGTCCCCTCTGACTGGAAGCTAGCCAACATTATTCCAATCTACAAAAAGGGGCGTGAGGGAAGACCCAGGAAACTACAGACCTGTCAGTCTAACCTCAGTTCCTGGACAAATTATGGAGGAGGTCATACTGGCTGCTATTGAAAGGCATTTAAAGAACAATATAATCATCAGGCACAATCAACAAAGGATCACCAAAGGGGAAGTCCTGTTTAACTAATTTTATACCATTCTACAATTAGGTCTCCCTCCTCATGGATGAAAAAAAGGCAGTGGATGTAGTTTTTCAGGACTTTAGTAATGCTTTGGATACTGTCCCTCACAACATTCTTCTGGACAACTTCTCCAACTCTGAGATGAACAGGTACATGGTGCACTGGGTGAAGAACTGGCTGGATGACAGGGCACAAAGGGTTGTGGTGAATGGAACTACATCTAGTTGGTGAACACATCACCAGCAGTATTCCTCAGGGCTCCATCCTAGGGACAGTTCTGTTCAATATTTTTATCAATGACCTAGATGGAAGAGCTGAATGTATCATTTGATGATACCAAACTGGAAGATTCTGTTGATCTCAAAAGGCCTTGCAGATGGATTTAGATAGATTGGGTCATTGGCCAATCATCATTGGCACAAGATTTAACAAGAACAAATGCCAGATCCTGAACCTAGGATGGAGTAACACCAGACACAAGTATAAACTGGGAGAGGAGTGGCTGGACACCAGCCCTGCAGAAAGGGATCTGAGGGTGCTGGTCAGCAGCAGGCTCAGTATTGAGTCAGCAATGCACCCTGGCAGCCAGGAGGACAAACTGCGTCCTGGGGAGCACCAAACACAGCATAACCAGCTGGCCAAAAGAGGTGATCATCCCACTCTATTCAGTGTTGGTGTGGCCTCACCTTGAGTGCTGTGTGCAGTCCTGGGCCCCACTATTTAAGAAGGATCTTAAGGTACTCTAGTGTGTCCAGAGGAGGGCAAAAAATGCAGTGGAAGGGCTGGAAGGTATGTCTTATGAGGAGAGGCTGAGGACTCTGGGTTGGTCTAGTTTGGAGAAAAAGAGGCTGAGCGGTGAGCTCATTGACCTCTACAGCTTCCTGAGGAGGGGAGGTGGAGAGGGAGGAGCTGAGCTCTTTTCCCTTGAGAGGATGCATGGGAATGGTTCAAAGCTGTATGAGGGGAGGTTGAGACTTGACATTAGGAAGCATTTCTTTACTGAGAGGGTGGTCAAACCCTGGGACAGGCTTCCTAGAGAGCTGATCGATGCCCCCTGCCTGTCAGTGTTGAAGAGGCATTTGGACAATGCCCTTAGTAACATGCTTTAACTTTTGGTGAGCCCTGAAGTGTTCAGGCAGTTGAACTAGATGATTGTTGTAGGTTACTTCCAGCTGAAATATTCTAGTCTAGTCTAGTCTAGTCAAGTCCAATTCTAACTCTAATTCTAATTTTATTCTATTCTATATTATGGCCGCATGAGACAGTCCTTCTTTGAACACAACTGTGATTACATATTGCCTCAAGAATCATGACCACATTTGCTGTAGGCAAGCAGAGAGAGGTTTGATGCAGTAATATGTGAAATCAGTGCCTCAGAGGTTCAGTCACAGATGCTGAGGAAAGTTTGGTTTTAAATCGGTTGAAAGAAAAATAAGATTGAAAAATCTGAATATAAGAAAACCTTATTGCAGGGTCAAGATGGTATGGCCACACAGGAAAGGAAGGAAATCTTAGGATAATCAACCATCCAAAGGGAGGAGACATCAATTAGAAACACGTATTCTGTTTGTTAACCCCAAGAACAGAGAAAAGGTGAAAACTTAAAATAAATCAGAAGCTGTGAAAAACAGAACATTGATATTAGAAAGATGAAAGCAATAAGGAAGAGCTTGTGGAAGACTCCTGAGGTTAAGAAACAAAAGCTTTTTTTTTTTCTCCAGAAACAGATTTATGAAGACACAGATATGGTGGGGATCTTCAGTAGAAATTTCTGAAATATATACAGTAGGAAGTGGGATGAGCTCCTTGTGTCATATGTAGGTATCAGAGAATTGGGGGGGAGGGGAAAGATATAGGTCCAGAGGCAAAGCACCAACTTTCAGAAAAGGAATATAGGCTGGCACATATAAACTGATTATACCATTCTAGGGTCAATATCAAAAAAGTGTCTGAGGCTTAACTGAGCTCCTCTGAAAGCTTCTACAAGTCTCCAGTGACCCTCAACAACAGACTTGTAGAGCATAATGGGATGTTACAAAGAATTGATAGATTTAAAAAAAATTGAAACTGGAAGTATCTGAAAGAATCTTTTCATGTGATATGAACATTTTCTAGCTGACTTTGCTGAGTTTTGTGATTTATGAACTTACAGTTTGGAAATATCATGAGTAAACCACATGAAAAATTTTGGGTTCAGACTGAGTGTATACATGCGTTTATATAGTCTGTAATTAATTAAGTGGCTGAAATAAAGCCAAATACAGTTTATAGCTATGGGGATAGTGAAAATTTTAAAATGTAAAATTGTGATCCAGGCTCCTATGTTGTTTTTAAACACACAATACTATGAATTCAATATATCTTCACCAGTTAGTACTAAGAAGCTGACTCCACATTTTTACATTTACATTTTTAAATGTAAGATTATATCTGCTTAATGCTCTGTCCCATCATAGTTCAGAATGAGAAAAGACAGTGGTAAAAGGGATTCAAATATTTCCACTCTGTACTGGTATTGTTTTTCTCTCTTCTTGCCTTTGTGGGAAAGGCTGCTAAAGTGGTTAGCAGCAGCAAATTAGTGTTTCCTGCATTATTTAATTAAGCCCACTGTTGTTCTCCATCTGTATTTTGGGCCCCAAGTTGTGCAGACCTTACTGCAGAACCCTGAGCAACATTCATTAATCGCTGTCTCTCTTGAATACTAATTCTCTCTCTGAGTGAGAGTATTGTAATAATTTTATTTTGCGGACAGAGTTTCCTGCCTGATAGGCTGCACGTACACACAAGAAAATCTGAGGCCTAGGACATTTTCATTACTCAATGACAACATATGTGGTGCAGGCTGGTAATTCTACCTCTCATGATAAGTATTATAATTTTATTTTGCAGGCCAGAATCCTCTCTGTGCTAAGCCCTGCATAATTATCTGTTTCATAACATCTAGGGAAGAGGAGCAGAAGTGGAAAAATAAAATTATGGCAATGAATTCAGCAGTTTCCTTCCAAGAGAGAGGGACTTCCTCAGAAGAAAAATATACCAACACACAAAAAGACAGAAAATTTGGTCCAAGACATATGCCAAGGACAGACCATCTCAGAATAGCCCATTTTTCCTCCACACATACAACAGTACCTTCCTTCAAGGAATTCAGAGGGAATCTGTTCCAAGAAAACAAATGCCATCTGTTGTTTAGCAGATGTAGATATTGATGCTAGTGGTGATTCATTTGTTTAAAAGAACAATATAGAAATCATTTAGCAGTCAACATAAATGGTGTCAGAGATGCTGATCTGAAATAGATGTATTCAGGAGTACAATATTTAATTCTAGTACAAACTGGCTATAAGGTTATTAGATTTCCTGGTAATAAACTTATGGAAGCCAAAGACTTTTTAATCACAAGACTGCATTCATACTGTTGTTTTATTGCTGCTTACTTAGTGCCTATGTGTTAGCAGATCCTGGAAAGATATTGTGTCATCTTGGTGTCACTTGATGACATCTTTCAAAGACCTTTAAGCATGATTTTGTCTTTTATGAAAAATGTTATACAGAAATTCTGGTCTGACTTGCTGCAACTTCAGTTCTACTGACAGTAATAATGGCCACTGAGAAGAAAATTCTGGATGTGATATAGTGAAAGTGAAATTATTGTTTTATAATCCATAAAGTGGATTATTCATGTCAATCGGAACACATTTCTGATGGAGAAGAAAAGTTTCAAACATGGGAGACTGAAACTTCTAGAGAAGAGAATGTCTTGCTCATAGAACAATTTAGTGCCACAGTGCATAAAGCACTGACAGCAATTGTCAGAGGTGTTTTTTTGCCATTTGGGGTTTTTTAACTATGTTTTGGCATGCATGTGGAATACTGACCCTGAATTGTGGCTGCACTAAGGAGATAACAGCATGAAAAATTACAAGGTGTTACAGATAGCAAAGAGGGGCTACAGGATATACAATCTGAACAACCTTGATTAGTGGCTGAACTAGCAACATAGCAACACAGGAGATGATGGAAATAAGAAACAGTGTAACATAAGGAGAAATCAACATGAGTTACTGGTCAAGACAGAAATTACCAGGGCAACCTATCACAGGTAGTTAAATAAGGGTATAAATTGGCAAAATGAGGATCTACAGTGGAAGAATAAACAGGAGGGAGCTGTTTGAAAAATATTACTTTGGTGATTGGGAAGAACTTGGAAGGAGGGGAAAAAGGGGGAATAAAGAGGCACAAAGTTTGAGGTCCCTCTGAAGCTCTTATTCCTGATCAGTGCTTCGGAAGAGAACAATAACCCCATTCTTGTGACCATGTCTCAGTCTGGGTTATTTCTGCAGTCAGTGGGCTCCTAGAGGGGATGGGGGCCTTGGAAATGCTCTGATGGGACTGAGGGAGCATCCTAACTGTTTAACACCACATGTGGTTCTGATGGGTGCACTCCTGTCCGATCTAACTGAACTTTGGTCCAGGCAGAGGCTCGGCAAGTAGGCCTAACCAAAGTTAATCCTATTGTGTGAGGCTCTCAGTGAGAAAACAGCACCAAACACCCCAAAAATGGTCTGTCTGGACACTGGGCTTATAAGTGGCTGAAACTGTATAAACACAGCAGAAAATCTGACTACAAGTCAACCACTTTACACTGTATCTGCAGCCATCAGGTTCCGTTGAGCTTTCCCTGCATAGCAGCTGGCTGCAAGGCAGAGATCTCCCCTTGAGTTGGCATGCCTCTTAAGGTTACCCCTCAAAGCTAAGAGATGCCTCACCTGACAGCAGACAGTGTTGGTGTGTTGGGAAGTGACATTTTTTTGCATTCATGTAACATTTAAGATATGCATAGGAAGCTTAAACAATAATCTTTGTATCCCATAGTAATTTTAAGTGTAGTAAACAGTTGAGTATTGACAGCCAAACCATCTGTACTTATTAAATATTTTACATACCTAAATTTACTGATTAAAACTTTAATAAACTAAATAATAGGTCAGATCTGAGCAATCTCTGACTCTTCTCCTGTGACAGTGGACTAGAGCATCAGTGTGCTCTATCTACTTTTCTAAAAAGCCTGAAGGTGTTCAACCTCCATCTTCTTCATCTTGCAGAATTGTCCTTAACAGTGAGTGTAAAGGGTTTTGTCTCACCTGCTCTTTTATGGGAATGGCAGCAAGACTGGAAGTACCTAAACAAGCAGAAATGTCTGTATTTTGGTCATTATTGTTATCACTGAGGTGTGTTGCAGAGGAATAGCTGTATTCGCAGAACATGAACTGAAGCTGCAAATAGTTTGAGACAGCACTGATTTTTGTAAGGAATGTATGATTCACAGAAAAAAAAAAAAAAACAAACCACACAGTTTTGCTGAGAAATCTACTTACAGCACTGAACTCAGCAGCTATGTACACCAGACTAGAATGGTAAGTCTTTTCTCTTGACATATCTTAGATCAGTGTCTCTGTATGAAAAAAAACAGTGAAATATAATATATTGGAGGTCTTATAAATAAAATCTAGATATAAATAAAATTTATAAATAAAATTTAATATTTTTACCTTATTCCTAGTTTAATTAATTTTTCTTCTGGAGATTTTTATCCAGAATACAATTAATTCAGTTACTTTTGAAAATTACTCAGCTAAAAAGTTATTTTAAAACAAGCTTTCAAACTACTAATTTCAGAAGTCATGTACCCTCTGAAGGCCATTAATGCAGTATGTGCAAATGTGTCAATTTGTTTTAAGTATTGCTATGTTAGAAAGAACATCTCTAACGTATTTCTAGGAAGAAAGAAATGTGTAGAACATAGTGTTACTTTCATGTTTTTTCATTATTTCCTTTTTCTCAGCAAGGTCCAGTGAAAAAACAGTGGTGAAAAAAACAGGCCAGGCCATTACTACTGAGAAGTCTTTTCCACGAAAAAATAGAAAGGTGTAGTTTAAGGGTCTTTGATGTTGGGTCTGTGGCCCCATTCCTTTGATCTTACCATTTGACTGTCTCTTTACCAGCCTGTCACATGAGGGTGTGCATGCAGATCTCCTACCTTTCCCTAGTAGCTCCAAGCCTACTGGGCAGACTGGATTTAACTCTCCAGTCATCTGCATTTGGAGAATTGAGCTGCCTCAGGACACAGAGCTGCCAGCTCCACCTGTATTAGGGGTTTCCCTTGATATTTAAAGTAAGTACTGAGTAGTGAGTAGTGAGTGAGTAGTCAGTTGTCTTTCTCCACTTCCATTTCTTTCATGTGAACTAAGAGTAACACACTCTTCCTATTTCTCTCTCCTTATTTCAGGCTTTGCTTAGGGAAGCAGCAGCTTTTTAGTATGCTTTATCTGGACCTGAAATAGTAAGTGACTGAGTTGGGCCTGCTGTAACAATGAAAAATAAAAATTCATAGGTCTTCAAAGACTGTCCTTCAGTGAGTTATGACTTTGGCCACAATGCATTGCAATTAAGGCTTACAGAGCTTTCTTATGAGAAATCTTGATTTGTTGAATTTGTAGATACCTGTTGGTGACGTAAAGCATGTTTGGATGATAAAATTGCAAAAAAAATCAGACAGGTCATGGGTAGACCATGTAAATACATACAACACCTCTCTGAGTAACTTACCAGCTTGCTTTCAAAATTCCATCAGTCCTGGCGTGTTCACAATTGGATCATTTTGGCACCACTATTCTTCTCTAGAAGAACAGAGAATTTTTGGCTACCGTATCTTTAGTTCTTCTCTTACGGCATACGGTATATTGACTATGTTGAGAAAGTTCAGTCACATTTAAATTATGATTTTTTCACATACAGTGATATTGCATGAATTTTTGTGAGTTTTTTTTCAGCAACAACAATATAGTTGACTTTCAGTCTTGTCAGACAAAACAGTTTTTGCTTTAAAAGAAAGGAAGCTGTAGTAAATGTTACTTCCACTGAATCAATAACAACACCAGTTGGAGCACACAAAGTAATAGGAAAGAATGTCCCAATTTAGTAGTGAAATAATGGTCTTTTGGAAATGGATAGGTGCATTTGTATAGCTGTGGTAATATAAAAACATAGCAGAAAAGAGAAAGTCAAGCAGAAAAAAAAGTTGCCATATGCTGTTACAAAATGAGAAGGTAATTTCATAAAATCAACAAAAAAGAAGATGGCTGTGGCAGATCCTCTTTCATCCCTCCAGGGAAAACTGCATGCTCAGTTGCCTCGCTGAAATGCCTCTACACCAATGCACGCAGCATGGGATATAAGCAGGAAGAACTAGAGTTCTGTATGTGGTCACAGGGCCATGATCTCATTGCAATTACAGAGGCATGGTGGGATAACACACATGCCTGGAATGCTACCATCGATGGCTATGTACTTTTCAGGAAAGACCGGCCTATGGGGTGAGGCAGTGGAGTTGCTTTTTATGTGAAGGAGCAACTGAAATGTATAAAGCTCTACCTGGGACTGGATGAAGAACAGGTTGAAAGCTTGTGGGTAAAAATTAAGGGGCAGGCCAGCATGGCTGATGCTGTGGTGGGTGTTTACCACAGACCACCCAACCAGGACAAGGAAGTAGACAAGGCCTTCTACAGACAGCTAAAAGTAGCCTCGCAATCACAGGCTCTGGTTCTCATGGGAGATTTCAACTATCCTGATATCAACTGGAAGGACCACACATCAAGGTGCGCACAGTCCAGGAGGTTCCTGCAGAACATCGACGATAACATTTTGACCCAGGTGGTGGAGGAGCCAACAAGAAAAGGAGCACTACTGGACCTTATGCTGACAAATAAAGAAGAACTGGTTGAGGATGTGAAGGTAGGGGGCAGCCTTGGCTGCAGTGACCATGAGATGGTAGAGTTCCAGATTCTGCGTGGTGGAAGCACATGAATAAGTAGGACCACAACATTGGATTTCAGGAGAGCTCTTCAAGGTCCTACTTGGAAGAATTCCATGGGTTAAGGCTCTTGAAGGTAGGGGAGTCCAAGAGAGCTGGCTGCTATTTAAGCAACACTTCCTCCATGCTCAAGATAAGCACATCCTCATGAGTAAGAAATCAAGTAAACAAGACAAGAGGCCTGCGTAGATGACCAAGGAGCTTCTAGTACAACTCAAAGAGAAGAGAAAGCTCTATGGAATGTGGAAAGAGGGTTAGACCACTTGGGAGGCATACAGGAATGCTGCCAGAGTATGCAGGGAAGCAACTAGAAAGGCTACGGTCCACCTGGAATTAAATATGGCAAGAGATATCAAGGATAACAAGAAGGGCTTCTTCAAGTACCTCAGCAGCAAATGGAAGACTAGGGGAAATGTAGGGCCGCTGCTGAATGAAGTGAGTGCCCTGGTGATGGAGGATACAGAGAAGGCAGAGTTACTGAATGCCTTCTTTGCTTCAGTCTTCACTGCCAAGGCTGGCCCTCAAGCTTCCCAGTCCTTGGAGGTAAGCAAGCAAGCCTGGAGAAAGGATGACCTTCCCTTTGTGTAGGTGGGCCAGGTTAGGGATCTTTTAAGGAAGCTGGACACCCACAAATCCATGGGCCCCAATGGAATGCACCCGCAAGTGCTGAGGGAGCTGGCTGATGTCATTGCTGAGCCACTCTCCATCATCTATGAAAGTTCCTGGAGAACAGGAGAGGTGCCTGAGGACTGGGGGATAGCCAATGTCACTCCAGTCTTCAAAAAGGGCAAGAAGGAGGACCCAGGGAACTACAGGCCGGTTAGTCTCACCTCCGTCCCTGGAAAGGTGATGGAACAACTCATTCTGGGTGTCCTCTCTAGGTAAGTGGAAGAAAAGAAGATCATCAGGAGTACCCAGCATGGATTCACTAGGGGGAAATCATGCCTGACCAATCTGATAGCCTTCTATGATGGCATGACCAGGTGTGTAGATGAGGGGATAGCAGTGGATGTTGTCTACCTTGACTTCAGCAAGGCTTTTGACACTGTCTCCCATAACATCCTCATAGGGAAGCTATGTGTGGGTTGGATGAGTGGACAGTGAGGTGGATTGGGAACTGGCTGAACGGCAGGGCTCAGAGGGTTCTGATCAGCGGGGCAGGGTCCAGTTGGAGGCTGGTAGCTAGTGGAGTTCCCCAGGGCTCAGTACTCGGCCCAGTCTTGTTCAATTTATTCATCAATGACCTGGACAAGGAGACAGAGCGTACCCTCAGCAAGTTTGCTGATGACACAAAACTGGGAGGAGTGGCTGATACGCCAGAAGGCTGCGCTGCCATTCAGCGGGACCTGGGCAGGCCGGAGAGTTGGGCGGAGAGGAACCTGATGAAATTCAACAAGGGCAAGCGTTGAGTCCTGCACCTGAGGAGGTTGAACCCCATGCACCAGTACAGGCTGGGGGCTGACCTGCTGGAAAGCAGCTCTGCCGAGAGGGACCTGGGAGTCCTGGTGGATGACAAGCTGACCATGAGGCAGCACTGTACCCTTATTGCCAAGAAAGCCAATGGTATCCTGGGGTGCATTGAGAGGAGTGTGGCCAGCAGGTCGAGGGAGGTGATCCTCCCCCTCTACTCTGCCCTGGTGAGACCCCACTTGGAGTACTGTGTCCAGTTCTGGGCTCCCCGGTTCAAGAAAGATGAGGAACTCCTAGAGAGAGTCTAGAGGAGGGCAACAAAGATGATTAGGGGATTGGAACATCTCCCCTATGAGGAAAGGCTGAGGGAGCTGAGCTTGTTTAGCCTGAAGAAGAGAAGACTGAGTGGGGACATCATCAATACATACAAATATCTTAAGGGTGGAAGTCACGAGGACGGAGCCAGACTCTTCTCACTAGTGCCCAACGAGAGGACAAGGGGCAATGGGCACAAACCGAAGCATAAGGGGTTCCAGTTGAATATGTGGAAGAACTTCTTTACTTTGAGGGTGACAGACCATGGAACAGGCTGCCCAGGGGGGTTGTGGAGTAGCCTTCTATGGAAGTATTCAGAACCCGCCTGGACGATGTCCTGTGCAACTTGATCTGGGTGACCCTGCTTTAGCAGAAGGTTTGGACCAGATGATCTCCCAAGGTCTGTTCCAACCCTTGCCATTCTGTGATTCTGTGACTCTGTGAAGAGATTATCACAAGAATATGAATTGTTCATGAGTTTTTCATGTTTTCAAGTAGACATTATGTTTATTCTACAAGGACTGATAAAAATTATAGCAGCAATAAAAGGATGAGAAAAAATCCATTTCCTTGTATAGTTAATTTAAGGTGAACTTTATGGCACATTTTGGCACTACTAATGTGACTGATGAATACAAAAGACGGGGAATTTTCCCCTTCTTATTTTATCTCTAAATACCTCACTCTATAAACCTCTCATGCAGACCTGGAATTAAGGGCTAGGGCTGCATTAAAGTTTTCATAAGATATCTAAGATGTTTGGTTCTGATGGATTGTTTCCTAATTAAGAATGTAGAAAACAGAATTGATTTTTAAAAGGCTACCTAATTCAGATCAGAAATAAGCATCAACTTCTGGTTGTTTTTTTGTTTTTTTTCTCTGGAGCAACTGCTTAATGGATCCTGCTCATAGAACAAGGGTTCCACTATCTTTCCCAGCTCTGTCAGGTCACTGTATGCATTGTAACACAGAAATGGTTGTTGCTTATCTATTTTGTCTTAAGCCAGAAATAATCTTGGTTTAAAATGTATCATACATGCTTCCCTTCTTCAACTAAACTCTTTCATCTTTGCATTAAGGAATGGTCATTTTCACCTTATAAGTAAATATAGCAATGAAAAAAAGTAAACTCTTCTCTTTCCTCTGCTATTGTATTTTTCCCCCCATTTCTAGACATTAGTCATTTAAGTAACACTGTCACGTAGCTACAGCCTTAACATAAATTCTGGGCATTTAATTGGTGTCTTGCATCTAATCAATAACTTTAAATCCATGTATATCTTACATTAAGGAACTTTTTCAGCTACTTTTGGGCATAGTCTACATGTGAACCTGATGCGAAAAATGTATTTCTAAGTTATAATAAAGTTTTACAATTTCGTATTTGAGAAATGAGGAAGTGTGGAAAAGCTAAATTTTCATTAAAAGAATACCTAGTTAAATATTATTAATCAAATTAGTCATTCAGTGACTAATCTGGGTTTGAAGAATTAACTCTTACTGAGAATATTCCAGCAAAATATCTCAGTAACACAATTTCTTCCCAAATTACCTGAGAAAGACAGGTATTTTCCAAATGAATTATTTAATTTGTGAGGATATTCAAGCAGCTGTGATTAGAAGAGGATAAGGAAGTTTGCTTTTTTCTGCTTGCAGTCAGAAAAGTAGGTTGTAGTGCTCTACACATGAACATAAGAGGTGACAACAGGTGATGAGCTGTTTTATAAAAGAGGGTGACCTTATTTCCCCTACCATATAGACCCAATGCATCCTTATTTCTTTAATTAAACTTCAATTTTAGAGAACTGTATAAAATATTTTTTTTTTTTTGAAAGTGGGTAATTATCTCCAGGTAATTACCTTTGTACTTCTAAGAATATATTTGGATCAGTAAGTACCTGGGTTGCTAAAGTTTCCATTTTTATTTGTATAAAAATTGGAAGCACAGCTAGCAGAGGGAGACAACAGAAGCAGGATTTTGTGCAGCAGTTTCTGGGCTCTGTGTTGGGATCTGTGTAGGGCTCTCTAAAACAGCTGATCAAGGAGCCATCAAAGAGAGACGGTCTGCAGACAGATGCTCTGGATGCAGCCTTTAGCTGTTGTGACCATGAGATGGTGCAGTACAGAGAGGAATAAGGAGGACAAAAAGCAGGATCACAATCCCTGACTTCAGGGGAGCAGACTTTGGCAGGGAACTGCTTAGAAGAATCCAATGGGAAACATCCCTGGTGTGAAGAGTTGTCCAGGAGAAAAGATTATTTTTCAATGATGCTCTATCTCCATTCTTGAGCTTGGAGACATTCACAAAATTAAGCAAAGGTGGCAGGAGGCCTGTGTGGATGAACAAGAACCTCCTGACAAAACTCAAACACAAAAAGGCAGCATACAAGATTTAGAAGCAGAGTAAGATGACCCAGGAGAAATGCAGACCTTGTGAGAAGATGCAGGGAGGGAGATAAGAATGACAAACTTCATTGGATTTGGACCTGGTGAGGAAGATAAAAGGCAACAAGAATGGCTTCTTTCCTTTCAGAATGAAAAGAAAGACCAGTGCACAAGAAAATGCTGAGGGCCGAGGGGCTAGAAAGGAGCTGTTCAGAAAAGGACCTCAGGTTCCCGATGGACAGGAAGATGAACATGAGTAAGCAAGGTGCCCTTGCAGCAAAGACAGCCAACAGCCTCATGGCTCATTAGGAGGACCATTGCCAGCAGGTAGAGAGAGGTGATCCTTCCTCTCTGCTCAGCACTGGTGAGGCCACATCTGGAGTGCTGGATCCTTTTCCAGGCATCCCAGTGCTAAATACATTAACATATTGGAACCAGTCCAGTGAACAGTCACAAAGATGATGAAGGGACTGCAGTATCTCTGTTATGAGGACAGGCTGAGAGGTCTGGGACTGTTCAGCCTCGAGAAGAGAAGGCTCAGGGGCAGATCTTATCCATGTGTACAAATAACTGAAGAGCAGGCATATAGAAGACAGTGCCAGACTTTTCTCAGAAATTGAGGATCAGAGACAATGGGCAAGCACTGAAATACAAGAAATTGTATTTAAACACTTTTTTTTTTTTTTTTTTTTTTTTTGCTGTGAGAGTGACAGTAGCTGGTGCAGATTACCCGGAGAGGTTGTAGAGCCTCCATCCTTGGAGATATTAAAAACCTGAACACCATCCAAGACAAATTGATGTAGGTGACCGTTCTTTGACCCAGGTTTGACTAGATGATCTCCAGATGATCTGCCATGCTCAGCTATTCTGCAGTTCTGTGCAGCTGATATACCAAATTCTGTGAGAAGAAAAGACTTTCCAAAAGACAGGATATGAGGCAGTTCCATGCCTTGTAACCTCATTAGCATAAGTGCATCTTTGTTATAGATTGATCTTTTTGTCCAGCCAGAAGTGTACCTGCACGTATTTTCATATTTTTGAGTCTTTTTGTGCATACTTGAAACACAGAAAATTCATTTGAATTCTTCATGCAAGAACCAATGTCTTGGCAAGGTACAGCTGAAAAGATAACTCTGGACTTGGTTATCTTCAAATGCAACTTAGATTTTTGCACAGTTTCTTTTAAATATGCATGAAGATCAGCTAAAGCAATACCTATACAGAGCTTATGGATAGTCATGACAGAGATGCTGTCAAGGGAATAGAGGAGCTGATAATATTGGAGGGGTATGAAGGGAGGGGAGAGATTCTCTTTAAAAACTATTTCAGTATAGCTCAAATGAATTCAGCAAAAATTCACTGATTTACTCCTGGAAGGATTTGGTCCCAAATATTGAAGTATTTGTGAATTCTGGAATTGTATCCATTGTTAGACGTGCTGCAAAATGGCATTATCCCATTTTTCTCCTCTTGGGCATTCTTGTTTGCTACTTTCTTCCTGCAGCTTGCTTAAAATCCCAGCTTTACTGAAGCTAGTATAACTTTTAGCAATCTTAAGCCAGATTTTTAAAAAGGAAAAGTTCTTAAGTGTCTGCTTAAGACAGGCACACTGTGTCTGCCTGCTTATCGGCCTTTTTCTTCTGTAATATGAATTATTTTTAGGACATTGCGATCTCAACCCATCAAATATCTTTGAACTAACACTTTGAGTAGTTTATACGCTTCAAAATAAATGTGTATATATTTGCAGGGCCTGATCTTCCAGCAATATTTTAATATACAACTGTAAAAATATTCCTATAAGGTACTCTAGCATTTATGATGTTATTTATGCTAGGGCAAGATGAAATTAAAGAATTAGATAATAAATAATTAGAAATGCTGACCTAAATTCTGCTATGAACTAAAAAAGATAACTCAAATCCCAACCCCCCAAAAAGAACATGGGTGCACTCTCATCTAGTTAAGAAAATAAATTGGCTACAGATAAACTGGAAGAATCTGAGATATAATAAACCTTTGCCAGACACTGGTAGCAATATAATAGGAATGTAAGTTTTTTTTCATGCTTTTTTAATAAAGTATAAATTTATTAAGATTTTATTTATGCTAGGGCAAGATGAAATTAAAGAATTAGATAATAAATAATTAGAAATGCTGACCTAAATTCTGCTATGAACTAAAAAAGATAACTCAAATCCCAACCCCCCAAAAAGAACATGGGTGCACTCTCATCTAGTTAAGAAAATAAATTGGCTACAGATAAACTGGAAGAATCTGAGATATAATAAACCTTTGCCAGACACTGGTAGCAATATAATAGGAATGTAAGTTTTTTTTCATGCTTTTTTAATAAAGTATAAATTTATTAAGATTTTCTAATCTATCAAATATCAGAGATTTGTTTTAATTTTATTAAAAGAGTGTTAGAGATGTCTCCCTTTTAAAAACAGAGAAATTAACTGAGAACATAGGATTTGTTGATTCTGGAACCGATTATTACAGTGCATGAACTACTGATCAGTGACTGGTGCTAGAATTAATTAATATGGGTTTTGATAAAGTTTCTGGATCATATTATCATATTACTATGACTCTAAAACATAATTAATTTTTTCAAAAGTAGTATTGCAGGGAAGATTCTCTACACATATAAATCACCATAGCCTCTGTGGAGTGAGTTTGTAAATACCAGCTGAGTCTCTCACTCTCTTTTTGTATTAATTATGTGTAGAACAGCTGTAAAAGGCCACTCTTTTCTAAACAGGTAGGTATTATTTCTGCCTCATTAACAAAATGTAGATGGAAAATATCATTCTCCAAATCAGTGAAAAATATTTCTACTCATAACAGATGATATGAATTAGCTAGATTGATTCACTTGCCAGGGGTGTAATGTTTTACATGTCACAAGGATATGCATTTCTTATTCTAATATGGGCCTGATCACTTCTGGCAGTATTAATTCACAGATCTACACCCTAGAGAATATTGAATCATTTTTTTTCAACTAACTAACTAAATAAAATTCACTCACTGATATTTATGTCAGATTCCTGATGCATATTATCCCATCAGAGATCCATAGACCATGAATATTTTAGATGTCTGTAAACATGGATGATTTGGAGCAACTGAGCATGAGAAACTTTGAAACTGCAACCTCTTAAAACTCTAATGAGCAGCATATCCTTTGGATTAATTCTTATCACTTTGTAAACTGCTTCTTTTCCAAATGAGCCTACTCTGAATTTCTAAGTCTCAGACCTGTATTCTCAGGTGTCACGAACAGCATCAGAGAACAACCCTGTAAATCTTGTAAACTATTTGTGTGCCTCATATGACTTTTTGTTTTTCAAGACAAAGGGCAAAGTTCCAGATGTTGGCGGATAGAATCTTAGCACAGAATCTTAATTGGGTCTATTTATTTATTGATTTATGTAATCTGAGTTTTTTTGAGCAACATGAGGTAATACTTAAATTACAAAACCATGGAGGAGGCATTTGTGAGCTATGATTGTACCTATGCTGTGCTGCGTACCTTCTCCAAGAAAACATGTAGGAGACTGAAACTTCTATGAAATTTAATAAGATATTTTAGCTGGCTGCTGTGATTGTTTTTATGATATTGTTCCTATGTGATCAGACACTTTTGCTTATAGAGCAATTACAAGGGAAAAGCACTGAAAGAAGAGCAAGTCTCAAGGTATTTCTTAGGCACTCAGGAGTTAGAAGTAATTAAATATGAAAATACGTATGCTTTTCTTTACACTAAATGCAAGAGGATGAATTAATTGAAATTATAACCATACCAAAAAATACCAGCTCAGGTAAGAGTAAGTCAGGTTCACTGGTCTGAGCAAGAAGCTAATGTAAATGCAGGGTTTTTTGGTGATAATGTCTTGTGTTCTTACTAAACTGCCTAAAACACTTCCTCAACCTGCCAGGCAAATATCATGCATCTATCAAGCACTTCAGTACTAACATTAATTGTATTTAGTTTTGATAACACTGCAGTACTAACATGCATCACAATTGTTATTATGTACATGGTAGGTCCATGTTTGAGGTTTCGATGAAGAAACAGAGCAGCCCCCTCCCAGGGAGGGTTTGGCCCTGGCACTTCCCATGACCATGGGATCAAGCCACAGAGTGGCTGCTGCAGGTGCCCAACCCATACATCTGCCAGCAAGCAGCAGCAGTGCTTTCTCCTCCCTCCCTCATCTACACAGACATGTACTTTATGTGTTTTTTTTCCAACCATAGACTCTTAGATTGGGAAGGTGAGGGGTGTGAGGATCCAGAGAAGTACCTTTTCATATCTGTGGCTGAGATCTGCTCGATTTTTGTTGTCCCTAACTATTTGACTTTCTGTATTGCATTGGTAATCTCTGATAATTATCATTTCCAGGTTTAAGATGGAGGAAAGGAGAAGTGGCAGTGAGCCAAGATTAATAATCATTCAGAGGTGGCAGGAAAGAATCTCTGAAAGTTTTTTGGAAGTGTAAAGCTTTTAACAGTTTTCTGCTTAAAATTTCACAGTTATCTTCAATAACCGTGTTTTCATTGTAAAGGAAAGAAACTAGGAATATCTATAATTTTTATAAGTAATGGGAGACTAGAATTCTAATAAATCTTCCAATTTTAAGTGCCATTATCAAATCTGTTTAACAGATATTTTGGTAATCATCAAACAGAGACAAATCCTTTAAAATATATGTGTGTTCTTTGATCCGTTGAAGAACTGGAAGCATCTTCAAGGTTACTGGGCCACACCCCTCCACCCCACACAACCAGCCAAAGAACAACTTTATTTTGTGCAAATTTCTGCATCACCCTGCAGTGTATGGCCAGTTATTGTTCTGTCTACAGATTCTGCTACTCAAATGGACTGCACAGACATCAGAGGCAAAGGGAGTAGCTCAAAGCCCACATTCTCACTGAAAACTTTGTCTCCCCTTAAGCAGGCTATCCATTTCAACCATGAGCTGTTTCCACTGTATTTGATGCTCCAAACCCTTCCCGCTTTCACAGGACGAAGGAGTGACCACTGTCACTGAGTCCAACCCCATCTCTCCTCAGCCGTAAATGGGGAAGATGCAACTGAAGATGTATCAGAGGTGTTCCAGCTTTGCCAGACTGATATTTCTTACAAAGCTTCTTGACAGAGTATATCTTCACAGGACCATCTTCAAATAGTCTACGAAACTCTGTAGGCTTTAGAAACATACTTTATCATAGACATTGGTAAATTAAATTCTTTTAAAAATAAGTAGAATGTATGTTTAGACTATCTAAAAACTTGAAGGTAGCAGTATTTCCATCTGCAAAACTTGCTCTGAAAATACACACTGATGTAATAAAGTGGTAAGAGTCTTAGCTAGCGGCACAGCATGGGCTTGAGAATCTGATATCTGTCCCCAATCCCAAAACAATTTGACAATTGACACTGAGGTTGCTGCTGTCTCTATTTACTGACTTATATACTGTAAGTGAATGGGAAAAGAAGCTCTCTAGTATTGCTATATGGCAATGTAGAACAAGTGTTTTCCTGGGAGAATTACCTAATTATGCTTTGATAGGGAAACAGGAGTACCCAGGGTGACCTGGAGGGCCTGATAACATTGGCAATTCATTTGTTTGACCTTCAACGTGTTTTGCTTGAAGGTGAACGAATATAAAACAATCCTTGGTCTAATATGGCCTGAATACTCTACCTTGTATTCTATTCCACTTTGAAATCCTGCAAGAGGGCTTTTTCAGGTTAGCCTTTCTGTTTTCACTTTGGCCAGCTCAAGCCATTCTTCTTTATTTTCTATCACAGACTACAAAGAAAGTTAAAAACAAACAAACAAACAAAAACTGCTCTTCATATCAATTTGTAAAGCAAATGTAATTTTTTTTTTTTTTCACTGTCATTTCCTTCACTTAAATGACAGTCATTCCTGGGTTTTGTTGTGTCATGAAACTATTTAATGAATGACATAAAAGCAATTGTGAACTTGAACCGGGAACTTGCAAAGTGCCCTGAAGTTTTGCCTTTAAATACAAATATTTTCATGCCTGAATTTGATCTCTTTTCATTCAAGAAACCAAAAAGGGAAATCACATTTCCCTTCTGAACTAGCCATTTCAAACCACATAGACGTGAACTTTTAGTAACAGCTTCATTTAGGACTGACAATGCAGAAGTGTTGGCATTGTCACATCTAAAAAAACTCAGAAGCTCAAAAGTACAATTTGCTGTTGCATTCTGCTTCATAAAGAAGAATGGTGGAAGGGCAGTATAAAGAAGTAGTATAAATCCCTTTAGAAATGCATACTCTATTCCAAATTATTTATATTTTTGTAGGCCATGCACCCTCCCCTGGAACCTATTTTGATCTTTGGCTCACTGCAGATGCTTGTGCAGATGCTTGTGTCAGATGCTGTCAATGGGGTTTTCTCTTGTATATGAACCTCTTTCTTTACAGTGACAGTATAGTCTGTTGCCAGCCTTATCATCAGGACTGTAAAGATTATGTTAACCAATAATTATTTTGACAGTAAAAAGGTTTAAGCTTTCTTTTTTTCAGTCTCAAACCAGAAAATAACAACAGCAACAAAAATGAATTGATGCATAAAACAACTACGAGATTCTGTCAATTATTCACCTTTACCATCAGTTTCACTCTTAATTTTTCCTGATTTTCCTTTGGCAATGAAACAGAGATATGAATACAGAACTGTATTCATTCTTTGTGAGTTGGAGGGAGATTTGGGGGTTTTTTGCAAAGAAATACAAATTTCATGGCCTGAGTGAAAAGAAATTGCTAGTGTGAAACGATCAATATGACTGTCTTTTAGACCAACTTGTATTTGTATCTAAGCTTGTTAGACCAGTTCTGTACCAAAAATGCTTCTTTTGTGTAGTCACTACCACCTTATGAATATATAAAGAGACTTTTATAAAAACATAAACTTGTCAGAAGAAAAATATGTGCTTTTGTTAAGCAAAACAACTGCTTGATGCAGAATGCTTTTCTCATATATTACTGTGAATATAGAAGTTCACGTTGATTTTTTTTTATTGTGGTCGTTCTCAACTTTATTCTTCCTTTGGCTTGATTTAAAGACTGATTTTTTCAACTAAGTTGCATAAGAAATATATTAAAATTCTAATTGTAAAAATATTTTTTAGGTGTATGACAGGTATTTTACAGTCTACTTTGATTTTGTTGCATACTTGCAGACCTGTGAAATACAGAAAATCTCTTTCTGTCCATTTGCGTTCTCTATACTATTAGAGTCATCATGATTTCTTTCCCCTTTCCTTTGTGCATCTTATTTAGTTAAATCATAGGGTACTCCTAGAGCTAGGGTATTCCTTCTTATCTTATCTTATCTTATCTTATCTTATCTTATCTTATCTTATCTTATCTTATCTTATACAATGATGTAGGTGTAGTGTGGGGTCAGTCAGACCTATGATGGAAACCATGGATTTTCTTACATGATTTGTTTGTCTTGCTGGTTTCAGCTGTAACTTACAGAAGTTCTTCAGACTGATATCCTGGGATCCCAATACTTCTGTGTGTGCTGATACAATGCTATCACTGTCTACTTAAACATAGGTGGGTAAATTGCTAACTGTGCTCACTAAAAATCATTGATATCTACTTTATTTTCTTTTTCCAGAATGCTGCTGATTATCTCTTTAAGCACATCTAGAATAAGGAAGACCTGAAATACATTTCTAAAATAAGTCTCCCATTCAGAGGTAAGCTCTGATAGCTCCTGGAGACTACAAAGAATCTGATCACCTCAAAAATGAGGTCAATAGGCTTAGTCCCACTGGAATATAGTATATTGCTTTTAAGTGCATCCTTCCAAATGTATTTTCCACTCACGTGCATACTGTAGTGTGTCTGCTTGATTTCACCAGAGATTGAAACTTTCAAGAATATAAAAATGTCCTCAGAAGTCAATGTAATCTTCTTCTGTTGAATTTCCCATTCAAAACTGTGGTCATGGCATCTTAGCATGATGTTTTTAAGTTTGTTGAAATGCTACCTACCAGTTACTATGCAATTAAGCAGTTGAGGACACTAGGAAGGAGAAGAGTAAAAGATATTGTGTATGTCCTCCCTCTCTTCCAAGCAGGTGATTAGCCAGACTGAAATCATTATATACTGCCTTCTGAAGACCTAGTAGGTACTGAAGTGTGGCTACTGACACCACCTTGCTGAGCAGAAATGACAGCTCCCAACATTTGCCTAGCTTTTGTTGTAATGCGATCAATGTGCAGGGGCTTCTCAGACTTTCTGAGGGAGGTGTTCATCAGCAGTCGCAAGCAAGAGAGGGGATAGAGACCATATATGAGCAATGGTATTTATTTAAAAATTTCATAAAATATGTGAATCTAAATGTAGAACGTCAAAGCTTGAGTCTGCATGACCTTCAACTTTGCGGCCTAGGTATCAGTTAGCTCTTTTTGCTGGTATCTGTCTGTCTTCTAGCAGCTGAGTGGTCTCCAACTGCCTGTGTACAAAAAAGACTCCTTAGACAAAGTGCCTTCATGAGGTGGCCAAGCCCTATCTACCTTTTCTTCACAAATTGTCACTCCATGGCAAAAGGTACCTTGGAGTGAGTGTTCAGAAAGCATCAAGGATTAGAAACATGAAAGCACAATAAACAGCTAAATTGAGACAATAACATACATACTTAGGCTCTAGAGTGCAATACTTCTCCATGCATTTCCTTCTGACCTAGCATGTCCTTACCACCTCGCTTCATTGTATATATTGTTCTTCCTACAGCCAGTATGAACAGAGCATGATGTTACCCTTACTAATGAATCTAGGCATTCAAGACAACAGAGAAATTACAATAAGGTCTAGACCTTCTGGTTCCAGTTTGATTTTCAGACTTTTATTTTCTGGCCATTAATTATTTGTCAATTTTAAATTAAATATTTGTCATGGTTTAACCCAGCTGGCAACTAAGCACCACGCAGCCACTTGCTCACTCCCCCCCCTCCCTCAGTGGGATGGGGGAGAGAACTGGGAAGAAAATAAAAGGTTAGAGCCAAGGGCTGAGATAAAGACAGTTTAATAAGAGAAAGTAATAATAATAGTAATAATGAGAATGATAACAGAATATACAGAATATACAAAACGAATGATGCACAATGCAATCGCTGACCACCCGCCGACTGATGCCCAGCCCGTCCAGAGCCACGATTGCTCCCTGAGCCACGATCAGTCCCCGAGCAGCGAGCAGTTCCCAAGCAGCTATCACCCTCCGAGCAACTGACCAACTGACTAACTCCCCCCAAGCATGACGTTCTATGGTATGGAATAGCTCTTTGGTCAGTTTGGGTCAGCTGTCCTAGCTGTGCTGTACTCCCAGCTTGTTATGCACCTGGCCAAGCAGGAGAAGCTCAAAAAGTCCTTGAGTAGTCTGAGCACTACTTGGCAACAACTGAAAACATCAGTGTGTTATCAACATTCTTGTAGTACTAAATCCAAAACACAGCACTATGCCAGCTTATGTGAAGAAAATTAACTCTATCCCAGCCGAAACCAGGACAATATTTTAGTTTTCTTCTACAGGAGTGCCTTGCTGCTTCCCGTTTTCTGTAATATGGCACTTGGTAAAGTCATTTGCATTTTGCAAACAAGAACAGTACTATAATCTAACCTGATGTCCTTACCATTACAACCTGAACAGGTGTGAATGACAGCCAAAGACATCAGTCAATGAAGAATCAAGCACATTCTATGTGGATAAGACTGGTGTGATATTAGCTTTTGGAGCTCAGAATTCAGTATTTTAATTTATGGGGTTTTTTTCATTTTATTTTAGTGTCTTAATTTGCTCTTCTGTCACCATCCTCTGTAAAGACCTCAAGAGAAAATCATAGAATCATAGAAGCATAGAATTATTTAGGTTGGAAAAGACCCTTAAGATCATAGAGTCCAAATATTAACTTAACACTACCAAGACTGTGACTAATGTCCCTAAGCACCACATCTACATATCTCTTAAATACCTCCAGGGATGAGGACTCAACCACTTCCCTAGGCAGCCTGGTCCAATGCTCGACAACCCTTTTGGTGAAGAAATTTTTCCTAATATCTAATCTAAATTTCCGCTGGCACAACTTGAGGCTATTTCCTATTGTCCTATTGCTTGTTACATGGGAGAAGAGACCAACACCCACCTCTTTACACCCTCCTTTCAGGCAGTTGTAGAGAGTGATAAGGTCTCCCTTCAGCCTCCTCTCCTCCAGGCAGAACAACCCCAGTTCCTTCAGCTGCTCCTCATAGAAGTTGTGCTCTAGACCCTTCACTAGCTTTGATGTTGTTCTTTGGACTCACTCCAACACCTCAATCTCTTTTGAATGCAGCAGTTCATTGTCTCTTGAGCATGCCTGGACAGCCAAAATTTTAAGCTATCTCAAAAATTCAGATGTTAATTTCAACCCGGTTGGATTACATTAAAGGAAAACTACTCCAAACACTGGTTTAGGTATTAGTTAAATATATAGCATTCTAGCACAAAAATATACAATTGCAGTCTAGGTGGGACCTTTAAGATTAAATGTGCTATCAACTTTTAATAATAATTATTGTAATCACATGTTCTTTATTAAATGCAACACTCTTTTCAGAGAATAATCTTAATGTTCTTCTTTTGCCTAGTAGGAAGAGAACCAATGTTCCTAAACAACTTTTGGATTTCTATGAAGACATAATGTGTTAAAACTGTAGAAAAGAAAGAATGGAATTTACAGTAATTATTACTCCTGACAGTTTGGAAAGCTTCATTTCAATGGGCATTCTAAAATAAAAAAAAATTAAAAAAAAGTAAGAAACTTTTTCTGGTGAGAAAGTAGTAAATAGGCGTTCTTAAACTTACTAGAAGTGGTCATATCAATTGTTCAACAAAGCTTCTAGAACAAAGGCATTCATAAGTAAGCAACTGTAAGCAAAAATAAAAAGTTTGCCCTGATTCAGAAGAAGTAGCAGGTATGACACTGAATGAAGAAATAAGGGATGAGGGAGGAGCTCCTCAGGATCTATTGAGCATTGATTATCCTCTGCCATGAATGAAGCTTCATCATATGTTTGTATTAAAGAAAAAGATATCATCACTAAATTGGAATATGAACATCAGACCCCAGTGTGACAACCATCTTTTTTCTTTCTTTGTTGGGGAGAGAGAAAGGGTTTTAAAATAAGAAAAATCCTCTTTAACAAAGGTACAAGGGGTAAAAGCTTATAAAGACTACATTAACTGACATTACTGTAACTTAAGCCTCTTCTTTCTGGTTAAAGTCCAAAGAGAAGCCATTAGCTGTACATCAAAGCATGTCAGTAATGAAAATCTGTAACAATTAAGAAGGGCAGAAAAGAAATAACATGTAAGATAAAAATGCCAGAGTTTAACAATTTCCTGCATTTCTCATGGAACAGGTCATATCCAGCAATATCCAACGAAAAGGCAAATGGTACTTAAAAATTTGTAGGACCCTGGATTTCACTTGCAGAATCCTCAAATTTTGAGAAATTCCAGAGCTCAGAAAAGTGTGAATGTTGAATATGAATTTAAACAGAAAAATGGCCTTAATATTTGCAGCACACAGCCAGTTTAATGAAAAGTAAAATCATGAAAAGTTGATAATTTAGTGAAGAAGGAAGCCTATATCCAGTTACATGATTTAGTTTAACATAACTCACACCCTTATACTCTTAAACAATCTGGAAAGTTTGGATTATACCTTCAGATGTACTGACATAACCTTGTAAAAGATATGCAGAGTTTTTTAACACCTCATCTTAAATGGATTAAAAATCAAATAACAGTTAGAAGACCAAAACCTCAGAAAACAGAGAAGACACTTCTTATTCTTAATGCAAGCATCGCTCCTTTTTCTGTGCCTTTTATGGGATGTCAGCCTAGATGAGGATCATTGATTCTTCTACACTTAAAATTTGAGCCTTGAAATTTTTCCTAGAGTTGCATTAGTCATTGTATATCACTAATATTTAAGTGCTGAAACTTGAAACTAAACACTAAAGCAAATTCCTCTTTTCTCACATTTGAATCTTTAAATAAAGGATGGGTCTTGCTGGAGTGTAGACAGCAAAATATCGTCTTACTGCAAGACTTATTTTTCTTTGGTTTATGTTTCACAGAAGGTCAACCTAGATATTGTTTCTTCTTCCCTTAGAATCTAAGACTTGAAATTTCTCCCTAAAATATACATCTCTGGCGAAAGTCACTATAGATTACTAATATTTTACTCTTGAAACCAGAAAAAAGTAACTGTAAGAAACCATAAAAAACTGAAAAAGGAGCCTGCTTTGAGAATGATTTTAGCATTTCTTCCAAATGAGATTTTCAAGTGATTCAGAAAAGATTGCACTATTTTGATAATAAAATTGAAGACCTGGAAAACAGGTCACGATGTTCACATCTTAAGAATTACAGCTATTACAGAGGAAAGTGAAGGATGATTGGATTTATAACCACTTTGATAATCAGCGTAATCAAAGGATGTGTTTTCCCACACAAATGGGAAATGACATTAACACATGGATTCACTCACCCGAAACCCAGAGAACAGGACAAGCCATGTGTTACCTTTATAAAAACACTGACAAAAAGTAAAAAGTTTCTCACATATCAAGGAAATGTAGAATTAGGCTCAATACTTTTATTGCATTTTCATGAACAGAAACTTGGAGAACAGTGAACACAAAGGAAATCTTCTGGAGAGAATGCATACTGCTTCTTTAATTCCAGAAAAAGACAGATTTGGCCTAAAGAGGAGTCCATGTACCACACACTCATGTAAATTCTATGTGAGGAACAATTTACACTCAAAAAAGAGATAGCCAAACCTTTGGCTGAGCGTAGATACCTTTCTGTGTTCCTTGCTAGACATAGAGGTGCAGTGCTGAAGAGAGAGTTGTTTGGCAGAACTGGTGTCTGGGTTCCTGATAAAATGGTATTTGTGCCCAGTTATCTACCAGGTTTATTTTTCCTAAGAAAATAAAACATGCGTCAGCAACTTCCATGGACTCTTTGAAGGAAAAATTTGCATGAGTAGCAGCTTGTGTCATAATAAGTCCAACATGTCAACTCCATGTCTAAACTGAATGTTTGTTCATTAAATATGTAATATGCTGATATACCACACAGCCCCAGGAGGCAGACTTTATTTCATTTTTATAGCACTTGCATAGCACAGGACACCCGCACAGGTATGGGTGACATTATTAAACCAGCTGTTTTGCTTTGGTTTAATTTTCAAAGTTCATATTCTGAATGTATTTTCTTGGTGTAGTAATGCAATGAATATGTCTCTAGTTATTAGCTAAAAAACCCCTCTGCAGTTTAGAAATCTGAGCTACCTTTTTCTTACCGGGATTTTTAACACTAATTTTAGAATGGCATATTGGTATCCAAGAGAAATATTAAGGCAGCGTAGAGTACAAACAGAGGAAAGATCTGGAGTGCCAAAAGTCAAGGGTTCATCTGTGACCTGCTGAGTAACTTCGGACAATATAATGTACACCCTTTCTGCAGTTTTTCTGATTTGTGTAATGGGAATAATGAATCTTTCCACCTTCACATGTTCTTCTTGAATCACTTTATAAAAATTCACTATTATTTATTTATCAGTTAAGTAAGAATACTCAAATGATCTTAAGTACAATCAGGATCAGATTTTAAATGGACTTGAATTTTTAACTCTTTCTAATTGTTTTTTAAGTAACCACAGGTATTAAAATAACTTTTTTCAACCAATGCTTTTTCTTATCTTTTTTTCCCCTCCAAAATATGTTTAAGGAAAAATAATTTCTCAGTCAACTTTGATAAAAATGAGACATAAAGAACATATATGAAAGAGTCTGGTCATAGAATTTAAGCCTAAATTATTTATTCTACACAGAGAAACTCAGAAATTAAGATGAATGTCAGACATTGGGGGTTCAGCAGCCCGTGAAGAAATAGTCGTGATCAGGAAGGAGTAATATTTCTTTTACTTCAGTGCTTTGCAATAGCTTTTGGGTCCTTTTATTTAACATTTTAAATTTTCCCTCCTTTCATCGCTAAATGGGCACTATTTAAATATTATGTGTCCACTGGTCGCATGTTTTGACACTGTTGAAAAAGACATTTGTTGCAGTACAATAGGTAGACTACAAGAGAAGACATCCATTTCAGTGATCATAACCCTGACCTGGCCATTTCATCATGCTGCCTTTACCTCTGTTCTTCCTCAAAAAAACCTCCCATAACTAACTTTTATTATGTATTGTATCATCAAAGAAGAAAAAAAAATGTTGAAAGGAAACTGAAAAACAAAACACCTGTGCCAAATATATTCAGTAAGCTGTGTGGAGCTACTTCAGAATCATCCATACTGGCAGCAATATTAGTTGAGCATAGGTACTCATCCAAAGTATAAAATTTAACAATTTGTGTCTTTGTCACTGTCATTTCACTGTCACCCAACCACTGTCAGGTTTGGTATCTCAGAAACAGACAGACAGCCTGTTCTCAGATAAATCCACATGTAACAGCCCCATGGTCCCAGTCAGTAGCATGGTTTATTGAAGTCTATATACCAACCTGAAATAAAAAAAAATAATTCTGTTCTGTTTAACTGTAGCCTAACTGAATATGTAAGCTTATTTGAAGACTAAAGAACTGCTCCAGGAGTTTTGAGGGGGTTTCTTTTCCTTAGTCTTATCTGTGCATTTTATATTATATGTCCCTTAGCTATCCGTAAAAGTTTGAGCCACAAGAGGTGAACAGAATACCTAATCTCACAACTATTTCTGTTTGATATCTTTTTTATGAAAAAGTGGGAAGGTGGAATAAGAGGTAGCTCCTGGATTCCACTGGAGCAATGCCACTTTGTATCAGTGGCATATTATAAAACTATGCCAACTCTTACTTGTCATCAGACCTTCTAGTTTATTTGTCCCCAGAGTTCTCACAAACAGGGAAATAAAGATAGATTACTCCCTATTCTGGAGGTTCTGCATGGAGGACTTGAGGAGGTATGGGAGTTTCAAGCCGCTCTCTTCCAATCCTGCCTCTAGGTAAAGGGGCTGGAAACAAGTTGGGAAAAATCAGAAATCCTGGCTAAATCTGTCATATTTTTCTGGGATTGTATGGATTGGTCATGCAGTGTTCTCCCCACCACTTAGCTTTCCTTCTGTAACTAGAGTGGTATGTAATTTGCAATTTCAATGGAGACAGCCCATGCAGTGTCAAGCATCCTTCTCAAAAGACTAGAATAGCTACCCCTGCTCCCTTCCTCCTAGATATCTTTTGTGGTTGCTAAATTCTTGCACTTAAGCCATTATGGAGGTAGCTGTTTGTGGCCACTCCTCTTGGAGTTGCAGCTGGAACTCCAGCTTCATAATTTTACAGCTGGTTGGTTTTGATTTTTTCCTTTGTTTTGGATTATACTTAGAGAAAAAAATCTATGTTTCAGAGCAGCATATTAAAGTCAACAGACATTAAAAATCAAAATGATCAATTCAAACATATTCAACACAAAACAATTCTCAGAAAAAGAAATAAATAACTCATCACTACAAGGGAATGAAGTTGGTTGTCCTAAGTAGCCTGATAATCACAACTGAATTTGACTCCTACAATATATTTACTATATCTATCATTACTCAGGTAATATGTCCACTCCTTTCAATCAGAAAATAGCTTTCCTGTGAAATGCAGTTTTCCAATTGGGCTAACAGCAGAGATTGCAAATCTGGTCACAATCCACAGCTATAATTACAGAACTTATAAATGCTGTGAAACACATTCTCTTAAGTTCTGCTGTTTACACCAGCATTCTGACTCTAAGTGTCCCTCTCTCTGCTCCCCTGCCTAGCTGTAACATCTTTTTATCTTTTTCCAGTGATTTACTGAAACTGATAGATCTACTTGAAGAAAACATTACACATTTATCCTCAAGGGAAAAAAAAAACCACTTTCCTCTTTATAAAATAAATCAGCTAGACTATCCAGTTTCCCCCCTTTGTTTACTATCAAATTTAAAGTAGTCATGAATCCATATGTGAATACTCACATTTTATGAGAGCACCCCTCTGATAACAGTTAGGGACAGAATTTCTGTTATATACTATATCTCTCTTAACATCCTTTTCTTTTCTGTGAAGAAAATCAAATAATAAAATATATTTGATGAAAACATGAGATAAATTGCTTGTTTGGAAAATACGCATGGCATATCCGCTAGTTTCATGGATCTGAGGCTGAATTAGGATTGGTGGTAAGTTTTCCTCACGTTGCCAGTGAACCAGCCTCGGTTAACGAAGTTATCTTGGATATTATAGCACCTTTGTCTTTTAAAACACAAACATTAGAACATTTTCAGAATATTAAAAATGATCACTCATTTTGCAAGTGGAATAAATCCTAAAACTTATGATCTAAAATATATATAGCACCAAATATTAACTTTAGATAACAAGTACATTTCAGCTCTGTCCTTTTCAATTCCTGGCTAGTGTGCAGCAAAAAGATTACCACCTGATTTTTGGGGGGTTGGGGTGGGTTTTTTTGGTTTTTTTTCTTGGAACCACATGAACTAAAATGAGTTTAGAGCTTCAGGAACAACAGCATTTCTTCTTCCCAGGCTATTGAAGTTGAACATTATTTAAGACAGCTGCTTTTAAGTGTATGATTCTTATTTATGTGGATAGCAGCTATTTTGGACTTAATTTTTACCTCCAGAAAAAAATAAAGTTTTTAAAAAACCAAAGGAAAATAGAAAACAAGGAAGAATTTATGCCATTACTGTAATCTATTTCCTATGATGTTCAATTCACAGTGCTAGCAAAGTCAGGGCTTTACTCAAACTGTAATAAAGGAGATGAACAAAAAGTAGGGAAAACTTTTTAAGAATGAGTAAAAAAGCCAAAGGTTTGAGTGAAAAGTAGATTGAAGGTTAATTACATGGAAAATTTATATCATCTGAATAAGTAATCTCAGATACAGTACGTGAAGAGGTGGCACTGTGCAATTTAAAACAGATCCTGAATCCCACGATCCATTCAAGTATATAGTGAGGAGCATACCTGACTCATTCTCCAAAGCACCTGACCTGTTTTCCAGCACCTACAGTTAAAGTGAGGTGTGGAATACCTTTCATTTCAGGATCTACAAGGAGCTTAAAGTAACAGATGAAAGAATTGATTTTAAAATGGAAAATACATACACAGAAGGAAGGTTAGTTGTGTGTTTTACAGCAGGATCTGGGACAGCATAAATCTGACTGAAGTTTTTTTTTTCCATTACCTCCTTGTCCACTGCATTTAGCCCATTTCCTATGTGTAAAATGGGGAAAACTAATATAATTTTTCATTGTCTTTTGTCTATTTAAACAAGAAGTCTTTGAAATGGAAATTAGGTTTTGACCTCACAGTTTCCACAGGACCCTCGTTTCATTTGAAGTTTCCAGAATGGGATTTCTGCCTGAGTAGAAACAATAGTAACAACAAAGTAAAAACACTATTTTCTGAGCATGTCCCCAGGAATTATATGAGTGACAACAATTATTTTGGTATTTCTAAAAAGATAACATTTCCCTAAACATTCTTTCTTCAGTTACTGAAAGAACTTTGAAAACCAGAAAATATTTTCGCCTGGATCGTTCATCAATAAAACAAATACAAACACACTCAGTAAACTATTGTCATATAAACTTATGCTAATAGAATTATATCCTCCTTAGATATAATAACTGACCTCCTTCTGGTCAGTAAGCAGAAACATCAGGTAAACATATGTTGATAATAAAAGAGTCAGGGAAACCACATTGTACCCTTAACTTTGCCTGACTCTACAGTGTTGAAGGAATGACTTCTGCAGCACGTTCAGGCTAAGAACAAGGAAGTGAGAGGTCAGTTTCAGAAAACGGTAGTCCTCTTAGTCAACCATGATCATGTCGTTCATAAAGAGTAAGGCAGCTTTAACAGGTCTTCTGTTTACATATGCAGGGAAAATAAGTTGTATCTCAACTAGGTATGTCCCAGACTAAGGCTTTTAAGATCCAAAAGCTGCCCTATTCCTACCTTCAGCTAAGTTCAAAGGTTTCAAGACTTCCAGCATAGCTATGCTGAGGGCTGCCTGAGTACAGCTGGTTTGCAGTTTATGTGATGACATAAGCATGTGTTTCATCTTGCAGCAGTAGACAGGGATGCATTCACCTGAATGGAAATTGCCCCAGTGAATCTAAATGCATTCATTCAGGGCTTTAACTTAAGATCTTAAACTCATTTAACTGAAATATTGAGAAAAAATATATTTGCTATGTACATTTCTGACTCAGTGATTCAGTCCAGGTTTTAATATCATAAAATTTATTTAATGTTATTCCCAAAACAGTTGAAACACCCCCCCCCAACCAAACATTACTGTGTATTTTTATGGACCTCACATGTGTGGCAAACAATGATAGACTGCCACAATTTAGTCGCCAGGTTCTTCATAAATGTAGTTTGCAAGATATAGTGACAACAGCTGCAACTCAGTTTCCAAGATAATGAGGTAATTTAGATTTCCAAAAACTGTATTTATTTGTCATAATGCATCAAATTTTTAAAAAAGAACCTTGAGCTTTCCTGTGTGACAACTTTGTCCTGGAGTTTCTTTTTAAATGAAGTTAGGTTTGTCCTAAATTACTCCTTGCATGAAAGTTTCTATGATTTCCCCTCTAATTTGTAAGATAATAACAAGGGTGGTTAATTAATACTTTCTAGAATGAGTATGAAATGTTGAAAAGCGTCTTGTTTCATATGCAAAACAACATACATTAGGATTTCCGTATTCAAAAGTCTTAGCAGTCTTACAAAAACAGCATAATGAAGAGCTTTGCTTAGGATAGAGTTGGAAAAGACAAAGCTGCCAAGCAGAGCTTGTTTTCAGAGTCCAAAGGAATTTAGACATAGTTGAAAGTCCCTTTTTTTAATAATACAAAAATAGCATTTACTGAGAAGACTCTACCTGTTCAATCTGCTAATTCTGTACTTATCTCTCTTTTGAGAACATAACTCTATTAACAAAGAAAGTTGACAGACATTTTCTTCATTTGTGAAATGTTTCTTCTCACTTGAATTTTGTATATATTAAGGTATATATCACCATTCCTTTTCTGCAAACCACAGAAATTGTACATTCTTCCAGTAGCTGACAAAACTGACAGTACTGGGCCCTTTGAACAGGGAAGAAGGTCCTCTTCTGGCCAAATGCCTCTTGGGAAAGCACCCCCCATGATGGCATTTGGGAGCCTTGAGAGGTGGTCAGGACAGACTGTAAATGAAGTATCAGGTTTGTTACCATGGTGCCAGGGGACAAGCACACAGCCTCTTCTCTGCCAACCTCATTTCATTGCATAAATTATTCATTTTGCAGGATTTGAAAGGTAATGAAAGCTCTGTTGGATTAGCAGCAGAGATGACAGTGGTGACCAATCCCACTGACAGGGCAAAGTTCTCCAACATGGGACTTCCCTGCAGTAGCAAACACTAGGAAACATCTGTAAAGCCCATCAGAGAGCAGAGGAAAATCAGCATCAGAACATCCTATTTTCTCATCCATTTCTGTGCAATTGGATCTGATATCTTCCACAACTCATTTTTTCTCTCCAGTGGGCAGAATTCTCTTTGCTTTTTTAGGGAAAATTGTGACTCCATAGCTAATTTTTTCATCTAAGACTTTTCGTCCTAGGGTTACCACCTTATCTTACCTCAGGAAAGAGTCTGAGCCTGGTAAGGACTTTGGTGCTACTGTTTCCCTGATCACAACCATAGAAGTGGACCTATTGATTTCTTTCAGAGGAAGCTGAAAGTGGGTGCATAGGATTTTATTCCTCATTGCCTCCTGTCTCCTCTATAAAACTGTGTCCTAAGCTTGTGGTCAACTTATATTTTCAGAATAAATATAAACAAATAAATAATAAAAAAAATAATAGAAAATTTAAAAAATACAATATTTATTTTAAGCTGTATCATTAGTTACCCAAAGGAATTACCTGTTCTTATTTGCTTCTCTCCGAGGAAAAGAATGCTTACCATCTTGTCTGGGATGTTAGGAAAGTGACAAGAAGCTGTTGAGAAGTTTCCAGGGTATAATTAGGCCTCCTGACCTGCAACACATATGTTAGGGTGAGGCAAGTAGCTTTCTGTAATGTGCTGAATAACACTGATTATATAGTCATATCAAGCTGCATTGGTTAGGATAGACAAATAACCTTTAAGTGCTTCTGGACAACAAGGAATGGGGTACCACGCAGTGGTCTTATTTAGTTTTCTTCTATTTCCAGGAACTGATGATCCAGAAAATCCCAGATACTCCAACTTCATATGGCTCCTGAGCACTTTCTACGCACTCAGGAGCTTATGGGAGGTTCCCAGTTTGCCAAAAAACAGTACTAAGACAGTTGTAGGTACCTTCCAACTGAACTATTCTATTCTAGGAGTGTCTAGGGGACTGGGGAATGTCACCTGGAAATATATTAGTTGCATTGGTAAAACCTTGTGAAAGCTAAGGTTTCGGACTTGAATCTGAATCTAAATAAATAAATAAATAAGTTAAAATTTTGCTGAGCAAAGATACTAAGTTTGAAAAGCTTTTTTTTTTTTTCTGACAGCTTCTTTAGTTTTCAAGAAAGTTATTTTTTTCTTTTAGCTTTTCTTCTACCTCCCTACCTTCCATATCTCATTCTTTAAGTTATTTCTTAAGAAGGAAACTCCAGTCTGTGGTATGTGGTGGCATTGGTGTGACTTAGCAGATGGCTCTTTGGTCTCTTTGTCACTCTCTCAACCATCTGGAGATCTGGGTGATGACCCAGCTCACCTATTCTCACAGCTAGGATATGAAGGAGACCCATGGAGAGCTTACCTTTCCTGATCTTGTTTTTCAAAAAACAATACCTCTATACTACTTATTTCCCCTCACTTGTTTGTCACCTGTAGAAGCCAATGCAATAGTCGCTGCTAGGTGTGATGTTGCCACTGCTCTAATGCTACAAAAGGAGAAATCCATGCTCTCTGAGCTGGAAATCGTTTTCTGCGTGAATGTGTATGACTCTCATTTTATGTTTTCCTCCTTTGTTTCACTTGCAAAGCTGGGGAAAGCCAATTTGTATGCTTTTCATTTGCCTTAATAAGTTATGTCATTTAATCCCATCTTTCTCTCAGTACAATGCATTATTTTGAACCACATCCATCATAACATGCTCCAGCAGTATTTGGAAAAGCAAAGTGATGTCATTGATAGCTCTTTGACAAAAGATACTTTTGTCCAGCCTTGTACAGTCGAGGGATGCCTTCACAAAACCTGGAAATGCCCATGGTTCAGAGACTAAAGGCAGACAGGTACAGAGAACTGAATAATCAGCAAACTGGACTAATACCCCTTCTCAAAGTCTCTGAACTCTTTTCCTGTTTGGCAAAAATCTTCAGTTTCATCTTGCATATTTCTATAATGCTCCTTCGAAAGACCACTTTGCAGTTATGCTTCAGGGTCCAAAGAATTGCATGTAGTCTGTAATCCCCTGGTGTTCAACACAGTCTGTCTGAAATTACACACATACACCCCCTTATGCATTTGTGCTGACTTCAGAGCCATCAGACTGATGTTCAACCATCAGCAAAATATATGCAAATACTAGAATATTAATGCCCAGCCTAAAGTACATGTTGCTTTGTTCTTTGCTGCTGCTATTATTTCAAAAGTCTCCCAGAAACTGTTCAAGTGCTGTAGTGTCTTTCTGGGCAGTTCTATTTCCTGCCTGCAAATCCCTTGATATTTCACAAACTTCTGATTTTTCATTTTGTAGTGTACTTACCCAGAGACACATAGCCCCTATCAATGCATAAGTGCATTGCTTACTCTAGCTGAATATGCTTTCCTATGGCCTGCATTATCTTCTGAAAATACCCTATGTTGTTTGTTTTGAGGAATTCCTGTAACTCTAAATGATAATTTTCTGAAAGTAAAGTATTGGTCCTTATTTTCACAAATTCACAGAACTTTCCAGGAGCTTTACATAAAGAACAATGTAAAAATTGGGTTTAAATCTGCTTTGTTGATCTGAGTTTGAAATCAAATGTATTGCCCATACATCTTTCATCCTTCATTGTTTTTCATCATTGCTATAACATACCAAAAGACACTAGAGCATGTCAAAAGCCCAGCTTCCACCATGGCCCCTTGACAAGTTGCAGCTAATGCAACAGTCCTAAATAAGTAATTCTGAATCAAGATTAGGTACATAAAATGCTTGTAGGCAGACCAGACTTCAGAATGCCAAATCACTGTCTCAGATTGAAAGTTCAGAAATGCTGTGGCAGTCAGAGCAGATTGAAATAGAAGTAGCTGAACTGTGGTATAGAAAATCCACAGGATGAAATCAAGTAGATGATGCTGGGATCTGACTGACAAATAATATTTCAAAAGAAATATTTTATAAGAACTATTTGGTCACAATGAAAATATTTTATGGTTTATTCTTAAGGAAATATTACTTGCAAAAAGAAGGGGAAGGAGCTATAGCTCCTTAAAACTGTTTAAAGACAACCCATTAATTTGCACTAAATATCTAAAAATCTAAAATATGATGAATATGTGACATGGTTTTGGAATGCTGAGCTCTTTTAAAATTGCTTTCAAGATTTAACATTTCTTTATACCTTAAAAGTGCTCTTACAATGAATGTACTTCAGCTTCTTTACTTATACAATCGAGATAAAACAGCTGCTTATATGATTATTTTGGGAAGATTTAGTTATTATACACTTAATGTTGATAACGTTATTGTACATGGTATAGGAGAAAGTTCCTAGCATACGGACAGATGAATCTCCAAAATTTCCAGGTTCTTGGTACAATTAGCTATGTTGGACAATATCTATAAGACTAACTACAAAGAAAAGGAGTCTTTCCTCTGGACTTGGAAGAAAGGCAGATAAAGCTGTGCAGCTTCCCATAGCTATTTTTCTCTAACAGAACCTTCTTCAAGGACCCCAGAAAGGCAGATTCTTACTGTATTTGACAAGTACTGTTTTCTCCTTTCTAACTAACATTTTCCTAACACAGAGTAAATTGCTGCTCTCTTCCACAAGCAACACCCCCAAAGTTTAAACTTCCCACTCCACCTACTTGTCTCCCCATTTTGTTAAGTTTCTCAAGAAATAGACACAGCCACACATCAAAGGTCACTAAGGCAGCAGTACATAACCATGTGTCAGTCATAGATCATGAGAAAAACACAACCTGGATGCATGACAGGGAAATTGCTTCAGCACTGGGTCACCACTGAAGCTTTCTGACTAAAGCTGCCTGTTGTGTAGCAGTAGCCTGCATCACTCAGTAAGTGAACCAGCCCAGCAGCTTTACGTGCTTTATGCATCTTAAGACCGCCCAGCACACAAATAACTGTCTACTGCCTGAATAGCAAGGGCCTTCACAAATAAATAAATAAAAATGCAAATGTCAGTTTCAGTATACAGAAATATCCACAGCACCTCAGCAAGTAGAAAATGGACAACCTGTATCTGTCAGCTGTAGTGAATGCTAAATCACAGAATTAAAAAAAACCCAAACCAACACCTGAATGCAGCAAGTTTTCTTCAGGGAAAGCACAGGTTCCTGCTACAATTGTGCTGGGACAAGGGTGCAAGTGATTTTTACAAAGGCAAGTGGGATTGTTTCTGCGTGTGGAGCTTAGGCTTCCTGCTGCTTCCTTTGTAGCATGTGGGGTACATCTAGCCTCTATGAAAAGCTGGACTTCCTCCTGTATAACCCTCCACAAACTTCACCAGTGCATCCATTTTCCTCAGGCAAGATAAAAAAAATGGTCTCACTCTCTAATCACATCATACTATCTGGAATCAAACATTGCCAACAAGTACTGACAACCTGGTAATAATTAAGGGTATATTAACATTTCTGCCATTTCAGTGATACACATACTACCTTAATCCATGATCCATCTTGAAATGAGAAACAACAGAAAAAGTGTAGAAAGTAATTTCCCACATTTCTGGAGATTCTGTGTTTCTGGATGTGAGTCACTGTCATTTGTAAGTAGCCTGGAACTCCATAGCTATGCTGATATACAGTAATATCTGAACTGGATTTTAACCCATCTCTACAGTATGAAATCATGCTTTGTAGTGTCAACCCCATTTCAGCTGTAGCTAGATACCAAGCACAAATGAGAAACAAAGTCTGGGATAAATCTTCATAGTGGAAGTTAACATTAACTAAAGTTTAACACAGCTCAGGTAATTTGAAGTGAACTGGTAATATTTACACTTCTGGCTTTGTAAACCAAAGAGTTTTTCACTTGTCTGAAAGTTTATTCTAACTGATAAAACTTGAAAGAAAATTAATGTCATTCTTGAGAGTGATTTGTTTTGGAAGTCTCATAGAAGATCTGCAAGAACTAGTCAGCTGCTATATTGTAACATAGTGGAAAGTGAAATCATAACATCATATGAGAGCTTAACACAGTAGTTATTTGCTACTATCTGTCAAAGGCATTTTAGTTTGTCTTATTACTTGCATACATAACCAGACTTCTTCTGTACTGTGATGATCACAAAAGGAACATGCTGCTCTTATTGCCAAGTGAATCTCTAATGTATTTGTGGTTACTACCTACCAGCTAATCATTCAGAAGCTATTGTACAGAAAGAACTTGTTCTTTTCTATTAATCACCTACAGAATCATGCACAAGAATGACAATTTACTTTGAACCCACCACCACCACCTTTTTTTTCTTTCCTTTCTGGTCTCTGGTGTCTCACTCAGCAACTGCTTGACATACTGTCAAACCAAAAGTAGACATAAAAGAGTAACAAACTAGTTAATGAAAAAACCCCACCTCTTGCGTATGCAATTTTTAAAAAATACTTATTGGTAAGTTAAGTCTTGTAGTCCACCTCCAGAACATCGTATTCTGAGCTATCACCACATACGTTGATTGAACAACCAGTGTTGTGCAATCTATTGTACCACGAACCCAGCAGTTACTATAGAGACTGGGAAGAGTGGCGGAAAACTGGCAACAGCACTATAGAGATGGCTGTTTGCAAAGCAGAATATATGCATTCAGCTCTTTGGACCTACATAAACTACTTGCATTGAAAAGCAAATTTTATTTTCAATAACATACTAAGACCTCCTTCTTTCACTGCCAGGAGTGACTGACATGTTTTGCTAGGATTTGCAAACACAGTAGTTCTTGCAAGACTTCCCAGTAGGATCTAAGATGCCGCTAGGTGTCGTTACTTTGCCCACATCTTTCACATCAGTTACTCAAAAGAAACGATGTACATGTGATGTGATTTTTCTTTGTGCCATGAACTGAAGTAACTTTGATACTAGCACCTTTATATACAGAACTTGATGCACTTCTGCTTGGACTGCCAAGCTCAGTATTTATGAAGTGTTATTTGTACTTGAGTTTTTTCCATGGAGGAGACTGCATTTAAGCCTGAGGTAAGATTTTGAGGACGTCTTCAAGGCTTTTGTTCAAGGTTTGGAAAACCTAGATAGAGGTCTTTGCTCTGCCACAGATTTCCTATGAGCCTAACAATATTCTTTTGCTGTCTCTTTAACATAAGATCAAAGAACAACTTTATTCATTAGTCTTCTAATTTTCCATATAATTTTAAACAAGATTCTTGGCAAGGTTTGTCAACTGCCTGTTTATGGGCATATGCAAGGGACTATTGATAATAAGTAGAATGGATTAGTTCAAATCCACTCTAGTCTTTTCCACCCTGCACAGTCCTGCAATATTAATCCAAAAGGCTTTGTGTGCCTCTTTGTGCCTTCATGAATGCAATACATACTCATTTTATACTACTCTGAAGGGCTGGTGTGTGGCCTCACACTGTTTCAGACACTTTGTAAAAACACACAAACCCAATCATCAAATCTTACACTCATAAGGTCACCAAGGCTTATAAGACACACAAGTGCAGACATGGCCTTCCCGCCATGCAGCTTCACAGACAGAAAACAGTCCTTGATACTGACCTACTTAGAAATGTAGATTTAACTAATGTGTTCCAGTTCCTAAGTCTAATATGGAGATAAAAATTCTTAACCTTGGAGGCTTCATGTGAAGATATGTCTATGTAAAATCATGAAATATTTCAAAAGTGTTTGAGCATTCTTCTGTATTTAAGATTTAAGAACTCTAAAATCTAGTGCATGTGTTCCATAAATTCACAGATTCAAGAAATGTTCCTTTGATGATTTATTTAGCAAGAATACTTGTGCATCATAATTACAAAAGGAACATCTAATAATTCATGCAAATTCATTCAAGTGCTCAGATGAACATTGTCAAGATTGACAAGTACTGTTCTGAATCATTAACTGTGCTATAATACTTTTACTGGTATAACTGAAACTTTTTTCCAAAATAAGTAGGTTTCTGGAAGTGTTTACAGGAATGAATGAGTGGGAGAATAATGAAGATTAGCTGGGAAGCCGTTTTGAGTGTGTTGGACTATGAAGAAAACCCTGAAATTAAAAGAAAGCTTGTGTAGACAGGAGACTAAAGGATAAGCATCAAAATGAAGGTAGCGTGTTGCTATGGAGAGCTTGAAAATGACAGAGAAGCTTGTGTTTAAAGCAATAAAAATGAATGAAGTAATATATAGATTCAAGAGTAAAGAGAAAAGAATGGTCTGAGTGAACTAAAAAGAGGCATTTCATTAAATGTATTTTTTGTGCACAATTGTGTAACAGAAATTGCCACAGTGAAAACAGTTCTGCTTATTCACATTTATAAAGATAAAAGCAGTTTTCTAGGAGAGGAAAAACAGAGGATATCTTACAGATATTAAAGTATTTCATCAGGGCAAAAAAATATTCAAATTTGAAATGTGATCTCTGGCAGTCTTGTTATTTTTATAATTTAATGTTCCTTAACATGGATAATATTTTAATTCAATATATACATGCAGAATATAATTTGTATGTAAAAGTGACTCTATATTTTAAGAATAGTTCTAAAAATATATTTAAGGAAACAAAATCTATCATCTGAGGAGGCTGTGGAGTCTCCATCCTTGGAGATATTCAAGACCTGACTGGGCACAGTTCTCAGCAATCTGCCGTAGAAGAGCCTGCTTGAGAACTGGGGTTGAATTAGAGACCTTAAAGGGTGCCTGCCAATCTCATTGAGTTTGGGATTTTATAAAGTGCAGAAAACAGGATAAAAATATTTTACCAGACAGACACATTTGGTAGATTTCTTATGCATCTTTTAAAATAGGTTTAATAGACTTAAATAGGAGAGGGGTACTCTAAGAATAAAACTGATTGTTATGATCTGAACAATTTAAAATTTGAAAGAGTGAAATTTTTCTCAAAAAACAGTCAGTTTTGCATGCTTCACTTCTGATAATTACTTATTCCTACAGTGCTACCCACCAGACCATTTAAAAACAAAAACAAAAAGAAAGAACCCAAGGAATAAAAAAATCCCCATTCAACAAAATTATTATATTTTGAGCAGAGACTGGTGTAATTTCTTTTTATATAATTGGGTCATGAATTTGCTGATATTGTTTGTAGGTTATTTTAAATTGCTTAAATTTCTTTGCACATGTATATTAATATAACTTTAAAATAACGAAATAAGAACAAAATCAGAAAAAATGATGGCAGGTTTAATTTTGTTTTATTTGGAGAATATTCACATTCACACCAGGACAGTCTCCCGAAAGGGAATCTCTCTACTGTTGCAGTCATGAAAATGAAAAATTAATTAATCCAAAGATGCTAAGATTTTTGGACTAAAACCCAAAAAGTATAAAGCACTTTCAGTGAGATAAAGATTTTAATTGCAAGTGGCATAGTTAGATGTGTTTGTGATGATGGTCATCTGGCAAAGGGCTATAAAAAATACTGTAAGTAAGTTCATAGGCTACTTTATCATTCTAAAATCACAGTTTGGTTTAATTCTTAAAAAGGATATTGCATTCATCAATATGAGAAACCCTCTCATTATGTTGAAGTAATAGTTATTTTTAGGAGAACTAGAAGGAAACTTTCTCCTGTTTTTGTATTCCTGTATAATTAAAGAGACCACGGTATCCTAACTCAGATGTTCCCAAGGAAGAGTGCTGCCACCTGTGGTCATCTCTGAAATACTTAAAGGAACAACAGATGTTGCATGCAGTACAATTTAATGTATGTGGAGAAAGAAGTCAGGTTTTAATGCAATGCATTTATTTCCCTTTGGTTTACTCTGCTTTTCCTATAAAAGTATTTCCAGATTTTTCCCCCAGTTTTCCCAGGATTTGATTTGAATGTCTTCGGTATGGGAACTTCAGGATCTGGATTCTTCATGCAAAATAACTGGTTGTTTCAACATTACAACTGCAAAACTGGAGTTCAGTTTTCCAGAAATTCCAGAACAGGGTAGAACAAAGGCTGATCCATGTAGTCCTCATAAAGGCCTTTCTTCTGAGAGTGAATTTTCTACTGATGCATCTTGCCTTCCATAAATTCTTTCATTTGGCAAGAAATACTCATTTCTACATTTTGACAAGTGTAACTCTCTCTCTTAAAAATACCAGTATCTAAAAAGAATGCTTAAATAAGTTCATGCAATATTGGGTGTGGACAACACCTGAAGTCAGAGGTTACTTCAGGAAGAGAGAAGGTTCAAGGGGGACTAAGAATCATGGAGAAGGGTAGAAAAGAACGCTCATTTATTTTACTTACTATCCCTCTTTTGGAACCGGAACTACTGAATACGACACTAGTACTCATTTTTTACACTATTCATAAAAACACAGTAACTCCCTGTCACACATGTTAATGTCACAGGCCACTTGCTTCTTTTGCATCACAAATCAGAGGACATTATTTTTCTCTTGCAGTGGAAAACTCAAATGTGTTTCAACTGTAGTAGCAAGATCAAAGAGCTTTTATGATAACTTTGGAGATACTAGTTTCAAGCATCTGCACTTAAACATCTGAATAAGGATTGCATCATGTTGGCCTTTTCTCAAAATGGTTTTGAAGACCAAATGGCTCTTTTACAAACATTCACAGGAAACAAAAAGACTGTGAAGATGAAAGCAAACCCATTATTCTTATTCTAATGAATATTTTGGAATACCTTCTTTTCCAGATTAGGTAATTTTAAAGGGAAATAAAGCTAGAGGTGTGTGGTATATATAATAAAATATTATTTGTGCCTATGTTCTTCAGAGCATGAAACAAGCACATTCCTGCTGGAAACCTGAACAAAACTGTTGCTTACAAACCCCATTTTTCAAGACCACACTTGAGAGGAGAGCCTGTTTTCTTTGCAAAGGTGAAAACCGCAGTTGACAACTTTTTAATACACTTTTGTTTTCTTTGAACTCTGCTGAATTTTTGTGATGGAAGTTAAGGATTTGATGACAAGAAAAGATATCATAACTTTAGGTAAACTGTGTTGTGTAACAATGAATGCAATGCATTTATATGAATGTGAACTAAAATGAAAGAGAATGACAGTGGCTGAAGAGCTGAAGGAGCAGGGTAATTCACAGAGGGAACCCAGGCAAGGGAGCAAAGACAGATTGGGAAACGAGACAGAAAGAGCAAGACTTATTCAAAGTAAACTGGGATCAAGCTGCAAGTGTTTGTAGCTAATAAAGAAGTATGGAATTGGGGCAAGTTAGTCAGGAGGGTTGGGAAAAAGTTGTCATGTAGTAGGGCAAAGGATTTTGTGTTTTGTCTGTATTTCAAAAGACAGTGCTAAGTAAAAAGAGATCACAAGGACTGTTTGCAGTAAAATATTACTGTTAAGAGAAAAATACAGTTAGGGAAAGTCTAGTATTCCTAGAAAGTCTTAAAAAGATTAAGCTTCAGAAAAACTTGCCAACAGGAATAGCAGAACCCCCATTTCTTTTAATAAGATCTAAAGTTAGGTGAGTTAACCATGGTTTTGGAATTTGTCATAGAAGTTTTGCACTGCTTTAGCTCGAATGTCCTTCAGCAGATAAAGAACAGTGATAACAATAATGGCACTGTCATTTCACATCCAGACCTGCAAGTGTGATAACAGAAGTTCAGCTAAAAAAGGAATTCACCTTATTAAGCTGTAGCATTTTCTATAAAGATTCAGATATATCAATTCTGCCTTTAATATTAACTTGATCTAACCACAAACAGAAAGTGAGAAGTGAGGAATTTCTAATTTTCATTATCAGCTTTTCCTTTCCCAGGTACAATAGATCAGGCCTGGTAGTTGGAGAGGAGCAAAATATGCAAATTCTGTAACCAGTGTTGTCAGAGCCCAGTGTAGGACCTTGGCAAATAGGCCATTTTTTCCCCTTTATCACTGTTTGCCATGTTACATTTGTCCTGTTTGACTATTCCTGCAGCAAAATGTTATTATCCATTCCATTTGCAAGTACAACTGTACAATATTATGCACTGTTGTATTATAACCTTTTCTTTCTACAGAGTAAGAGTTGACCCTGACTTGGTCTGATTGTTAGGACATCTTTTGGGATGACCTAGAACTACTGCAATTTTTGAGTAGCTTTTAGATTTCTCTGACTGACCTTGCTTTGGAAATAACTGCACCAGCTAAAGAAATTACTACTTTCAACTACTTATTACTGTGTATCTCCAGAGATTATTTATCCTAACTTCAGCCACTTGTAAATTTATCGGTCAATTCTGAACTACATTGGAGGGATAAGCACAGTTATTTTTAAAAAGTCAGTGAAGGTAAGTTGAACAACTAACTTTGCTTGAGGCATATTGGGAGCACACATGAGACCTCAGGTTTTGGTGTTTGCCAGCCACTGAAAAAACATAAGCCTGTTAAGGTGGTACAGTTATCAGGTAATATAGCCAGATCAGGAAAATGACTTCTGCTGTAATGGTTCCTGGTTTGATTTTTTAAATTACACGGATCTTTCCTCCTCCTCTTTAGGGTAGCCTATTGAAGGGTAGATTCCTAAACTGTTTTCAATCTCAGGACACAAAGCATATGCTAAATGGTGGCCACTGATACAGACTGGCTCAGGAGGGCATTTTTTCACAAGTACAATGCACTATGACTATGCCCTGGTTTCAGATGGGGTAGAGTAAATTTTTTTCCTAGTAGCTGGTATAGTGCTGTGTTTTGGATTAAACCACAACAGACTATCATCCTGCAGTTGAAATGAAAATGATGACAACTCAAAACCTGTACTACAATGGAAATAGGTGTAACTTCTTTATAAGAAGTTCAGGAATATCTGCAACAATAAGCACAATCTCCTCAAAAGTTTGGAAAACATTATGTTTATCTAGTGTAAATTAACCTAAAATAACATTAACCTAACCATTTTGAGATGACAATATTTTGGAACCTTGTATTCTCTTTATGTATTATAAGGAGAATAATCTTATTTCATGAGACAGAAATGCCTCCTATTTCCTTTCACCTGAAAATAGTTTATTCATTATGAATAATTTATAGTGCCATTTTATTATTCTCTTGGGAAAGACATGAGTCTTGCATTTTGTCCTGTACATGATGGAGTTTTTTAGCAATTCTCTAAGAGGGAGAAATTTAAAAGGAATCTGTTTTCTACTCCAAAAATCTTCACACTCATTATTTGGTCACTCCACATCTCAAATAGAGGAATAACAGAAATGCAGCTTATGTGGAAATCTTGGCTATCGAGAAATTAAGGATTTCATATTTATAAAGAGTCTTCCAGTTCTGTACAGTAACATTTATTCAAATATTTCTGGAATCTATATTTTTTAAAGAATAGTCAGTGCATTGAATGTATAAGATATGTGAGGAAAAGAAAAAAAAAAAAAGCCCAAACCAGTATGAAATAGTACTCTGCAGATTTGAAACAGAATTTGAGCAGTTTCAGCTGTCACAGGTTTCATTTGTTTAGGCGTCTGAAGTTTAGGGGATTTCTACAGCTTTTTTTGAAGGGGCTTTGGTTTGGGGGCTTTTTTTGGGATTTTTGATAAGTTTAAGGATAAATAAATAGTACAATTCCAGCAATTACAGTCTGATGTATTCCATACCAGCTGGACTTGCCAAACACAGTCTTCGTACAGTCTCCCATGTTAGTATTCCCACAAGAGAAGCAGAATGCCCCAACCTGTGGCCTGTGTTGTCTGCGAGCAAAATTAGCTGAGTTTTGTCCTCGAAACCAAATTCCTCTTAACATAGTCTTAAACTCTTATGCTTTACAAAAATGAAAAAAACGGTCTTCTAACTAGAACAATAAACATGGTATAGTGTAATAATATTTACCAAATACAAGTTTTACTAGGTTATTAGAATCAATAATAAAAATAATTTTAATATCTGTACATATGATATTGTTTTCTGAAAGGAAAATAGGTCAGTCTTGTTACTTGGTAAAATCATCATGGCAGGTCTGTATTTGGAGAATTGAATCACCAGATATTTTCTTCAGATTAAGATGTCGGCCAACACATGAAATCTGGGTTACAATGAGTATGGATGAGATGAAGTTTCTACCATTTCCAGCCACAGAGAACTGCAAATCCTAAGTAGATTCAAGGTATTTTTTCTGACTGAAAGAAAAAAAGAAAAGCAAAATGGAGGAGTTTTAAAGATTCCGATGTTGAGATTTACATTGAATTATAGACAAGAAAACTTCTTCAGATAAAATCAAGGAAGTTCAAAGTACTTCTGAAATAATAAATATGTACAATTAAAATATGTATAATTTTTGTTACTATAAATAGCAAGCATTTTTTAACTAGAAAATTAACTTGGAGAGGTTCATGGATTTTAAGTCAAAGGAAGTGTTGTAAAGCAAGAATTCAGGTAGATTTATTGTCATTTCAAATGTGTGGATTTATTGATCAGTTGTTAAATAAATGAAAAAGATAATTTACATATTAACACAAAATTGAATAAAATTACACATTTAATTAACATCAATAAAAACAGATCCATTTTAGCTTATGAAATGATATGTATTCTTTTGCTAGAGTTACTACTCATTTTTTAATTCAAGGTAATGTTCAAGTGGAATAATTTATATTTTTTGAAAATATATCAATTGAGAAAGAAATGAATATTTTTGGATAAGCTGTCGTTCCCCTCCCCCGACACACCCACACACAGATATTTATGATTTATTCAAAGTAATGAAGTTATCTTGTAGGCATTCTTTATCAACATAATAGGTACAGGTACTGAAGAACTATATTCAACCATATCTTTCATATTCACCCAGAAGAAACACATTGGCAAAATTAAGTAAAATGGGAAAAAAGTCTTTCATTAAAGTGTACAAAATTCCAATCAGCTTTCTTGTTGAAATGTCAGTTCCAAGACAAATAAGTAAATTAGATGAGTCATAGCTCTTTTCTTTGTTTTGAAGGAGTCAGCAGTGGACATAAAACAAGCTGCTCACTTGCGGAGCTGACTGTGTGCCGTTTTGGAAGCTGGGCTGTTCTCACTCATCAGGGAATGGAAGTAAAGTTTCAGGTATTAAAGTGCCTTTCCTAAGGCTTATTTCATTGCTAACTTGACATACAAGTCAACCTCCAAAACAACTCCTATGGGCTTTTCTAGATTTATTTGCTAAGAAGGCACACCATGCTTCTTCACCTTCTTGGTTTTCCTTCCCTTAACAGCCTTTCTAAGAGGCCAAAACAGTCAGAAGTTGAATTTCCCCACCCCCTGAAAGTAGTTCAGTTGTGAAAGCACAGGAATAGATTTCTTCCCCTGTTATAGGCACCTGCTGTTACTTGTACCTGTGTTCAACAAAGACAGCAATGGAGCTGGGAGATAAGTGATAGTTAAAAAAGAAATATCCATAAAGCATCCTTTTGGGTCTATGACTGAATGAAGAAGAGAAGAGAAAGCTTTATCACACATAAGATTATGTAGTGGGAGTCATGAGGGAAGGGAATAGCTTTCTTCACTTCCATTCTGATTACCTAAAGGCTCAGATAGTTAGGATAACTTTGTATGCTTATGCAAATTAAACTTTCTTTAGAAGTTCATTCACCACTAATTTTTCATTTGAAAAGCTTCTCAACACTCTGCTGAGCATAGTAATTGATAGCAGCAAAGTCTGATGACATAAGCTCAGTCTTTTAATTATTTCTCAGGGCAGAACTTCGTGGATATGTGGATTTCTGAGTTTTTGCATGTCTAACTTTTTTTATTTGAGTTTTGTCATCTTTATGGTTTGTGTAAATGCTTTATGTTAGTGTAAGTCCTGATAAGAGTAATAAAAAAAAAGAAATTAAAAAAAAAAAGTGAGCTCTCCTAAACATATCATTTTCTCCTTTATGTTAAATATTTAATGTTCCATTTCATATATGAAAATATCATGATAATTTCATGCAATATAATTTTTATATGCATGGCCTTTTGCAGATTGGTTATTTCTGTAGAAACAGTAGCTACAATTACATTGGGTGGGGTCTGGTTATTTTTGCTATTTTATTTTTATACTTCATTGAATACTTTATACACTTTTCAGGTTGCCAGAGGAAGAATAAAATGAAGAGCTGTACTAGTTTTTTAATCATACTCTAAGAACTGATGTCAAGACCTCATAATTATTATTGTGTCAGCCCAACAGAAAAAATTGTATGCTTTGAAATGTAAACAACCCACACACCAAAAAAAAAAAAAAAAAGAAAGAAAGAAAAAGAAAAATATTCAGGAATCAGAGATATTACTATTGCTTTTCTGTAAAATCAGTCTTTCAGCAGTTGCTTGTCTCTTGTGACCAGAACAGGAGTGGAAAGGAAAATACCTTCCTAACTACTGCCCCATGCTTTTACTGATAATGCAAACATGCCCTGTACTGTGATGGGAACTGACACAAATTGACATGTGTTTTGACTGCATTTTGTGACGTGGGTTTTTGTCTCTGTATAGAAATATATGCCTTAATCCTCCATAGCAAATGAACCAGAAGTATCTATGATAGAAACAGAAGATCAGTGGAAAAGAACAAACCTCATCGATGGTGAAGAGTTAGCTGCCTTTCATTTTTCACTACGGAAGATTTGCTTAAAATGTAAAATTACTGTGGTTTTGAGTAATTTAAGAAAGGATGCATATTTATTTAGCCTATTTTCAATTTGTAAAGGGAAATGTAAATTTCTTGAAAACTACACAAAGGTGGGAACAAAGATAACTTTGTAAGCAGCCCTGAACTATTTATCTTCTCACGTAACATGTTACATTCTTATCCCAAGGCAAATAGTCTGATTTTACTGCAGCTGGGGCAGATTTACACCAGTTTAACTGAGATAAGATCTCTCCATATGTATTTATTCCAGAAAAAAATGTCCTGGTTTTGTATTCATCCATCAAAACATTGATCTGCAGGAAAGATTGTGCTATAAAGTGGGGTAGGCAAATAGATCTGAACTTCTCTATCAGTCTTATTGCGCATCATAGCAATTACTCTTGCTGTCAAGACAAATAAATTTTGATATCCTTTGAGTTTAAATGTGTCAGATGTAGTCCTCCAAAATATAATACAAGCTGCAGGCTCTAAAAACCAGAATGCAGTCTGGAATTCTATTTGCAGCCACCAGTGGGATGTGTAGGCATCTGATTTGCAAGCTGGTCTTTCACAGGAAGCAATAAAATGGTATAAATATGCCACACATCCCTGCAGAAAGATGGATCTCAAGTTGGGGATGAGACTGTGCATACTCTTTTGTGTGCTTTGACCACATGCACAAAACAAGCAGGTGTGACCACCTGATATTTTCCAATGTCAGGACTTGCACAGCTGTTTATTAAAGCTGTCTTTTCCTCACAGTTAATTCCTTCACTGATTTAGTTGCCTTCACCTATTTCAGGTTTTATTTTACAATAAAGCTTTTGTGAATCTGAGTTGAAGAGCTTAGGCCATTGGAGAACTACTAAATATTTCCACATCCAATTTCTCTTTCTTAGCTTGGAGCTGTCCTTTTCCTCCAACAAGGACAACATTAATCATAACATAGGTCAGTTGGAGCCATAGAAATGCAATTCCTTCAGCATCTTCTTTTAATTCCATTTATTTTTATTTTATCTTATTTTTTGAGTGTCAACATAAAAAAACGAGAAGTGCTAAATATTAAGCTGGTGATCAAAACAGAGCATATCGAAAGAAAAAGTGAACATCTCTTGCTAGTTACCAGGAGTTTTAGTCTTTCAGTTTCCTTCTCTACAAGTACGGATTTGTTACAGCACTGTTTTCCAGCGCCTAAGTAAGGGGCCTGTTTTAGCAGAGGCCAACAGCCCACGCTACGAAGTCCTATCACACACTGGGGTGTGGTGGGAAGGTAGTGGCAGCAGTCCCAGGTCTAGAGAGGAGTGAGGAAAGGATTCAGCAATGTGCAAAACATTGCCTTTATTCTTATTTGAAGCACATCCAGAAAAACATTGCAGACTTCCCACTGGTAGAACTTCCATTTGTTTTCAGTCCATTCAAACCAGTCTTCAAGTGAACATGAAGTTGGCATGCAGCAGTGATAAGCCTTATAGAGATTTCTGCCACTAACTTACCACTGCAGTTTGGTTATGCTGCTTAGCTTCTGCATTTATCCTAAACAGAAATAACCATGTCTATCAAGCTTGGTGATGTTTCTGAATAAGAAATTTATTTTTGTTGTCAATGTTTTAGAAATCCTACAGTGAAAATAAAAGAACATAAGGTATGATCTTTTAGCTCAAAAACCACTTGGAAAACCTCACAGGGTTCAAGCAGTGCTTTATGTCCATGCGCAATTTCTTCATCACCTCTATTCTGCTTCCCACTTCTATTAACAGCGAAGTAGAATGAAGAACAGCCTCCAAAGAAAAATGTCAGATTTCTTCTGAGATGTTTAAATTGTGTAAAATAAACAATAGAATATATGAAAAGGAGAAAAGAAAGCCAGCAAAGTAAAGCACAAATCCAAGCTCTGTTTAAGTCAATGAAGTATTCATTCAGACCCTAATGATGTCATGAATATTATGTGTCTCCAGTTTGATGAAATACAAAATAATGTTGTGTTCAGGTTTTGAAGAAAAGGGCCTTTTCCTTTTAAACCATAAAATCAGCTGTACTGTGGTAGAAAAAATAGTTTACATACCTTGCCTGTCTTAGAGCAATTTAAAACAACAAGATCTTAGGCATTTAGACATGCATTTAATAGGAAGTTAATATTTCTGATTTCCAAAAGTGTTTTGTAATCATGATCACTGAAGTATTCATTAAGTTTATAAAAGCTTCTGATGGCTTATTATTGTTAAGGCATTAAGAAGTTGTTCTAACAGTTCTGAAATGGTACAGGAACATATAAAGAATACTGCATGGGCCAATAAGGATTTGGTGGAAATTAGGAGAGGGAGCAACCTATTATTGCTGTCCAAATTCTACATGCTTTTTTGATTGTATTGTTGTTTCACTAATATATGGCTCAATACTGCAGGAAATATGCTTAGCATCTTGGTAAACATGGTGTTGATTAAGATCCTTAATTCAGTATATGTATATATACATATCAGAATGATATAATTAGGATGAAGGTACTCTTTTTTTTTTTTTTTTTTGATGGGCTTCAGATTGTCTTCATCCTGTTTCTAATGCCTTTGTTTCAATGCTCAGTATGATTAGTATAATTTCCTCAAAAAATGAAAAGAAAAAGCACTCCGAAACACCAAGAGACCAAACTGGGGTGCAAACATCTAAATTATAATTTTTTATTAGTTGAATGTTGGGTTTTTTTCTTGATAATCTTAACTTGTATGCAGCACTGATTGCTTTATTTGCCCCCTGGGGGAAAAAAAAAAAAAATGAGCAGAGATGTGGGAGGGCAGGGAAGAGTATAAATCTGTACAACATGGACAGCAGAGAGCAAGAAGTGGAACAGGACTTTCGGGTCCCAAGATCAAGGCTTATAAGAAGTACAAAAAATCAGTTTAATTTAATGAAGAAATAAACCATTGTTTCCCTTTTATACTCCTGTACTTCTTTTGGCTGGGATAGAGTTAATTTTCTTCATAGTAGCTCTTACTGTGCTATGTTTTGGATTTGTGACTCCCTCCAGGGAGTGAATGAGCAGCTGCATGGGGCTTAGCTGCCTACCAGGGTTAAACCACAACAATTCCCAAAATAGAATAGCAAATTCTTTTTTTTCTTTCTTTCTTTTTTTTTTTCCCCTTTCTTTTTTTTTCTTTCTGTAGAGCCAAGGATAACTAGTTTGTAGGGGAAATCTTGCTGCAGTTATTTGTTGCTGTCTTAGTTCTCAAACACCCAATATTTAAGTAGTGGCCAGTCTAGGAAAGGGGTGAAGAAAGCAGTCAGCAGTCTTGCCTGCTAGGCATGCAGAATTTAAAATGATTGCTAGACCCTTCTTCAGTCAGCACAACCAATCTATGCATTAAACCCAGAGCTCTGTCTCCTGATTCAGGCCGGACCAGCAGTATTCAAAACAGTGAATACTGACCAGATGTACATCTGAGCTCCAAATTTTGGAGGGATCTGGGACACAGAGACCTAGCAACATGTTCAGCAACCTCGCAATGATATTTCTTGATCTTTCTCATGTAGAGAGTAGGAACATTGTGCCAAGAAAGAAGGCTGAAGATTAGGCTACTGGTGCTTACAATTGTTTCATTCCCTCTGAACAGAAGACCTGAAAAAAAAAAGAGGTTGGAATAGACATATTCATGGCATGGTTTACCTTCTGTCCTATTTTTCTTACAGTGAAATGAACATTATGCTGTCATAAGTGCAAACACACTTTGTTCTAAAATTTCAGAAGAAAAAGAGAACATAGCTGAGCTATATTCTCCTAAAAAGCCTGGTCCTTCATACACATATCCCACTTTCCAGTTAAGTCCATACCAGCTTGTAGTGATAGATCTAACTACAGTCACACAGCAGTGTCTGAGCCTGCCATAACATACCTTTCTTCTCGACAGGACATACTGCCTTGAGCTCAGTCCCAGCTTAAACATATATTTCTACCACATTATGAGCCAGGGGAATGTGCCACCTCCTTGGTGTAAGCAGACAAAACATGGTTCTGCTCGCAGAAGACTCATCTGGTATCACTGGGTGAGGCTAGCCTCTATATTTCAACTGGAATGGGTTCATATCTGCTACAGCAATTTCAGCACGTCCTGGCAGCTGACAAAGTAGAAATAATTAAATCTGTTTGCTTCTCCTAGTTTGACTTAGTCTGCTGAAGCTGTTTGGATTCTCCCAAAGTGAAAATATTAAGACTCATTATGGAAGTCTACCACGTGCAGCATTCATGTTGCCTAAGCATGAGGTAACGTTTGATCCATAACACTTAGAAAATTCTCGTTTGTCTTGTAGTAAAATGGGACTTGCAAGTTTGGATAGGGCCTTATAGACACAGATTAAAGCCTAACTCTGCCTCTGAGTATATCCTGAGCTAATCATGCATGACTCTGTGGACTGCAGCATTAAATACAACACAACATAACAAAGAATTGCTGATTAAGCAATATGAAACAATTTTCAGGAAGTGCATTCTCCACGAGTATAACCTCAAGAAGTACTGGGAAAGATTTTTTCCCAATAGAACAGCCAGGCAGCAGAGCCAGGCCCAGGGAGGTGGTGCTGAGATTTCCAGCCTCCATGGGATGAAGCCCTGAGCGACAGCTGAGCCTGCTATGGGCAGCCAGTCAGACTAGAGACCTCCTGAGTCTGTGCCAGCCCAAATTGTCCTGTCGTGCCACAGTCTTGCATGGCTCTGTGATTCTGTGAAGACCTTTTTGCCTCATTGTATCACAGAAAAATCTATCCCATGCTAAGTATATCGGGTTGATTTGTTTATCGGTCAGTTGCCAACAGCATCCAAATGCAATCTCCTTGAAATCCTGTCTGCAAAGGCTGATGTTGTACTTTTGCTTGCTTTGCTTGCCTCTGAACAAGCAAGAATCTGGCATAGGCATAGGTTTTGTAAGTATCTGTATGTCACCCCTCCTCTGACTGTCTGAGATTATTAGTTTAAATTCTGCTTTCTGTAGACATTTATGAAGCCATTGCCTGAATACTCAAATTTTTACTATTGCTAATAATAAACCTGAAAAGAAGAGTTGAATGGGAGTGGTTAACACTGGATTTGGTTGACATTTTTTACATTACTGTTTTCCACTCTTAACAAACAGTGACATTTTTTATGATAAGAGACACTGGTTTTATTATCATCTGCATTTTATTTGCTAACTCTAAATGTCTAGAATTTCAGGTTTATTGTAACTTAAATTCTGGAATTCAAATTTACAGAATTTGACCTTTCTAAAAGGTTCCTTATATAAACTTCTATCTCTAACAATGCAAGTCTTCCTCCTTTGAACTTGGGATAGAAGGAAAAGAGAAATTTTATTGGCTTGAAGCCCCTCCGAAAGTATTTTTCTCATAAAAGTATTTTAGACAACTTCAGATATAATTTTATGTGTAATATTTATATTTCCAAGTATCAAACATATCTCTCAAGTAAATCACCCCAAACTAGAACACAAGTTTTCATTTCATTTTATTAATTTTCATTTCTTTTACAACCAAGTTGCTCAAATGGATGATATTGATTGTCTCATTTTAAAGCATATTAATATTATGGAAAGCAAGACTTATGGAATTCTATTTTACAGAAAATTGTCTTAGAATATCTTTCTACAAGAATTGCTTAGAAATTTTCTGCTGATAATATTTAATGGAAAGGTGCGGGATGCAAGAAGTGCAGAAGCCGAATGGGCAGTAACCGCAAGGTTAAGAAGAGGAGGAGCAACAGGATGTCACCGTGACCACACAGTGACTGGCAGGACTGGGGTGTGGCTTTTCTATAAAGTTTAGAGCTCAAAAATAAACTGTGTCACTTGGAGCATCCATACTCTGTATGCTGTGTTTCCTTGACCCGCAGACGGCAGGGTGTCTGTGTGATCCTTCGAGTAACCTTAAAGTTGACACAAGAACCAACAGAAAGGTAATTTTGCAAATCTGAAATAATGAACAGAAGAAATATAAATTCTGAAAGATCTCATTTGACATTTAACAAAAAAAGTCACAGCAGAATTAAAACATATTGTTTTATTCCAATGTGACTCTGGTGTTGCTAGGATATCACAGCTTGAACAATTCACATTCCAACTAATTTGATTCAACTGAATTACAAGTTTTAATCACTGAGTCACTGTGACCATAAACTTCATGTATATCTATAATAATATATTACATTTATTCCTGAATACTTATGGACATCTCCAACTTTAAACAAAACTAGAAAATTGCTGTCCTATTTATCTCAGTATTCCTTCTCTGTGTTATGGTGATAAGGCTGCCTTACAGAAGTTTTGGAAGGATGTAGCTATTAGATAATTATTAATGTTTAGGAGTCAATGGATTGGTAATGACTTTTGTAGGTCTGGATTTAGCTGTCTTACAAATTTTGTGTTTGTGAAGTATTCTAAATCACTGAAAGATACCTAGACGTTATCTTACTGTGATTTAAATCAAGATCTGATAATGTCTTATTAATTTCCTTTGTAAAGGCACACAGTGTAGTGTTTCTTGATACTGATATTCTCTGTGAATATATAAGAATAATGACCAAATTAATTTTATTTATAATTTCTCTGCTTCCTGTTTAAATCACAGTATCTTTTTTGCTATTCTGCCCTCAGAGAAGAAAGCATCCCTCTCATTTTATGTACCTCTCTTCCCTTTATATTACAGTATTTGTGATCAGCCACAGCTATCTCATCAATTAGTAGGAGCCTGTGCTGCTGGTGAACAGTCTAATCTCTCAAGGGGAAATGGAGGGAGTCAATAGTTTCAAAGAAACTGACAACACAAGATCAGCTTGCCTTGTTGCTTTCCTGTCTATAAGCATTTTCACGGCCATTTTTGCAGGAAACTTTTTTGCTTTTGTTCTGTTGCTATTGAATATTTAGACAGAAAGCAAGCATTTGGTTCATACATGAAACTAGTTTCTGTCACTTGGAAGGGTACAACACTTGAAACCTTGGACCCTTTCAGAACACAGTCTGCCACTTAATGTGACAAAACTGCAACTCTGCGGCAGGAAAATAAATACACTCCCAAGCTTGGATCAAGCAAGGTCTACATGACCTAAGAAAGCATAGGTTTTAAATGGTCAGAATACCTTAACTCTTTCCATCTATTGCTGCTTCTTGAGTGGTTGAAAACCTCACTGTCTGTCATCCTAGCCTTTCCACCCCTGAATAAAGCATAGTAGCAAGAAAGACTTTGAAATGTAACCACAGAGACAGATGACATTTTGTGAACAGAAAGAAATAACTGAAACTATCAATTAAATAATTATCTGTGAATTATTTTCTCATCTGCAACCCAAAGCAATCTGTTCCTGCTGATATTCCTGATGCCACCACATCTGTTAATCCAAGAACTGCTGCTTTGACATCTACATATCAGTGTCATTTATTAGTGACGGATTCCATTATGTTCCTCTGACAGACCCTTATTTATCATTTCTTTCTGACACCAAGGACATAATTGGAAGAGAAGCTGAACTGATTTGGTAAAATGTTATGGGTTGGGCCTGTAATCAGTGAAAATCTTCTGGTACTGATACAATTAACTATAACTAAGTATTTGGTAGACATTAGTAAAGCCTAGAAGCAATATAATTTCTATTCTGTTAGATGTCTCATTTTCAAAGTTATAACTTTTTGATATCATTATATGCATGTCATTTGAGTTAAAATATATCCAGTAAAACTTCTACAATTTTTATAACAAGATTGCCACAGAATTAGTTTAAAAAATACTTCCCATAGAAAAGCTTGACTCTAACTCTTTACTCAAAAACTTCCTTCCAAAAGAATTCAATTGACTGAGAGCAAAAGTTATCAGTATCAAATATATTGATTTCTGGAGCTTTCTGGAGTCTCAAAGATAGCCAGAAGTTCATAATCTCATGTTTTAGTTCTCTCTACTTTCAGGATTTTCAGCTGAGCTACACCTTTTATGATGAATCTTAGGTTCACCTACAGTGAGATTCATTGGCCTCATAGAAATGTTGAGGGAATTTCAAGGCAAAAATAGGGCCAAAAATTTTGCCTGAGGTATAGCAACATTTGTACAAAACGTACCTATAATTTAGTCCTCCTTTGGGCCACAAAGTTTAGTAGGACCTTACAGGTTCGAGAAAATCAAATATAGTTTCTATTAAGTTGAAAGGTTTTCTATAACCAATACTATATAACCAACAAATATAGCCAATATGAACTCAGCTAATAAGGACTTGCAAATTCCATTGTAATGATATTACCATACTGAAGAAAGGGGTCATGGAAGCAATTTCTTTATTTGGTCAGAATCTTATACTAATGTATTTCTCCAACAGGACAACACTTACAAAGCAAATAGGTACATTTGGCACAATAGAAGATAAAATGTATACTTTAGAGGAAGTATTTGTAGTTTTCTTCAGTCATGCTTGTGTCAATTATGTCATCCTGCTTCTGCCACGTTGCCTTACAAACTGTGAACAACTGCTTTCTTCTTCTTTTTAGCAAAGTTATTACTTTTAACTCTGACTTCTGATTAAGGAAGCCTGAAATTCCATGTATTTTACCATGATTTCTTATAAATTTTTCTAATAAAACTCAGAAATCTTAGTCTGATGCTCACTGGAGCAGGTAACTGTGGTGATGAAGGAATTCCCATTGACTTTCACCATTGATCCCCTGAACCAATACATCCATTCACTACCTAGTAAAGTTTTAAATTTTTAAGTTATGTGAACCAAATGGGGTTTTATTTTGCCTTTTTAAGTTTTAAGGTTTTAAAACACCAATTTTATCTCAGTATAAATGAGAGCAAATCTCTGCTGTTTGTGATGATCATGAAGCAGCATCGAAAGTAAAAAAAAAAAGTCCTCCAAATTTCTAATTAGGACTATACTTAAATAATTTTTCTCAGAAATAAAGCTTAATGCTTTTTTTAAAAATGAAGGATACTGTTACAAAAGCTAAAGAAAAAAGGCTTCTATCATTCCCAGGTTTTTGTCTGTTTTTTTAAACTAACTAATTTTATATTCCTTAGATATCTTATGTATATACAGTGCAGAAATAACAGCACTGTCCTTTTTATTGTATGAGGAAGAGTGACCAGCAGAAATTGCTAAATGATCCTGCCCTGCTGCTTGGCACCAATGAGACCACTCTGATTTGCTGTCCCAAGATGTAGACTTCTGATGCAGGACAGACCCTGATGTACAGCAGTGAGTTGGAAGGTCCTTATAATGGTCATTGTTGGAGCACAGGATGCACGAGGGGAAGTGGAAGGTGCTGAGCTGGCTCAGGCTGGGGAAGAGTATGTAACTACTTGGTTGGAGGATGTAGGGAAGGTTGGTAATATGTGGAGTGGCTGCACTTATTCAGAAGAGCATGGTGGAAGGGTGAAGAGCAACGTCCACAAGCTGGGATATGGGAAATTCTATCTCAAAAATCTTTATCAAAATAGCAGTGACCGAACAGAAATACTTTGAGACATCCATCCTTGGAGGTGATCAAGATTCAACTGGGAATGTCAATGAGAAACCTGCTCTAACTGGCCTTGTTTTGAGCAGCAGATTGGACCTCATGAAACCCAAAGGTCCCTTCCAACCTAGCTAATGCTGTGATTCAATGATTAGTGGTCAAGTTGTGAGCATTTTGGAGTTATCCATGCAAGTGGAATACATTCCCTTTTTTCGAAAAGGTTTTTTTTTTTCTATGTAGATAAGAAACAAGTGTAGCTCAATGTTTTTGTTTGTACACAGTTTAAAATATTATACCAACAAAACCATTCTTTTCTTATGCACCTATGCAACTGCCAGCTTGACTGTTTACCCCAGAAACTACCAGATGAGTTTAAAGTATTAATTTCATTATTAGTGAGCAGTATCATTTCTTTCTCTAGCATAGCACAGTCCCTAGTGTAAAGTTTCACAGAGGTGCTAAGAACCTATTTGGAAGGTTAAGACTACGTCTTAGTAATTCAATACTTTTCTGAACTTTGGCAGGTATTCATATATTAGAGGATAAACTTATCATCTTGCTGAGGCTATAGGCCACACTAGTTAGTGCAGGTTAACACCTTCATCACTTCTCCTATTTACACTGGGAATTGTGTTTTCAGAAGTCATTGTTGTCTTTTCTCTCCTTGTTTAAGGTTGAGTTTACCAAATTATATGCCAAAAGAGTTTTCTTGATGTTTGCCTTGGAATAGTATTAACTAGCTGAAACTACACTTGTTAGAAGTAAAAAGGATTTGATAGAATACTAAACACACTTTGAAGGTACCTAACTAAAAGAGGTTCCTGCTTTTAACTGTTTTCCCTAACCCAAAATCTCATTTGGAGCTATTTTTTTTTTGTCTGGGCTGTAGTAAATATCTTTATCCTCATATTTTGAATCTCTGAGCTTTCCCTGCAATGTGTTGCAAGCTTAACATCTTACAAAGATGTGACTTTGGTTTTTTAAAGGACTTCCTTAGTTGTTTCCCCATGCATAGTTTTATCTCTGATGAAGTCAAGGAGAAAAAAGGTTCTCCAAAATGACTGTATATAACTTCTTTGAAACTAGGTGTTTGTCAAATCCCAAACACAGAAACAGAATTTCTTATGGCAAAGTTCAGAAGATTGCCTTTCAGATCTTTTATTCTTCTTGCTGAAAACAAGAAGCCAAGATGCAAATCCTAAAACCCCCAAACCCTATGACTCCTGACTTTTGGATACATGGCTTTAACTTAACCACTACCTTTTTTCTGTCTTATCATTCTAAAGCTAGATCAAATGCCAGTCCGAGAAAAAGTGCTAAAGTTCTCTTATCCGTATGAATTTAAACCTAGAGATCCACTCAGGTTAGCCGCAAGGGTGCACAGTTCTTCTGAGAGTTGAACTGGTGTATTTGCACCTCCAATATTTTCCTATGCTGATAGAGATACATACATATATGGCTGAAAAATGCTTGCATGTAGTGGGTTGTAATTCAGCTGAAGTCCATAATTATTTGTGTTTAACTGACGAAATATTTCTGAGGTTTGCCTCAAAGAGATAACTGCATTTATGCAAGATAACATTTTCCATCCTCTAAAACTTTTACAATATAAGATATGGTTATAAAAACCCTGTTGTTTGAAGACCCTTGTGTAACAGGTGGCTCATGTACTTACCTACAGTCTCAGACACTGCCAAAACAAGGTCTCTGAATGCAAGTTGTCTTTATATATGTCAAATCCTAAACAATAAGTCTCATTACTATTTAGAACTGTGTCAGTAAACTTCATCCTGTATCTGAATATTGGCTTAGTTGAAATCCCTATGTTCTCATGAGAAAATTATTTAACTTCTGTGTTATAAACATGAAACAGTAGTCTTTGGGTTACCCAAGACCTTCTGGAGGAAGGGAAAGACTGTTTTTTTCCCTGGAGCAAAACCGAGCCCATGCATGGAAAGAAAGTTTTAAATGGTCTGGGAGAAAAACAGATTGACACAATTACACCACAGAGCAAGGGAACTGCTCTACAAGGTAAGAAGAAAAACAGCAGACAGCCAAACCTCAGAAGCGACAGGCTTCATGGGGAGCAGAGGACACCAGCCAGAGACTACAATAAGCCAGGTACAGAACTTTTTTTAAATTGATGCTATAAAAGACATTTATCTTCGAAGACATCACTATGAGAAGAAAATCTAGGCAGCTCCACCTCAAAAGTCTGGTTCATGCCATGTCCAATCACAGCATCTAGTGGTTTTTCTAAGAGTTCCCTGTTCATTCAAGTCTATTTCTTTCCACTTTTATTAAAACAAAAAGTGAGAGATTAGAAACAGTGGTGAAAGATTGCTAACACTTTATAAAAGCATGGGGCAGCTTTGCTTCAAGGCACATATAAAAACTGGTTTACATATCATATATACATATACATTGACTTAAAAACTAAGAGCATGTGAGAACAGACAAACTATTAATAAAAATATACAATGAATGGTGCTCTGAAGTGGGTGCACCCTTAAGAACATCATAGTTGGAAAGTCATCCAGTTCTTACAGTACAGAGCTTTCTACAGTGAATTATTCATAGCTGTGTGTCATCTTCTCTTCCACTCCATTCCCCCCATCCTTGAGTACTGCAGGACGTCCCTCAAGGAGGGCATTTTTTTTCCACACGAGTGAAGTATCTTCGTGTTTCTTCCTCACCAGCATGAATTCAGTAAAGCTCCCTGACCAAAAGTAAAATTCAGTAACATCTAAATCTATTGTAAAGATCAGCAGAATAAATGATTATAGTTAAAGAAATGCCCAATGCAACTAAGATGATCTAGGAGATCCTTCGGAGACTGAAGTCTGATTTCATGCTAAGTTCACTAGATAGAGTAAGAGTTTGTTATTTCTCCTTAAAGGGAATTTCAAAGGGATCTTAGGTAATTTCCAGATTAAAACAGAGCCCTACTGACTAAATACTGTTTGACTGAAGAAGTGGTTAGAAGAACACGTTCTCCTGTGCACTGAAGAATGTTGCACTTCATTCCTTTATGACTGAAAAGTAGATGGTGCTTGTGAGGATGCTATCTGCCAGCAGGTGAATTTGCACTGTTAAACAGTTTTATTATGGTACAAGTAGAGGAAGAACTCCTTCAGTACAAGCAGAAACCACAGCTATCATTTACATGCTGTAAATCTAATAGATACTTATTTCTGCAAACCTTACCCTATATGCCATGAATAAATATTTTGAAATATGACCCGTATTCCTCATGTAAACAAATAATTAAAAAAAAAAAACCAACATAAACTGCCCCAGAAAAATCTGAAATTGTTAAATGTTGATGATAAGAGCATCCTTGTGCTGAGCTCTAAGGGAGTCTAGCTAGGCATAGCACGGTCCCACTATGCACTATGGTCCTTCACAGCTATTCCACACCTCTCTTCAGACATATTTGGATTAACTTTAAAACATTGCTTACATTTTACCCAAAAAATAATTAGCAATTGCTCCCTGATCAATGTTTTTAACTATTTCCCATCAAACCGTAAGGCTTTAGGGAAAATATTTAGCTGTCTCAAAGATAAAAACACATTAAATACGCATTGATTTATGGGTCACAGCTAAGCTCTTTATGCTGTGATGAAACACTCATTTTTTCAGACTTGACAGGAATAATGGGTCACATTGTGCCATCTGGCTTTTAAGGGTACCTCCCCGCTAATCTCATGTTCTGCTTTCAAAACAGATGGCACAATATGGCTCACTGTGCATTTTTCACATGATGGTGTAATATTAGGGTTGTTTTAACTGTTTTGGTTTGTTTTTTTTTTTTCCCAGCTTGAAGTGTTTTGTAGTATTGTCAGTGATGTACTAGGTAATTATTTTGTCACACAGGAACCCAGTTGTTTCTGATTTGTCTTGGGGTCATTTTCAAATTGTTTTTTGCAGAAGTTAGGATTCCTCCAACTTGAAGTTTCAGCTTCTTTCAGAAAAGCTCAGCTGTATTTTCTTGCTTTTTATCTATATACGTACAATGTTGTCATCTTGACCCAACCAGCCAAGCAGACCTGAGGTTAGAACATTTAAAATACATAGAAAATATGTTCATTGAGTTCAGGGGGCTCTGTAGTAATCCACTTTATTTACTTATTCATGCTTAAAATTGCATTATTTTCTTCACTAAATATTTATTTGATAATCAAAGTGACAATAAACTAATTTTGGATATACATACTTTTCCCACTTTTGCACAGTTTCAGCAGAATAAAGAATTTAAGTCCCATTCTCTTCAGCACTTCCATGTTAAACATATTAGGTTCCTTGTAAAAATCATGAACTGAAGGGGGCTAATGGAAGGGATTAGTCATTCATGGTTTAGCACTAGTTAATACAGAGCAGGAGTGATGTACACACAGAGCAACAGCAAGTCCCCTCTAAAACAGTCAATGTAGCTTATTAATACAAATTTTCTTATAAACAGCTGTGTTAATGTGCTCATCACCTAAATACTGTTTTCTCTCTATTATGTACAACTGATTGTTATTACAGCATATTGGTAGCAGATGTGCGTATGTAAGAACTGGGAGACCAAGAGGGTTTTTCTTTTCTAAATGAGGAGTAAAATATTCACAACCCTGGCCTCTGTCAACCACATACATTGCTTTCTACATCTTCATCGTCTCATGCAGTGGCTGGGGAGTCTGGCCCAGTTGCTTTGGGAACTGCAGTACAAGACCCCACCCAAATTCACTGCAGAGAGAGTTCAAACCAAGGTTTTCCAAATGGTGAGTAAAAGTTCACAAAAAGCCAGATTTCCAGTGTATAGCAAAGCAGTTTCTTACCAGCTTCACTTTCAACTATAGGTAGCAGAAATAATTTTCTTGTGCAAAATGCTCACAGTGGTAGCAATAAAGTAACTTTTTAATGGAAAGTAATGTGGGTTTTTACAGCAGACTGAGCAATTTTCCAGCCAAGATCCAATAAGCTTAATAATACTATATTCTAAATGGTATTTGTAGCATCTGTGATTATTTTTATAAAGGTTCCAAAGTAATTCAGAACATAAAGTTTAAAGATTCTTCCATCTGTGAGGAAGAAAAGATTGAAAAAAGGAGCTATTATCTCCCGTATTTCAGTAGCAGCTGAAGTACTAAGATTCTAATTGTTAGCTCACAGTCATTTATTTTACAGAGAACTTTCAAAAGTATCTTTTATCTTCCTACAGTTTCATTAAGTTAATTCCACACGTCGGCATGAGATTAGTTCAGTCTTCAGCTGGAAGTGGGATGTTTCTGAGCAGGGTCAAAAGTCACCAGATGTAGTGTCAGAAAGAGAATGATAAAGACTGTTCTAAAGTAGCATTTGGTCAGAAATCTTGTCATCAATTTTGAATGACATTTCTACCAGGAACACTGCAAATCACATCGATTCCCTCGCTGAGAGTCCTATTGACTTAGTTTGTTGCAGTCTGCTCAGGCTGGTGTGCACTGAAGCATATTTGAAAGGCCCTTCATCTCAGCTACAATATATTATTTAAAAATGTCAAGGCTGTTTTGCTGTTGCTGGAAAATAAATGATTCTGTCTGAGCTCCTAACATGTACACAGAATCTTCTCTCACTAATTTTCTTAAATTATGTATTTCATTGCTGTCTGTTGCAGAAATAGGGTGACTGCATCATTTTCTTCTAGCACAGTATTTCCATATTCACCTTCCCTCGTTTGACTGTAACTTTGAAATGCAGTCATCCTTTGGTCCACTTTTGGTAGGGATATATTTGATTTATATTAGGCAGTGACGCTGGACGTAGTGTTAGATGCCTGCATCACTAATGAGCCCTGGGACTGCCTGTTTGGGGTTTTTTTCCTGTGTAATTCAGGTTCCCCAGTGTATTCTTTTTTCCCACATAGTTGAACTCCTGTAAGCTTCAGCCTTTGGCAATGAGTTTTCTTTGTTTAGTACCCCAGAATGAAAAATCTCCTTCTGTCCTTTGTCTTGAACTTGGTTCCTAAGAGCTTTACTTCATGACTCTTCTTCTTGCACTGAAAGACACTGAGCAGCTGATCTCTCTCCAGGCATCCTGCATTTCTGTAGACATCTGTCATGTCTCTCCACCCATCCAAAAGTTATCTCTTTTTTCTGTCTGAAGAGTCCCACCTTATTTATTTATTACTCATATGTAAGCAGTTCTGTACTTTTTTGTCATACACTGTTAGTAGTTATTTTGTCCTTGAACTCCTACAGACCTTTGGGCTGAGTACCATCTGGTTCTGATAAAAATTTTTTTGCTATCCATTTTTTCATTTATTCCTTAACATCTACTGTAATTTCATTCACAGATATATTCTTTGATGAGTCCCAGTGAAAAACGGTTCTTGAATGGGAGATTTTTTACCACAGAGAACTCCACTGCAAAAAATACATTAAGTTTCATTGCAATGGTCTTATCTCTCTGAATGTTTCTTTTATACCCTGATAATCAATTGGCTCTACAGGCTCTCTGGCAGGCTTCCCACTCCTGATGTGTTTGAAGAAGGATTTAGTATTAGTTTTATTTTGCTAGTTGTTCTCCATTTTTTTATTATTTATTTATTTTTTAATTTGCCAGAGTTTATGGTCCTTTACGTTTCTTCTTTATTTGTAAACAACTTCAGCTTTTTGAAGGATATCTTCTTGTTTCAAATTAGCATGCTTTACCTTGCTGGGAAGACATGTTATCTTCCTTTTGTCTTTTTGCAAACCTTTTTTCAGACCTCAGACCTAGATGTTATGAGGTGTTATTATAAGGTGTGTTCAGGTATCACCCTTTTCTTAAAGAGTCTGAAGTATTAACTTCTTTTCAACAAGCTTCCTTCTTTTTTTGTTTATTTTTCTTCTTTNTTTTTTTTTTTTTTTAAGATCAGAAGCATGGTGGCTTTTTATCTATACATCATTTAGAATTGTCATCTGGATCAGCAGATAAGTACTAAAGTTAAGTATTCATGTCCCCACCCATATCCCTTCACTCTCCAGGGATTCTCTGTTATTCACCAAGGTGATCAGTCTCTTTGAACTTGATCTGGAGATCCCATGGACATAGAATATTACTCAAAACCAGCATGGTCTTTTTGAAGATTCTTGTATTTTTTAATCTCCAAATAGCACAACGGTTACCTTCCTTCCATCAGTTTTATAGCATTTCTAGTGTGTTTTGTTCAGAACCAAATAATTACTTCTCTGTATTGCTTTTAAGATGTATAGTTCACACTCAGAAGAATATGTGCCACTGCTTTGGTTTCCTTGTTAAACATAATTACATAGGACTTTGTTTTCCATTTCTCATCAGTTTCTCTTGCCTCATCTACCCCTTATCTGAGAACAAAAATCCTAGTATTTTTACCAACAATGGAAGCATCTTCCCAAATCAAGTAGTATTCTTCAAAGTTTGCAGTCCTGTACTCCTGCCTTTGTAATCAACGAAAAAGGAGAGAAAGGGCATTCTTTACACTGTTTCAGCCAGAAGTTTTGTGATCTGTCTTGAAATGCAGAGAGGAGGCAGTGGAATAGCAGAATTTCTAGAAAGTATCTGAAATTTCTAGAAGAGAAGATATGGCAAAATGAAGAATTAATCACGCCACTAGAGATCTGGCAGCTCAGACCCAGGCAGAAGGGGTTGAAGAAGAGAGCAGCAGTGCAGTAGGCAGTGACAGACCCTATGTGGGGGGAGGGAGAGGTTAGGGTGTCACCCAAACTTTTCCTGCAGCTGATGCTGTCAGTCTCTCCTTCAGATGGTTAGGTTCCCTCTACCACCAAGACTTTGAAGTTTTTTCCTGTCTCCAGATCTGGCAGAGATCTGCAGTATTGCCTAATAAAAGGAGAACACAGTATGCAAGTTACACCATATAAAAATGACATTTATAAACTTCTCTTGTCCTGTTTGTCTGAAATAACTTCAAACTGAAAAATCTAGCTTGCAGGTATGTGAAGATACATCACTCCCTTATAGTTCAGGTGGAGGGTTTACCTGCCATCTATTCACCTTCAGAAGCTGAACGTGCTACGCATTTTGCATTTCCTAACATACTGCCTTGTGTCTGTCCTACTTCTTCACTCCTTGTAGTCTTATGTTTTAAAATTCAAAACATGCAAGAACTTTTCCAATGTATCGAATTTCTCATTATCTTGTAAATAAAGACATATGGTAGCAGAAAAGACTCTTACCTGTCACTGTTTAAACTGTCAAACATGATACAGTCGAGGCAGCACACTTTGTATGTTAGCGCAAGATTGTTAAGATTTCTGAAGCCTTAAAAAAATTATTTTTAGAACAAAAGTCCTTGAAAAATACCCCTTTGGTCTAAGTAAACACATCCAATAAGTGAATTTTTTTAGAATTTTTAAACATTTTAAAAAAATAAATACTACTGTCACTTTTTATTTTAATTTCCTGTATATCTGTTCCCTTGAAGCATTCTGTGGCTGTGGAGACATGAAAAATAATCAGGTAAACCTGGCTCTACATTAGCAATTTTATTCTCATAATCATGTCTTCTGCAACTATTTAAAATGTTACCAATTCTCAGAAAGATGTGAAGTTTTACTTTTTACATTGCAATTTAAACCCAGCATGACTTAAATGGCAGTAGACTTCCCGAGTCACACTCAGGTATGGATTTTTCACTGGGCTCAGAAGGCCACAGTCACTAATCTCCCTCTCCTCACCACTCTTCCCCTTGCTGAGCTTTCCTCCTGTTGCCTTGTACAGGGCGTAAGACTGGGGCCAAATGAACTCAACATCAGGCAGTTGCTGATACAAAGCTATTTTGCAGCCTCATTTATTAAAATATTGCTAATAAACTTCCGTATGATAGTCATAAGGATGCTAAGGGTAAAATGCTGTTCAGACAAATAATTTGAGATTCATAAATACATTTCAAGAATGGAAGTAACGCAACTGTAATCACCAAATTTTATTCCCTTTATGACATAAAGCAGTAATTCCCTTATCAACCCCATAATTTCTACTAGAAATTGAAAGTTCCTTCCTCCCAGGATTTAACAGGCTCTGTTTTTGATAAAGTAGTGGGTAGCTAAGCAAGCAAATAGATTTAAAAAGTAGAATGATGTTAAAGAAAGGGGAAGTGACATTGTAAACAGCTGACAACATTAAGTAATTCTGATGGTATTGACTTTTTGAGAAAAAGCATTCGGACTTGCCATTAAATGAAGAGCAAGCTCTCAAACTTTCCTATTCTTGTCTCACAAATTCCACTCAAATTGTTTATACGGTGGCAATTACTTACTGTATGTAAGGGGGAAACAAAAGAAAGAAAATGAGAACAAAATTGGTTTAGACCTATTTAACACAACAAAGTTCATTTTAAGCTCAGCTCTTCTAAGATGACCAGAAGGTTGCTTTCAATGCTTCCATTACACAAAGGCCTGCTGATGGAGGAAGACAACTATCAGTTACCAAAGGGGTCAGAATCAGACCCAAATGCCAATATCTTTATTGTTTCCCAAATGCAGCTAAAAGAAATTAAAAAACAAAACACAACAAAACAAAAACATGGCATACATCAGACTCATCTCAAATTATAGCAAACAAGTATGATCAGTTTATTCAAATAGGTAGATGTTAGCCATTACATTATATTATGAAGGTGCATATTATAGCACTAAGTATGCACTATATAACACTATCTACAGTTTCTTATACACCTACAGATCATTTCGAGACCACAGGTAGGAAAGTTATATATATTCATTTAAATGAATTTGAACTTCTTAATTAAAATTTACATCAAGGCACTTAAAGGTCACAGAACATCTTGAAAAGTATAGGGAAAACTTGACATGAACCTGTGTTTATGGTAGCAGTAACCTAATCAGGAAATCTTTCTGTCCTCTACCAGTACCTGTACATGAAGGAATACAATGGTGTCCTGAGCAACCTGCCTGTAAGACAGAAGTGAGTGTGAGCTCATACATTATGATCTATACACAGTGATGGAGGTAAGGCAGATATAGAGACACAATTTGATATGAACTGCTAGAAGGGCAGCTTTCAAACTGGCAATTCTGTTTTGTCTCTGCATATACTAGTGCCCACCTGAATGAAGAAAATGGACAGAAATGTTTGGATGCAGGCATGCCCTTGCATTTTGGGAAGATATCTATCCAGATCTTTCCTTGAAGGACATGTCCAGTATATTAAGATATGACAACAGAATGATAGAAATAGGTGTTTTGGATGGGGATAGTACTTGCAGTGGAAAACTTTCCTCTTCTCAGTTTGGTTTGACAAATCTACAGACTGAAGGTGAAAGAACCCCGTTGTTTGAAATCATGATCTGTGTGGACAGCAAAGGTCCCTACTGAAGTGCCCATTCCTTATACACTTCAGCTGGATAGCCTGTCTATAATGGTGGATTATCTTCAGTGTTATCGTTGTCTGCAGACAAATATAAACAGCATTTACTGAAGTGCAGAAAGATGCTGATTTAGTTTAGGGTTAACCAAAGAAGGTTGCTTAGCAAAATACAGTAATTCACATACTGTATGGTATTTTTAATTTTTTACACTCAATCTTAAACATGTAGTTTAGTCATACTTATTTTCCTTGCTTTTAACACACTGAGATTAAATTAATGTGCAAATGTTGGAATGTGAAAGTAGATTTATAGGCAGTTTATAAAAAATGAGAGACAGGAAATACTGAAGCAAAGTGGGTTAAAATATCAGGAGAGACAGGTTCTACAGGAGATGGTTAACCCTAAGCATTAAAAAAATCTTCCACCTTATGGGTCTTGGAAACTCGGTCAACAGCCATCTGAATACAAGCCAGCAGGGTGCTCAGGTGGCCAAAAAGACCAATGGCATCCTGTATCAGAAATAGTGTAGCCAGCAGGAGTAGGGAAGTGATCATCCCCCTGCACCTGGCACTGGTGAGGCCCCACCTCAAATCCTGTGTTCAGTTTTGGGCCCCTCACTATGAAAAAGACATTGAGGTGCTGGAGTGTGTCCAAAGCAGGGCAATGAAGCTGGTGAAGTGTCTAGAACACAAGTCCTGTGAGGAGCAAGTGAGGGAACTGGGGTTGTTTAGCATGGAGGAGGCTTAGGGGAGACCTCATCGCTCCCTACAACTACTTGAAAGGAGGCTGTAGTGAGGGGGATGTCTGCCTCTTCTCCCAAGCAACAAGCAATAGGACAAGAGGAAATGGTCTCAAGTTGCACCAGGGGAGGTTTGGATTGGACATTAGGAAAAATTTCTTCATCTCAAGGGTTATCAAGCATTGGAACAGGCTACCCAGGGGCACAGCTGAGTCCCCATCCCTGAAGGTCTTTAAAAGATATGTAGACGTGGTGCTTAGGGACATGGTTTAGTGGTGGACTTGGTAGTGTTAGGTTCACAGGTGGACTTGATGACCTTAAGGGTCTTTTCCAGGATAGATGATTCTATGATTCTATATCCACTTTTGATTAACTGTATTTGGGTAGGCGTGGAAGGAAAGGCAGCGAGATAATGCTGACTACAATTATGAAAACACTTTAGATATTCTAATACTTGCGGTATGTCTTGAACTCTTAAAACTGAATCTGTTGCTAGTACTTTGCACTGTACAGGTCCAATCTAGGCAGCAAGTCTTGTTGAGTCAGATGAAATATACATGTCAATGTCAAGAATGATAGACTCTGCTTCTGATGCGTATAGGTATTTAGCATACCATTGGTAAACATCTTACTGATGTTCAACCTAGCTAGATGGCAAAGTTGTCTCTGTCTGTTCCATTTCCCACTATACTTGAAGTTATATAGGGTTATGAATACTGTCTATTTCCCTCTTCATGTGGATGACTGAAATATAAAATCCCACACAGCTATTCCATTTGTGATAAACATTCTTTGATCAAGCCAATGACCAAGTCAGTGGTGAACTCACATACTCACACACAGACATTGTCAGCTATGAATTGTTTTTTCATTACTAATATAAAAAGAACATTTACTGGATTAAAACTTGCATGATCAATTTAAATCTTGCATGAGAGGAAATCAAGTTCATTGAATGAAATCCTGGCACCATCGAGGGCAAAAGAGTTTGTCATCAGTTTGATTCAGGGACCAACAATGGCGCAGGTAACTGCAAGGCAGCTAATTTCAAGTGATTGTTGAAATGCATAAAGAAGTGTCTGCTGTCTTCACAGTTGTAATTCTACCACATTGTACTGAGAACTTGCAGTAAGTCAGCTTCAGGTTATTACTTTGCCAATTTATTATGAAATTTCTTTTCTGTCCTCAGGCTACTTCAGCATATATCCAACTGATGATCCAGTGAAATAGGCAACAACACAGAAATCCAGACAATAATTAACAGTGTGATTTAAGGAGGTTGCCTATGAGAAACAGAGAAAGAGAAAATCTTTGTTTGAAAATCATGACTTTTGCAGACAAAACATTATAAAAATAAAGAAAAAAATTATCTTTACTCTCATCTCTGAGATCAATCAGGGCATGGAAACCATGAGTTTTCCTGAAACAGATGTATTTATATTTTGGTTAATACATGTGTACTTACAAGAGTACAAACTACACAGAATAAACCAACAGGGTTTAAAAAAAAAAGAAAAAGAAAATTTATGCTTTTTATATTGGCTTTTTGTGACCTTTACTGATTCAAGTGCATGGCTCTTTTGTCTGTATCTTCAACAGAGTAAAATAGGTTAAAACATGATATACCACTGGTCTGCATGAATAGAGCCTAATGACTTAAATTAGATAGTGTGTGAGAGTGTACCATTTACGTGAAAGCTATACCAGATGGTTAGGGGTGAATAGAATAGTTTGGTATAAAAATAAACTGATTTAACTCAATGTAAAGGATTTCATATAAACTATATGAATGGGAAGACATAATACTTCTCACATAAAAATACCCAACGACCCTATATTTTGTAATTTATTATTTATTTACAAGGTTTATATGAAAAAACAGGACATTTGGAAATATACAATGAAACTGAAATACTAACCAATTAAATTAATTTCACCCAGACAAGAATATAGAGAACGGCTATTTCACAATGTTTTCAGGTTTTGTATTCTGTTAATTGATGATACCTATGGGGTTTCCTAATTATTTTTTAATTATAGGAATAGAAAGAAATATTTTCTGTAATGTTTATTGCTGCATAATTTTTAGAAAAGGTTTTAAAGCAGGTATAATTTCTTTGCATTTATTCCATTCAAAGACTTTATGCTGCCAATATGGAAAGTACTCACAGTAAACCACTGGTCCCTTGGTGGCAGGGCAATGTGTGGCACTGTTATTTTGCCAGTGCTTTAAGTACATTACCCCTTGTAGTGAGACCAGATTCTTTACTCTCACGAGGGTTGTTATTCCTGTGTTGACTTTGGATCTAATTTATCCCAAATACTTATCATGTGTATGTAATTAATCTATTTGGAATTCCTAGTATTTGGCTATTTGTGAATAATTATAAGGATGAACAGAGTGACTCAAAAGCCCTTTTAAACCAAAGTAGCTTAATAGCTATAACAATAGTAGAACATGAAAGGAAAAGAAAAATGCTTATACATACTTTTCCCACCCTCTGAATTCCCAAACAAATTTCCATGCACTGAAAAGGAAACACTCTGCAGATAAATATGTTGGGGTTTTGGGTTTTTTTTCATAATGTTGCCTCTGTGGCTGTGAATAGATCTGGTGAGTATCTATATTGTCTTGTAAACTTACAGTATCAAAAATATCAGAATTGTCATAACTCCATACTTTGAATGTCTGTTGTCTACCAACAGTCTCATGTCAGTTTATGGTGGCAACTGTAGGATAGAACCCTTGTAATGCAAGCATTACTAAACATGCACCAGGAAATGCAAATAATTTTTTTCCAATGGTTACATTAAAAAAAACCCGCACAAACAAACAAACAAAAAACCTCACAACCCACCCCACCCCCCCCCCCCAGCTTTTGGTAAAGCAAGAACTTGCCATGATATTTATTAAATAATAATAAAGAAACTAAGTTAAAGACAAAACACCCTTCAGGTCATGTTTGTGAAAGACAAGACTTCCCTTCTCATCCAGTTCTGAATCAAGCACATAAAATATTAGATCCTTTAACTTGCCTTGTGAAGACATTCATCAAAATTGCTTGGCATATAGATGAGATTAAGTAAATACCATAATGGCATTCTGTCAGTTTTCATGCATATCGTCACTGCAAATTTCAAGCTGAAATTGCCTTGTTTAAGCTTTCCAGAATTATTAGCTTAGGTGTTTGGGGCTTTTTTTATTTATTTATTCACATGAAACTAGTCAACTACTTAAATTTCCAATTAATTTCAAGTAATTCAGTGCTCTAGGTACTTTCTCCCCAGACTGTGAATTAAATTCTGAATAAATGTATCTACTCACAGTTTGTTTTGGCTATTTAGACTTTAAATGGTAGTATCACTATCTTAAAACTGGAGAAATGGAGAAAAACTTCAATGTCTCAAGAGCTGTCTGTTCCTGAGAGAAACAGAACATTGATCTCATGAATCTCTGTACAGTTGCTTATTATCTGGATTCTATCTTATGAATATTGAAAGCAAGTTGAACTTCTCTGATAAACAGCATAGTCAAAGTCTTGTCCCACAAATTATTTCAAGGGGTAGAATATATGCACATATTTTCACTGATTTTAATATTCCATGTATGCAAAGTATAGTCTCCTTAACAACTTGTCACAGCAACATCTTCTATAATTTCCCTAATTTCAGGTGCTATTCTTTATAAATTCCTCCAAATGCTTAGTCAATGGTAAAGGTTGGGAATTTTCACTTGTTAATTTATTTCAGTATCAATTGCCATACCTTCACTGAACAGATATGTTTCATAGCTAAAAGCTTTCTTCATGCAACCACTGAGGATAATTTAAAAGGTATTCTTCATGGAAGATAAACCCCTCCCATAGAAAAGGATATCTATATAAACCAACAGAAAAACTGAAACCTTGCAAATTCTATGGACAAAGATGAATTTGCATGGAGATACAGCTGCAGCTTTCCACTGGTTTTCAGAGGAAAAACTGTTTAATTTAACCCATCTGCTCCTGAGAATGACTCTTGTTTCACTGGTACTGATGTAGTCTCACAGCACTGCAAATTTTCAGTTAGTTTCTGGTTTAAATATGTGTCTTTTCCACAATGAGCATTTTTAAGTTCTTTTTTTCAAAGAAACAAATATAACGGGTTTTCTTTAATTTTTACTTACTTATTTTTAATTATTTGGGGAGAAGTCTTAGGTAACTTAAACAATGATTCTGTGGTATATACACCAAATGTTTAATGTAAATTTTATATTCTGAATTGCATATTTTTAAAAGTGCAGTAGCTGTCCTTACTTCATACAACATAATATTGATTTTGTACTAAGGAACATGCAGCTTGATCTTCCTTGGCAATTCAGAACTTAATAAATAAATAATTTTCATGCATTAAACTTAAAACATTTTCTTCTGCATTATTTTTAAACCATAACATATTTTGTATTAAGGAGTTTGCATACAGAATGGTTCAGTAATTTGGCTACAGTACAGTTTTCTTCCAATTTTGGACCAAAGGATACTTCCAGATTGTCCAGAGGTAAAGGTATGCTTATTCATTTAATGCTAAGATAAAAATGTATCTGCATACCAAGCTCTCCTTGTACTATTTCTCACATAAATGGATATAACTGAAGCTTACACTCAATGAATTTCATGTACTTACTATGTCTTTCTAAGTTTGGCCATAAGTGATCTGAAGAAATTTTGGAAAAATGGTGGTAGGCTATGAATGGTATCCCAGATCAAGAAGTAAGATAGCATTAAGAGGTTTCCTTATTAATAATTTTTATTGATTACTTTACAAAGACTTGTGCTTAATTTTACTTCTGAGTAATTCTGCCCTCAGTTTTATACTGGAAAAATATGCTTACATACTTACAGAATCAATGAAATCAAAGAATACTGGATGAGCTTCAGGTCTTCTTCATCTTTTAAGCCCTTGAAAGGGCTTTATTTAATGCAGTACACTTCATGAAAAAAAATTAATACAGAAAATCTTGTCATTGATCCTGACTGATGTTAAAATTTTTATACGCAGATTTTCCTTCCTTTCACCCTCCTTCATTCAGCACCACATGTACTTCCAAGTTTTCAGTGCTAACACGTAAATGTTTAATTTTGTCATGATTAAGGACATAAAAAATGTGGCGAAAGTAAAGAAAGTTCTTTATGGAAAATTATAAACATTGGCAACGATCTTATATGGGAGTAGTACAAATTGGTAACATTTACAATGTGTTAAAACCACTATTTAAACTACTTCGTTCCCTATTACAGGGCATACTCTTAAGTCCAAAAAACACATGTGGAATATTTACCTAGGTGGACATAATAAGTAATAATAAGAAAAGAATATCAGCTTCCCACAGTTGGCCATCCTCCCAGAGGATGCAGACTTTGCAGTATTTGCACTTAAATCACAAAATGCTGAGGCAGAGACAAGAATGTAAGAGATGTGCATTTCAATCAATTGTGCAGCTTTTCCATCACTACCCTATTTAGTGGTCAGGGAAATCAATTGAGTAGGCATCTGGCTCCCATAGTAAAAAAAAAAAAAAAGAAACCAAAAACAAAACAAAGAAAAACAAAAACAACCCCCCAAAAAATAACAACAACAAAATGAAACACAAGGAAACCACAGATGAGGAAGATCACAATGGCCAGCAGTTCCAATATAAGGATGAAAGTGTTTGTAAGAGAAATTTTCGATGCCAAATTTTGCCTTCCTGTTTTCAGCTATGTTTACATCTGCAAATCCTTCCATGCTTTTACTGCTTTTGCTCTGATTTAAGAAAATTTAAAAAGAAAAAAAAAAAAAAAAAAAAGAAAAACAGCAAGAAAAGATACCAAATGGAAAATTATGCTGAATACCTTTTGGAAAATTAAAGGCAGCATAAAGCTGAGGGGCAATAGAAGATACCATGCAGCTTTAATTACAGTGACATCTCTTACTATACAAGAATATTTCATTTAAAAAACATGTTAAAACATCGAGGTGGCAGAAAAATTACTCAAAAGTAAGAAAATGTCAAGGTTAAGTTTTGTTACTATAATCCCAGTTTGATACCCTTTTGAGTACTTTTCCACTGAGCCCTTGAAAATTTAGAAGGTGTTTTAAACACTTACTTGTTTGACCTAGCAGCAATTATATTCTTGCAATGCAAATTTATTTGATTATGATTTTAAACAAAATCAGCTTTTTACATTGACAATATTCTTATACAATCTCAAGTCTGTCACCTCATGCATAAGAATTAATCTTCAGCCACATTTCGTCTGAACATAGGGATTTCCTAATATGTGTTATATAATATATCTTCCCCTTACACTAAGTGCAAGTTCTACTTTTGTTCAGGAAAGTACTTCAAAACTTTCTTTGAATAAGCTTCAGTATGTTAGGGGTTTTTTAAGTTCTCTGAAAAGATTTTCAGTTCTGATAAACAAAATAAGAATGTGCATAGCACATTTTCTAGCCACTCAAGCTATAAAAGATTGTTTAGAAGAATAAATAAAACATTTTTCAGAGAAAGTATTCAGACTTAGAGGTACAGCTTTTTAAGGCTGATTTCCTTGTGACTTGTTAAAAAATTCACCCCAGTATTTGTTGTATTTTCCTAGCTGCCTGGGTTGATGTTGACTTGGATTTTTGGAGAAGAAATGATTTTTTGATCTTTGGTTTAGCTGGCAAGGCTCCTTAAGGAAATAGTTGTTCTAGAGAAGAGATTTGATAACATTTGATCATATTTTCCATGCATTTTCCATGCATTTTGTGCAGTGAATAAAATTACCAGGAAAAGCTCAAGAACACAAGTAGTCTCTATTATTTTGATCTGTGTGTCTCTAAGGATATACATCCCTGTATTTGCAAACCTGAAATTTAAAATCTAAGACAATGTCGTCTTGTAAAGTGGTGAAGTCAATTTCTCAGAGTACTGTGTTACTACAGTGTAGTAAGACCTTAACATAAAGGTTCTTTTCCTCATTTGTCACTAAGAAAGCCCTTAAGCAGCAGTAAATATTCAGGATAAAATTGCTAAGCATTGCTTTTTTACCCATCATCTCCACAAATGCCATCATGTGAATAACTCAACTCTGACATATTTACTTTAGTCTACCTATGAAAAGTAATATGTTACTGGGTCTCAAAGCTAATATTGATACTAGAGTTTCCGTCTTTACCCTTATTAGACTAACATTGCACATCCTGGATGTTGTTTTGTGATACCCTTCATATCTGTCATCTCCTGTTTCTTTTCTTGTGCATGTGCCATCTTGTTTATAGCTCTTGCCATGTTACTCTTTCATTCTTTTGATTACTTAAAGGTCAGGTACCAATGTGGTGTTAAAATATCCATCTGTGTAGATTTTAACTCATGAAAGGCAAGTTCTGTTTTCCATTAATTTTGCAATATTTTTAAAGCACAAAATCTCTGGTTTAGGTATCCTGCAGAAGGCACAATCCTTCCTCTCCAACTCACTACATTTTTTCCTCAGATTTATTGACCAAGGCTTCTTAAAACATCAACATGTTTAATAACAGTGCAGCTACTATGTATTGGTAAATGAAAGAAATCATGGTGACTTGTCTAAAAAGGTTATAAAATGGCTTTAGAACTAGGACCTAAATACAGTCTATATTTATTTGAAGGTTTAATTTTTTTTTTCCAAAGGTTTTTCTGGTTTTACTGTCTCTTTTCCAAAGGTTATTCTGTTGTTACCAGGTTTTTGAGGACTGACTTCACAAGCTTGGAAATATATTGCCTAAAGAAACAAGATTAACTTGCTCTTAATTATGACTAGATGTAAAGATCTGTTTCAGATCATGATTAGTAAGGAAAATAAATGAGATTGGTTGGTTTCTTGAGTGTTACAAAGCTGTAAATTTTTTTACTATGTACTTCAGTGAGAAACATTCTCAGAATGAAAGTGTTGGGTTCCACTTAACAATAAGGAAAAAATACACATTGCAATCATTCAAAAAGCCACCAACACAAAACCACACAAACAAAAAGCCACTTCAGTTTGGCGAGTAACATTTTGTCAGCGCTGCAGCAGATGCCTACATACCACTGCCACTTACTGCAGTCCTTGCTTGTGTGCTCATGCCCCATTTGGAAGATACAACCTCTATGTCCTTAGGCATTCTTCAGCTTTATGACAGATGGCCTGCTGTTGCTGATAGCTTTAGGGCAGAAACTGAGTGATTATCAACCTTCAGTAAATCTCCTCCCACAGGTGGTGGGAGCTTGCAGCTTGCAAGTTTTCGCTGCTAACTGAGTGTGCACGACAGTTATGGAAACCAAGTGTAATGTAATGAGAAGTTAATTGGAAACAAGAACCTGAAGAAATGAGGTCAACACAAGTTGATTTCCCAAATATTGTCTTCAGACTAAGAAAGATACAGGATAAAGGTGAAAGAAGGGACTCTGCAAGTACTTCCCCTGTAATTCTGAAGAACATGGTTCAAGCCAGACCTTGAAAGTATGCTGGGTTTTTTCACTTTTAATATGTGAAGTAAAATTTAAAGACAAACTGCACAAATGTTCTGCTGCAACTAAAATTCCTATGCTGTCTTCTAGTCAATATTTAATGAATTGTTTAATACTGTTAGCTTTTAGATTTTGTATGATAGCAAGGCAAGTTTTTAAAAGAAGAATGATGCAAGGAACAATACTGACAAAAAAAAATCTTATTGTATTTTCCCAATTAATTAATCAAGGCTTGTATTTTAATTGTTGTCTAAATATTTTCCCAAGAAAACTGGTGATCAAGCAGCAGTACTTAGTAAATTAAGACTGATGTCGTACTGAGAAAAAATAGAGACCTTAATATACTTAATAAAGTGATATACTTCAACATATGTACTACTGTAACTGAAAAATATTCATGGAACAAAAGAAGAATAGGGAGAATGCCATTATGAAAGAGTAAACCCATGTAAAAATGGGTAAAGTACAGAAGGTGCTTCCAAATCATGTCTCTGAGGGGGTGGTGAAAGTCTGGACTTCAAAAGAAGGGATAAGGATGAGAAACAGATGTTCTTTGGCAAGATGAAATGAAAGATATTCCTTGAGAAAGAGGAAAGTAGCAATACTCTAAAAGGCTAGAGCACTTCAGCACCACCTGTATTTTGGCCAAAGCAGAGCTAGAGCATGACATACCAACTTTTGAGGCCTGTTCCAAGTATTACAGCATATGTACCTTTGTGTAGACAATGGGCCTGAGCAAATTCTCACTGCACTATGCTTCAGCAGGCTCAGCCATACAACAAAGACATTCTTGGAATATTCACTGAATGCTTAAGCAAGGATATTAACTCGCTAAGGCTGTCTCACCCGGAGTCTTTGGTGACATTGAATTAACTTCAGCAATGACATCAGCAAGCACCAGCATTATGATCCATATGTCAGAGAGTTAATACAGTGAGCAATTTCTCACCATACCTTATTTGCAGCTCTATTACTGTCAAGTTATCTTTTAGTAATCCTGACCAGATGTTGCTTCAGCCTTAACCCTGTAAATTGGAGAACCCTATTTTTTCCTTTCCATCAAATCTGTAAACAAAAGGAAAGCAAAGACAAACTTATTGGATAAAAGCTAATGTTAATGAATTTTTTGACATGGCTCTCAGTTAATAACTGCAATTTTTACTTTTCTCTGCAACAACTTTCTTCTGTTTGGCCACAACTGGGCTATGGGTTTCAGCCTGAAAAACTTAGCATGACAGAAAGAGTTCAGTCTCGGTTTTCAAGGCTTTTTTCACTTGTAACAGGCACATAAGTACCAAGGCAAGAACCAGGTAAGAGATACGAACTTAGGAAAATTTTCTTTCCTTCATGATACACCAAAAAAAATCTATTATTCAAGCAAAAAAGGTTGCAGAGTTCTGTTTCATTTAAATTCAATATCAAACAAAGAACAATCTAAAATTGAAGTATTAAGTAAAAGGTATAAATCATTGAGTTGGAAAGGATGTGTTATGAGTCTTGAACCTAAATCAGCTGATGACAGCAGGAAGCTTTTTGTTCATTATAATGGAGGTAAAATTAGACTTGTGAGGCTGAGAAATTTTTTAAGGTACTTTTTATAACTTTTTTTTCTTTTTTTCCTCTAAATGGACACCATTGACAAAACTGTGTCCAAAGTTCCTGTCTTGCCTTATCTTCATTACTGGAAATAGCTTTTTTCTTTTACAAGACAAACAAAACATTTTAAAAAAAATGAAGTGAAAAAACGTATAAAGTTGAACATAGTTCTTATAGAATCATTAAGGTTGAAAAAAACCTCCAAGATCATCAAGTCCAACTGTCAACCCAACACCACCATACCTGCTAAACTATGTCTTTAAGCACCTCAACTACCCATCTTTTAAATACCTCCATGGATGGGGACTCGACCACTTCCCTGGGCAGCCTGTTCCAGTGCCCGATAACCCCTTCAGTGAAGAAATTTTTCCTAATATCTAATCTAAACCTCCCCTGGTGCAACTTGAGGCTATTTCCTCTCATCCTGTCACTTCTAATTTGGGAGAAGAGACCAACAACCACCTCACTACAACCTCCTTTCGAGTAGTTGTAGAAAGCAATAAGGTCTCCCAGCCTCCTCTTCTCCAGGCTAAAAACATCAGTTCCCTCAGCCACTCATCATACGACTTGTGCTCCAGACCCTTCACCAGCTTCCTTGTCCTTCTCTGGACATGCTCCAGCACCTTAATGTCCTTCTTGTAGTCAGGGGCCCAAAACTGAATACAGTATTCAATGTGCAGCCTCACCACTGCTGACTACAGGGCAACGATGACTTTCCTGCTCCTGCTGGCCACACTATTCCTGATACAAGCGATGTTGCCATTGGCCTTCTTGGCCACCTGGTGACACTGCTGGCTCATGTTTAGCTGGCTATCATCTGGCACTCCCAGGTCCTTTTCCACTATGCAGATCTCCAGCCACTCTTCCACAAGCCTGTAGCATTGCATGGGGTTGTTGTGACCCAAGTGCAGGACCAGGCACTTGGCCTTGTTGAACCTCATACAACTGGCATTGGCCCATCAATCCAGCCTGTCCAGGTCCCTCTGTAGAGCCTTGAGCCACCAGCCACCAGCTTCTCTAGGAGACAACGCTGTGGGAGACAGTGTCAAAGACTTCAATAAAGTCCAGGTAAGCAATATCCACAGCCTTTCCCTCATCCATTAGGTGGGTCACCTGGCCACAGGAGGATATGAAGTTGGTCAGGCAAGACCTGCCTTTCATGAACCCATGCTGGCTGGGCCTGATCCCCTGGTTGTCCTGCACATGCCTGGTGAGTGCACTCAAGATGAACCACTCCATAATCTTCCCTGGTACTGAAGACAGGCCTATAGTTCCCCAGATCCTCCTTCTGGTCCTTTTTGTAGATGAGTGTCACACTGGCAAGCCTGCAGTCCCCTGTTAACCAGGACTGATGATAAATGATGGAGAGTGGCTTGGCAATCTTCTCCGCCAGCTCCCTCAGTACTCTTGGGTGGATCTCATCGAGCCCCATAGACTTGTCAGTGTCCAGGTGGAACAGCAGGTCATTAACTGCTTCCTGCTGGATTATGGGAGGTTTATTTACTTATTGATTCTTTCTGTCCCAGAATTCACAGATAATATCCAGTTAAATGCAGGAGCTCCAGCTCTAGTTTCAGGTCTATTCCTCTCTCCTGGACTCATTAAATACATCACTGGGAAATGTTCTAAAATGTGAAAAAACTAAGAACAGGCATCTGCCCCAGATTTTGTAGTTAGGTCACAATTATAAAAGGAATCTAGAAAGTTTGTTTCATTAGTCAACCCTGAATTTCAAGTAGTTACTTGAAATGTGAAAAGGAGGTTCAGCTGGCAAAGTGCCCTTGGTCTCTGAATGTCAGGAGTCACTGTACTTTAAAGGAGAAAACAGTGTTGGAGTTTTAAAGAGCAAAAGCCTTATAAGGGTTACATTTTGATTGACGAGTAACATTACGACTGTTATTATAGCAGAGACCTGGAAAACTGTAATAATTAGCCTGTCAGCTCAATTGTTACTCTTCATTAAAAATGAATATGAGGGAGCAATTAATTTCACATCTTTAGCATCATCAGGCCATTCTGTTACTGCAGTTGTGTGCAGTTCAATATGTCAATTAATCTTCAAAAAGTATTATTTCTTAATTTAAGGCTTCACTTTCCTTATTTTGATTATGTTGTCAAAGAGCAACATTTAAGCTTGAACATATCCCAGACAAAATAAAATTGTTGAAATGGAACTAAGGTTGGAAATACCATCTCAGAGTTTGAAATTTAACTCAGAGGTCACGATTATCTCTGAAATCAGGCCTTGCAAAGCTTACTTCACTGCAAGGACTAAAAATGCCAGAAGGCTATTGGCAATGTAGAAAGAGCTTAGGGTTACACAAGTGAAGGAACAGTATGTTCCTCTGCCTTCCTTATGTTTAACTTTGTAGTTGAACCAAGTGGTGGTGGAGGAAATTTTGCAAACCCAAGAAAATTAAGCATGAAGTTCCAAATAAGTTGAGATGAAAATGAACATAGCTCAGACACCAAACTCATGTGTTCTGTATTGACTACAGAGTATTGTTGATTAAATGGATTAATCTAATCATTCACTGGAAGTACCTGATAATTTATAAGGAATTTTTTTTTTCCATATCTTCCTGAACCAGAAAACAATGGCTTTGTTTTCTGATTCCCAGAGACAGACTGTCCCTTAAGAGCTTATTTAAGGAAATTACTCTGGTCATCGTTAGTGACAGGACCTGGGGGTAGCTGAACTACATAAAATTACCAAAAGGAAACTGTTTCAAGAAATTAAGATATACATTAAATAATTTTTTCTAAATACCTGCACAAATAAGGACCAAGTCTTCAACTGATTTTGAACTCTTACAGACTCAGCAATGGTCTACCTACTAGTTCAGGAAAAGAGAACCTCTTCTCATGTCATTGTCATTCTATGTCATTGAAATAACTATTAAATACAGTTTTTTTGTATGTAGTACAGACTGACAAAGCAAGACACACTTCAGAAGTATGTCTCTGGAGAATTACTTTCACCAAAAAGAAACCTCACCAAATTTTGATTAAAAAGCATTTTGAACAACTTAAAAAGAAATGAAGCTCAACTTTTAAAAAATATCTTAATCTTTAAAATTAATTCAATTCAATGTCCATTCTGGTTTTAGCTCTTCAGGAAGTTAAGAAATCAATTCACCTTTTCTGTCATCTAAAGAAATATCTATAAAGAAACTGACTGGAATTGTTTCCTGTGTTCAGCAGATGCTACCTTCCATGTGGGTAATGTCCGAATTAACTGAAGAGCTGCTGAAGAACAGAGAAGACTCTGCTATGACTGTATACATTAGTCTTTTGTTCCTCATGTCTACTTACAAATTGAACTGATTGAAACAGCAGCCAAACAAACCTTTCTTTGGCAGAACTGCAAAACACTTCAAGTTCACTGTCATCCAGATGACACACCAGATAGGTTTTAAGCTATCAAATGCAAAAGCTGTCTAGACACCACTTCTTTCTCCAAAGTATGTTAAAAAAAAACAAAAACAAAAACAAAAACCAATTGCTTTGGGAAAGCTAGTCTCAGATGTGTATGCTTGCCTTTTTTAGCAAAAAAAATTCATCTATACAATAGAATTACCAGTATTCTTCATCCAAAGCTTTTCATACTGTTGTATTGTCATTAAGAGATACAGATGGTCCAAGTTAGATTTTTCAAATAGAGTGTGAAATTGCCTGTTCACTGAAAAGACAGACAGAAAAAAATTAATTTTCCCATTAAAATCAGGTAGAAAGGGGATGATTATTAGATAATACAGATAATTTAATTAGATTAAATTGAATAGCTCTTATTCTAGGAATTTTAAAGGAAAACTACTTAATAAATGTTTGCCAAAACATGATACTCTGTAGAGGTCCCTTGCTTTTTATGAACCACACAGCTTATCCCGAAGAAGGAGTTGAGAATCCTCAGCCTTCATAAAGGCTGCTGGTTACCATGGTCACTAGAACTGCTGTACAAGCAGAAATATGGCATCTAAGCACAACTAACTTTTTTCACTGTTGTAAACCAAATCTTAGATATGTTGGACTTTTTAGAAAAATATCTCCCTCTTACCTGCAGGTGGCCACAGTTGCATAGGTACTTCACTTGGTCTAGCTCCCCAGGCTCTTCACTTCTTTCAGCTACTGACATCCAAGTCCACCGGTTATCCCATTGCCTAACACTTACATCAGTTTTGTCATACTCATTATACTCTGAGTAAAACAAGGGGAAGATTGGAGCAAGACTATAAAACAAAACCTTTGGTGCCTGAAAGTGTCTTCTGTAAGGCAATAGATCGTGTATGGAGTGTGACTGAGCCTCAGAGTGAAATTGCCTGAAGGGCTTCCCTTTGTAGGTGACCTTTGGCCCACTGTGGAATGAGTAGACCTCTGAGAAGGTTTGTATTTGGTAAGACCAACGGGACTGTAGAAAATATTATCAATAGAGAGGCCAAAATTTATTAACTTGAGGTTGTGATCCTTGCCCATAATGCTCAGGTGAAGAGGTCACAAAAGTCAAAGGAAGCCTGAGTTTCAATGACTTCTGAAACAAAATTCCTGACGACACAGGAGATACACAAAGTCAGCCTCAGTGATCAACACTTCAAGCAGTAAACTGAAGAGTGTTGTTTCATGTTTATGAAGAAGGAAGGTAATGAGCTTGCAGAGAAGAAAAGTCCAATTTGTGAAACTGGCAACGTATTCACCTTTCTCAGTTGTGAATTAGTGGAATCACATCTTAGCACCTGCATATACAGGGCAGGTACGCACAAACACTGTAGGAGGTGTGGTGGCATGATAATGCAGATAATGATGGCTTGTGGAGAAATGGTGACTTTTTTTTTCCCCTCTGCACTTAGGGCCTGTGAGTCAACAAGGCAACACGTGGCAGTATGTAATTCATAATGTTTAGGTCATGTTTGATGGCTGAACCAAAAGCTAAAGAAGTGAATCTGTTATTGCTATAATTGCCTGAGACTGAAAAAATACTAATGGAGATGAAAGTAATAATGAACTGAAAATCATCTTACTTTTTTCTTTCTCTGATGAGGCAGTCAATAGCTCCATGCAGCTGGGTTTAAAATGGCCTTTTCATCTGGGTAAAAAACAAATACTGTTATAGATGACTGATTTTGAAAACAAAGTAAAGCAATCAAAATATAAAGACACAAATGAATACTTTTTGCTTACATAAAAATAGAAATGTAAATTGCAAATCTCCACCTCATAGTTAGTGACTATGGAAGATTATACATGTCGTGCAGCTTATTTAAGATCAAAGAAGTAGGAGGCTGATTTTTCAGAAAGGAATCACAGGTTATTTTCTTTGACAAGTATTTTTAGACTGAATAGCATGCATATTTATTGAATGTGACTATTGTTTGTTTTTAAATCAGGGCTGAATTAAATACAGACTTCATAAAAAATACTCATTTCAAAGTCATTTTTTAATAGTAAGCAAATATTTGCTATTAAGAAAGAAGTGTTGAAAGGGAGCCAGGTAAAGATCATACTAAACTGCATTTTCTTCACAGCACTCAGATCTTGCATTATTTACTATTCCTACTTTAAATCACAGGCATATCCCTTTATATAATTCAAGATAATCCTTACTGAGTGTGAAAATCCAATGTCCATTTTTTTTGTTGTGCAAGCCATTTTCAACACAGCTGAAATTTGACTGAATAGAGAAACAGATTATGTCTTTGTACTTGAAGAATTTTGGAGTGTTTGTATTGTTACAGGTGGGTTCAGGCTTTCTCTCACTTGCCTTCCCCAGGTGCCCTGCATATAGGGGACATTTTAAGGAGTGCGTCATCGGAGAACAGAGCAGAAAAGAAAAAAATAATCATTACTATTACTCACACGTTATTCTTGGGTTTTTACAGAACTGATGGGTAGGTGTGAAAATTTTATTGAAAAAAAAAAATTCTTTCTTTTGTGTTAGTTTACCATGCATCAGCCTTCTGTCTTGTGCTGGGAGTGCAGTACAGTGGATTATTCTTGATGGGCCTGCCAATTGACAAGGAATTCCACATGAAAGGCGCGGCAGCCAGTGAAATTGATTTGCATGCAATGACAAGTGAGTATGAAAAATCCAAGCTGATAATGAGAAGAAGCGGTAATATCTCAGCTGCAACTTAACTGAAATTTAAATCCTCTGTAATGCTATAGAGATGCAGATGGGTTAACATTAAGAACAGACACCTCATTGCTCTCACATTTATTTGTAGTTCCCAGCACAGTAAGAAAGTCAGTATTGAGATTAGTTGTGTATAGGAACTATGTTCTTAAATGTTTACTTTTAAATAATGTGCACATTATTACTCCGTAATTTATTGATGTTCCCTTCTATTGAACCTTTTGTCTGTTTGCTTGTTGTTAAGCTACTGAGATACACATAACAATAACATTATTCTATGTACTTGCCTGGTTAGTAAAATTGAGACCAAAATGAATAAATATTGGATTCTCTATGCTAATAAATACCATAATGCCATTTGCTGACTATCAGAGAGAGGATTACAGCTTTTGCCTTATTAGAACAGGACCATTCAAGCTTTGAAATGCATAGTTATGGGATTTGTCAGTTTAGTACAGTATGAGTCAACAGTGAATGGCAATGGAGATTTTAAAATAAGGCAGGTATTAAGACTACAGTTACCCATTCTATACATTTGTGTTTATAACTACACGTACTGTTTCATTTAAAAGACAGCAGATGTGGGCTAATCTGGGAGTTTTCTTATCAATTTAGTAATTCACATGTATGTTCATATTGATTCTGAGACAGAGCCTCCAATGCAGAGTGATGCTGTAAGTGCCATTGCTGAAGTCAATTCCTTAAAGTAAAATTAAATCAGGTTTGCTCCTCAGAAAATCTGGAGAACTCTCAAAGGCTCTGGGTTTTGGGTTTTTTTTAGTATTAGCATACAAGTTAATAGTAGCCTGTGCCTGACATCAAGGTATTTGTCCGGAGTGAGTAAGCACACTTTCTTAATGTTCCTTCTTTCTCAATCAGAAGCAAGGGTTTGCATATCCTCAAAGGCAATTGAGGCAGTTGCCCAAGGAAAGAAGTATATTAGGGCTTGATGATCTCGAAGGTCTTTTCCAAACTAAATGATTCTAAGGGTGGAAAGAAGAAAAGCTCGTAAAAGATGGAAAAAAGGCTTTCAACATGATAGATGAAGGCAAGTGGGAGGAGCAGTAAGAAAAACTAATGGCAATTGAAATGCAGAAAAATTAAATGAAAGGGACAAAAAAAAGTTTTGGAATTGGGATAAATTAAATTTGCAATGTAAATATATTTCTAATAAGGTGGATGAAAGAAGGGAAGGCTGAAGAGATGGGATGATAGGAACCAGCAATGAAGAAAAAGTTTATGAGGAAAGGACTTCATGGGATTTTTACTGGCAAACGTAGGGGGTAAATTGGAGCAAGTTAGTGATAGTCAATAGAACAAGAATAATTAAAAGAAAGGTGGGGAAACTCTTGATAACAAATACTGTATGGAAATTCTAGTATTTGACTAAGGAATCTTCTATCCTCCAATAGGGCAAACTGAAGTAGAATTAGCTAAAGTAACAGGAAAAGTTTTTTTACACAAGAGGAAGTCTTAATAGGAATCATGTCTTTGTGAAACAACAGAAACGTCATTAAACCAGTGAGGATTCTTTTCTTATAAAAGAATTTTGTCTGAATTGTTTTTCAGAGTTATATGTGATTTTCAATATGCCAGACAGAGATAGCTAGGATGATAGTAGAACTCATTTTCTCATGCCTGTGTCTTTACAGAAGTTACGATGCTGTTTTCTTCCAAAATGAACTCATCCTTATTTCTTCACACTTTTCAGTGACATTGGCAAAAGCTGTTTAAATTTCTAAGTTATGATAAAAATTGTGCCTCAAACTCTTTGTGTATATATACCTCCTCTGCTTTTTTCTGCTTTTTATTTTATTTTCCTTTTTTTTTACCCCTTTGTAATTGTTTTTATTCCATCTCGAGGATAAATGTGTTGCCATCAGCCAGAGGCATTGGGAGTGATTGGTAGAATTTCATTCAATGCTTTCTTTGGTTTGTGAAAATCATTCGATTCATAATATTCATCCTCATTACTACTAACTAATATTATTATTATACAATGATCTAAAAATACCACTGACTTTTAACACATTAGTTAAAATTTAAAAACACAAGGTAACAGTGATTATTGCTGTTCAAATATAAAATGACTGTTTTCTAGGTATCTGCACATATTGCCTTTGGTAAATTTGTCACCCTGTGGAGGTCCAGTGTGAGGTGTATGAATAATGTAAATATCTATTGAATTCTTTGAATGCTACTTATCTAAATCTGTGAGAGAACAATTGCTGTGTTTAAAACAAAGACAAACAACAACAAGTCTCTGAAAAACTCTGAGAAGTTACATACTAATTTGGGGAACTGATTAATTTTTTATATTCTAATATTTAATTCTATCTTAGTGGCTCTTTTTCAAACAATAAACAACAGATTTTCCTAAAGAAGATGGATTAGACTTTATTTAATAAAAGTGCTTTTCTTCCTCGAAGAATAAAAAAGGACTTTGGATGCTTTAAAAAAACTGGCATCCATCTTTTTAAAAAAAAATCTTATTCTCAAACATATACTATATTAAAGAGCTAGTGAAAGATTACCACAGGTATACAGCCTTATCCTGCTTGGCTTACGCACAGGACAGCTTTGGATCATAATAAAATGTATTTACAAGTAAGGCGTATTTATGAGTAAGATCCATTAAAATGAATCCTAAGAATGTAATAATACTCCAGTAAACTAGTAATGGCTTAGTTGTATCCATTTCTCTTATTTTTTTAACAATGTTTAAGAAAAAACTTGTTAGACACTTGCTTGAGCCTTGCTTGAATCTTGTGTTCCCTACTTCTCTTTAAAAAAGAAAGCTCTTTTCTTGTGGAAGGAAAACTAATAAAGAGGCCACTTTTGCTATATATCTAAAGCTTTTTATTTAGTGTTTCATTTCTTTAAAAAAAATCTATCTTCTCCAAGCTTCCACAGTAGTGCATTTTCCTGTGACTTCATTCCAAAATATCCTTCTATCTTCCTCTTGCTATGACAGACACTTATTTTGAGCTTTCACCTTTTACTTTCCCTATTTCAAAGGGTCTGCTAGGGCAGCAGCTGTTTATTCCTAGTGTTTCTCTTTGATGTACCATTTGCTTGTGTGCTCAGTTGTTCTTCTCAGAACGCAAAATCTGCCTTCATGTTTTAAGGTTTGATTTAATCAAATAAAACTGAAATATCATTGGCCTTGAACTTTGGGAGGGACTATTCCTTCCCATGTAAACTGAAATACAAAAGAAAAACTAAAAATAAATCTAGCGCAGCAAGGGGAGGAAACAGAAAAGACTCCTGATTATAACAGTCTTTCATTTTGTTTTCTCCCATTTTTCATAATTTACAGTAAACCACTTTTTTTCCCTGCAAATATTTGCATAAAATGCATTGAACTGCAATGCAAACTGAAAACTTCAGCTCTAATGTTCATGCTTAAGTTTTTGAAAGTATACTGTGGCTTGCCTAGACTGTCAGTATATAATGTTAAAATGGTCCCCAGAAAAGAGTGAATAGGACTAGGGCAGATTATTACGATCTTCTTGGATGATGTAATTTAGAGTTGCTAAGACTTTCAAACACACTGCACCTCAGTGAAAATTTATGTATTGGATTTACATGGCAAGGTTGTGGTAGCAGGGGTGACTTCTGTGAGGAGACACCAGGAACCACCCACATGAAAACAGAACCTGCTCTACCTGAGTCCAAGATGGACCTGCCACTGGCCAAAGCTGAGCCACTCAGTGACATTGGTAGCACCTCTGTGATAACATATTTGAAAAAGGGTATAAAACACTGTGCAACAGCAGCTGGGAGAGAAGAGTGAGAATATGTGAGAGAAACAACTCTACAGACACCAAGGTCAGTGCAGAAGGAGGGGGAGGAGATGGTCCAGGTGCCAGAGCAGACATTCCCCCCCAGCCCTTGGAGAAGATCATGGTGAATCAGGTTGTCCCCCTGCAGCCCATGGAGGACCATGGTGGAGTAGATATCCACCTGCAGCCCATGGGAAGGTCCCACATTGGAGAAGTTCACAAAGGACTGTATCCCATCAGAGGGACCCCACACTGAAGCAGGGGAACAGGGTGAGGAGGAAGGAGTGCCAGAGACAAAATATTATGAACTGACCACAACCCCCATTCCCCATTGCCTTAGGCTGCTCAGGAGAGGTAAAAGATTTAGGAATGAAGTTGAGCCTGAGAAGAAGGGAGGGGTGAGGGAAAGGTGGCTTTAGTTTTGGTGGTTTTTTTCTTACTATACTACTCTGTTACAATTATTTGGCAATAAATTAGCCAGTTCCTCAGCTCAAAAAGGACATGGACCTGTTGGAGTTGATCTAGAGGAAGGCTATGAAAATGATCTGAGGGCTGGAGCACCTCTTCTACAAGGACAGGATGAGAGAGTTGGGGTTGTCCAGCCTGGAGAAGAGAAGGCTGTGAGGAGACTTTAATGTGGCCTTTCAGTACTTAAAGGGGGCCTATAGGAAAGATGGGGACAATCTTTTTAGCAAGGCCTGCTATGACAGTACAAGGCATAATGGTATTAAACTAAAGGAGGGTAGATTTAGACTGAATATAAGGAAGAAATTGTTTACAGTTAGGGTGGTGAAACACTGGAACAGGTTGCCCAGAGAAGTTGTAGAGGCCCCATCTCTGGAAACATTCAAGGTCAGGTTAGATGGGGCTCTGAGCAACCTGATCGAATTAGTGGTGTCCCTGCTCACTGCAAAGGGGTTGGACTGGATGACTTCTAAAGGTCCTTTCCAATCCAAAGCATTCTATGATTCTGTGATTCTAGTCTGAGACCGCACCTGGAGTACTGTGTCCAGTTCTGGGCTCCCCTGTTCAAAAAGGATGAGGAAGTCCTAGAGAGAGTCTAGAGGAAGGCAACAGAGATGATGAGGAGACTGGAGCATCTCCCCTATGAGGAAAGGCTGAGAGAGCTGGGCTTGTTTAGCCTGAAGAAGAGAAGACTGAGAGGGGACATCATCAATACATAAAAATATCCTAAGGGTGGATGTCACGAGGACGGAGTCAGACTTTTCTCAGCTGTGCCCAGCGACAGGACAAGGGGCAATGGGTACAAACTGAAGCATAAGAGGTTCCAGTTGAATGTGAGGAAGAACTTCTTTACTTTGAGGGTGACAGAGCACTGGAACAGGCTGCACAGGGGGGTTGTGGAGTCCCCTTCTCCGGAGATTTTCAAACCCCGCCTGGAGGATGTCCTGTGCAACCTGCTCTGGGTGAACATGCTTTAGCAGAAGGGTTAGACTAGATGATCTCCCAAGGTCTCGTCTAACCTTTGCCATTCTGTGATACTGTGATTCTGTGTGTGATTAAATTATTTTGCCCAAGTCAAGTCTGTTTTGCACGTGAGAGTAATTGGTAAGTGATCTACCCATCTGTATTGGGTCAAGCTGCATAGTGCTACGCTTTCTATTGGTATGTAGAAAGGGCTTGATAACACACCAATGTTTTGGCTATTGCTGAGCAGTGCTCAAACAGCATCAAGGCTGTGTCTCCAGTATTTACCCCCCACCAGTGGGCTGGAAGGGGGTGAGATCTTAGGAGGAGACGTAGCCAAGACACCTGACCCAAACCAACCAAAGGGATGTTCCATACCGTATGATGCCAGCTAAGATATAAAAACTAAGGGAAAAGGAAGAGGAGGTGGGGCATTTGTCTTTTATGATGTTCTGTCTTCTGGAACAACAGCTATGTATACTGAAGCCCTACTTCCCATGAAGTGGCTGGACATTGCCTGCTAATAGGAAGTAGAGAATAAAACCTTGTTTTTTTCTTTTGCTACCACATGCGGCATTTGCCTTTTCTTTTCTTTATTAAACTGCCTTTATCTTGACCCACGAGTCTGGGGTTGGTTGTTTTTTTTTTTCTATCTCATTCTCTCCCCGCCTGTGCTGCTGAAGAGGGGAGTGATAGAGCAGTTTGGTGGCACCTGGCATCCAGCCAAGGTCAAACCACCACACAACCTTTCTCTTGAGTCACAAGCTTTTAAATGTATTTTCTTCTTCCTGTCCTGTTTTTAGGAGTAGTAGTGATAGAGCAGCTTGGTGGGCACCTGGTGGCCAGCCAAGGTTAACCTACCAAAACTTAATATTTTGAGTCTTTTTCAGTAAATATAAATTATTCTCTCTGATGTGAGACTGAAGCTGAGGACTGCACACATATGCTCTCTTGTATCTTTCAATAATTAACAATTTTAATAATAAAAAGTCACAATCAATTAGCCTGCATTTAAAAAAAAAAA
>JAKFQP010000130.1:1751464-1822613 GCA_023375905.1 Nycticorax nycticorax
TTGCGCAGTTTGCAGGTGGGGAATTTTCACTGAGATGACCTTTAAGAAGAGCTGGTAGAAGTAAAGTGCTGCCCAGTGAGTACTATGACCATCTTATGTCAAAATATTTGTAAGCATGCCAACAACAGGGAAGAGAAAGTTTTTGATAGCTTCTGTTTTAAACAAACTGGGAAACAGATGGACATATGTCCTGAAATTTTGGTTGAAATAGATGAATTTGGGTTTATAGACAAAATCAAGTTCCTGCAGTAGCTGATGTGCTATAGTTATGCTCAGAAATGGAATAGTCTCCAACAACAGAGAAGTATATGTGTTGCCTGGTTTGTATATGTACTATTGCACGAATTTAAAAGAAGAGAATAAGAAGGCTTGGAGCAGCCCTCATAACCTGTGGCCTTCCTCCCTTCCACTGAATATTTCTGGAGCAGCCAGGCTTGTGTACATAGCTATGGAAAGGAGAGAAGAAGAAATTGAATTAAATATTAACAAGCTTTTTTTTTGGTAAATACAGGTAGAATGAAATCCAGTTTAGACACATAAAATGGAATGTCAACAATGTTTGTGTACTTTTATTCTAGCTTTTACTCCTGAAAATATTTACTCAACTCTGCCTAAATTCTTGTATCTTTTTCTTCTTTTTTAATTTAACACCCTTCAGGATCGAAAGAGTAGATTAGGATGGCAAAGTATTTCCTCTCTCCTCTTACTCCCAAATTTAAATGACAGTTAAATAGCAAATCCTTAGAGCATGCCCTTTAAATCCCTTAAATTCTACTTTTGATAGCTGCCCACACACGCTAGACAGAGACGGTAATCTGTCATGGATTTGCCTCTCTACACAACTTTTGTAAGAGTATGCTAGCTAGTACAATTATTCTTAGGTTTGTTTTTCTAAGTAAAAAAAAAAATGTAGAAAATTACAAAACACATTTTATCATTCTAATGCAAATTAAAAATTATAATCTGTCACCTGTGTAGTGAAAAGATAACATTAACGGCCAACTGTAACTCAAATAAGTGTCTTTGGTCTTGATTAAACCCCAAACATAGGTATACATCTAATCCTCTGGAAAGAGGGGTGAGTTCTTTGGTGTTCTGTCTTCTAGACAGAGCTGATATCCAAATAGCATGTTGAACCACAGTAGCAAGGAGGACAGTCTCTTGTTAAGGCTGAGTTTGTGCAGAAGTCATCAAAAGGATGCTGCTATTGCAGCCCTTAGGGCAGTAACTCAGCTAGGTACCTGCAGTCCCAAAACATGACTGCATCACTCTCATAGAGCCCCAGACCATGAGAGGTAGTTTCTCACAAGGACCTAACAAAAATATTAGTAACCCACACAGTTTCATGCAACCTGAACTCGCTTTCTGTCATAAAGCTCTAGGCTCCCCTTTTTTCTTTTCATCCTGATGACTTAATTTAAAATACTCTCTCTACATTTTATCTCTTGTACTTTAGAAAGACCACAAGCAATAAATCACTTAAGGGATTTATTGAAAAGATGGGAAGGGGAGGGAAAGGGGGCAAGGGCAGAATGATGAGTTATGAACTGATTCCTTTAGGTTATTGCCTGGACAGCTCAACGTGCAGTAAGATTCAGGAGATGGAAGGCAAATCCATATATGTTGTTCAACACTATGAACACAAGCTCAGTCACCTAAAGGTATGTCCTTATGGACATACTTGATGAATGTCATCATTCTAGTGTAGTGGAAATTGACTCGAATCATTAAAAGTCACCTCCACCTTCTTATTTGGCTGTTTTGCTGAAAAATAAGATAGATCTTGTCCTCAACAGTTGCTTGCTGAGAAGTGTTCAAGATTGTAAAAAATTAACTTTTGACACGTGCATTTACAAGCAATCTGCATCTCTTGCAGTAAAATGCTGCCTTTAATGTCAAAATCTACATATTAATTGATTTCTATGCACTTGTCAAGACACTTAGGCAAGACTCCTCTTGACAAAGAGTTAAATGTGTTTACCAAGGACAGCATGAAACCTAATAATATAAAATCTAATAGCAAGATTTCTTTGTGTCATTATGACATCATGGGAGAGATCTGTCACTGATGAACTGGTTTAATTTTTTTTCATTTGGGACTTTATTTATTTTTTTAGGTAGAGATGCATCAGTTTATGGTAATTCCAGATCTGGCTCTTCATTGCAACTTAGATGAGGCCCTGCTGTAGTGATTTAGATAAGAGAAGCCTGCTGAGCTCTCTCCCTGCTTTGACATAACCCTGTTATAAAGACAGGCATAGATTGATGACTAGTGCTGACAAAGTGAGGGGAAAATCTGATGCTGGCACATGGGAGGGCTGAGCTGGAAGGGCAGATATGTGAGCATGGAAAAGTTGTTTTTCCAAGACTTCTCACTGCAGAGTGCCAGAACGCTTGGCTAGTAGGATATAACAAAAGTCTTTCCTCAGTGATGGCCAGGGTGAGATTTATTCCTTGTGCTGCCGTTTAAGGCACACAGAAGTTTCCTTCTTAGGCTGCACAAAACTCTAATTTATCTGATTTTTAATGGTGGTGGAGAAATACACTGAAAATGTGTAAACTTCATTGGTGAGATCTGAATACTGGTGTGTGATGGTTTAAAACAGAAGATATGCATCGGACTCTGAATTCCCCAAAACTGAGAAACAAGATTCTTAACCACCATTTACCTTTTTTTCCCTTTTGCTTACTTTCTTTAACATTTCCTATTTTGTTTGAAAACAAGGTCACCTGAATGCTGGCTGATCCATCTTCTCTGACAATTTGCTAGTTATGGCCATCTCCAGCTTTATGGAAGTTTTCATCTATGCAGCTCTGTTGTACTTACACTGCTGATTTGATTACAAAATACAGCATTAGCAATGAAACCAGCCTGAGCAACTTGAAAGAAAAATAATATGAAGCAGTGAGTTCAGGTACTATAAAGAACTGACAATAACAGCACCTTGATCCTACCTGAGGATTATTAAAGTTGTAGAAAATGTTGTCAATGACAAGTAAGGGGTTTGATCCTTTAAAATGGTAATTTCTTACGAAGCTGCGTACCTCCAAAAAAAAACAGAGTGAAGGAACTGAATCAAAACATTAAAAAGTTAGTTTGGCAGCATACTGTAATTTTAGATATTTAGTACGACACGTGAATTTTAAAGGAAACACTCATATATTGTTTTAACCCTGAGACTTTTTTACCCCTTCAAAATACCACTGTAAAAAGCTCTGTGTAACTAAAATGTAATCTGAAAATATCACAGGACATAATGCAGATGAAAGACTCACAGAGGCTTGTTGCCACAAAACTTATGTATTCTCAATCAGTTTCCTTGCAAGGCAAAATTTTGGAGAACTTGTGTGCTAATTTTTAAAAATATATTATATTAATGGAGCAAAAGGCAATTAAAGAGCTGTTACATGGTTCATTATTTGCCTTTGCAGTCTGGCTCACTGAAACCTGGAGCACAGTGCAGCCTCCCAGTGACAGCTACCAAACAGCAGAGAACTTTATTCCTGACATGAGAAAGAGGAAACTGAACTGCAGTTAAAGATCCCTTGGGGCTGCCATTAAGTTAGTTCATATCCACTTCTCTTTACAATAACTGCTTTTACTGAGTGCATCTTTCTTGATGATATTTTATCTGTGATAATGCTCAAGAGTGAAAGATTTAATCTCTTTCCCAACATTTCTTTGAGCAGCTGGCTTCTAAGCTTGATGCAGGCAGATAATAAATGGCCATTTAGGATTTGTATATGAAGATGCCTGATGCACATTTTTGTTTTGTGGAAACTGCACTTTCATTCCATTTTTACTTTTCTTCTTCTGCCATCTTGGCTATGGAAGCCGACAGCAGAAATGACTTCTACTTCAGTAATACTGCTCTGCATTCTATTGGAACTACCAGCACTCCCCAAAGATGTACTTTTAATTTTTGAAGTCATGGACTGATTCTTCCTGAAACATTGAAACAATTAAATTTTAGTTTATTGGCACTCTCTTAACACTTTTAGTTCAGTTAAACTAATAATTTTCCTCCTCCTATGTGTGCACACGTTTCTATTGTGCAAAATGCATTTGAAATGGCTTACATGAAACCCCACTGTCTTCATAGTGTGTCTTTGCACCTAGATACTGACAATAAGATTAATTTCTTTGCATCCTTGCTTAGTAAAAAAGTCTGTTCTGTGCAGAGATAGTATTCCTAGAAAATATGAAGGTGGTTGATCATATTTGCTTTTAAATGCCTTAGAAGTCATTGTTTCGCAGCCCTTTCAGAAATCTGTTGCTAAATCTTTGCACTATGAAAGCAGTACTGTGGATTTGGGTGTTCTGTGCACTTCTTCATACTTGGTATATTCCAAAAAGCAAAGAGAAAAGAGCTGGATTTTATTTAGAGTTTGAGTAGCTTTGTTAGATTCGGGGTAGGGAGTGGGGGATCATTTTACATGTGGAGAACAAGTCACCACAGCAGAAAGCATATTCTTTTAACTTACAGTTCAACTTTGCTCAGTTGACATTTAATAACCTGGGTTATAAATTGAAGTAGCCATACGTTAGTCTGGTTTTAAATCAGAAAAAATACCTATGCAAGTTACAAAACAGTACAATATAATTTAGAGAGTAGTGATTCATAAAGGAATTTTGTATGGAATAAAATAGCAGTAACCTCATAAATACCGATTTGTAGAAATCTTAGACAGCAGAGACATTGCTCACGTTATAAAAAAAAAAAAAAAAAAAAAAAAAGGAAAAGACTGATATTCCAGAGTGAATTCACTTTTTTCTTATGCTTCTGTACCTTGCAGCAACCTTACTGGGGAGTATTCTGTTGATGACCCAGGCTGCCTTTATTCCTGAGCAGGTGGATGGCAGAACTAAATACTTGTGATTTAATACTCACCTTGAAAGTGTCTCTGCCCAGTATATCCTTCTGGCAGCTTCTATTGCCATAGCAGGTCTGTGTTTTTCCTCCATAATCTGCAAAATACATAAATTCCCAGAAATCTGTTTATACATGAGAATAAAATGTTTGTTAATGCCTTAGAAAAGGCAAAATGGAAATAAATTAGTGTAAAAATGTGCAAAAACTGTTGTTACTTCAACAGAATCTATTAATTGATATGTAATTATAAGAATCATTTAAGTTTTACATTTAAGCAAATAATGCGTTTACTGTCCTTTCTGTCATTAATTCAACCACAACATTAAATTAGCATATCAGCTTCTGGTTTGCCTCCATCTTTTTTCTTTGCAGTTTTCTCCACCTAAACCTCATAAATAAATGTTGTTACACATTTTATTAGTAAAATTCAGTATTTCTTCATATCACCAGAATAATGGTTACGTAAAGAAAGAAAAGGAAAAAGGGGAAAAATTGTCCTATAACTTAGGACACTTCATCAAAGGTTATGACTCTCAAGTAATTTTCAATATTTTGTATGGGGTTACATTCATAAAAAAACCCCTCTTAATTTCTTGCTCTCACACTGAAAGAAGGGAAATAGCAGGTAAATTTTTCAAGTCAGCTAGTTTGTTTCTGATTTAGCAGTCTTGTAGTCAAAATTAAGTGTGAAATTTTAATGTTTACAGCACTCACAATGAATACAACGCATCTCTTCACAATGAAGATGGTCAGAGAACATGCAATACATACAAATAACCTCAGATGAGGGAATACACTACATTCTCACCCATTCTAGGACAGCAGACATAGTTTGTGACATACAGTTAGTATTATTCAAGCAAAATCAATATAATTACACTAATATAATTTCAGACTTTTCTACATCTAGAGTGATTTAACCTCCTCAGCTGTCATGGAATATCACTTAATTGGATGTCTAAGTAAAAAGTTTATTGTAAATACTGTTGCAGTTAAACAGTAAATTTTCACTTTAGTCAGACCTGAATCTTAATAAATTCCTCCTGTATTTTTCAATAATAATTTGAAATTAATTTTTTGCTAAATTTTGGAGAAGTGGGAAGTTTCAAGAGGAATCTTATGCCATTGGCATGGTTAAATATTAATGGTGTAACCCAATGTCTCCTGGAACCAGTTCCATTTCCTTGTAAGTAAGGAAATGTAACAGTATATATCATTTGGTAATTCTATCCCAAATTGTAACAATGCAGCTGTAATGTTCTTCATAATATACAGTTTACTGAGGCTTAAAGAAGCTGATTGGTTTGTATCATGGAAAGCATTTATTATGTAATTGTACTACTGAGTAATCTGTAAAAAACAATGACATACTATTGAATTGCTAAACACTCTTCCCAAAACAAATGAATGAATGTTCAGTCTTTGTTGATGGATATAAATTTGACAAATTACATAGCATTTTAATGACTGCCATGATCAGCATTCACTTTGTTAACAGTGACAAAAAAAGTTTTCAAGATTATTTCAGTTTGTCTGCAGCTGCCGCTATATGTAAGTGACACATAATCATGTTTTAGTTTTGCTTTCAATGTATTATACACAATACGTGCACCAAAGAGTATATTGTCCTGAAATATGCGTGAAATTCAGTTTGGAGATCACAGATCAAGTGTAGCTCTGAAGATGAAATTACCATTTTTAAGTCTTTTGTGAAGACATCCAGGCATCTTTTTTTCAGTGATGTATTCAGTATAATAATTAAGATATTCATAGTTTAACACTAAATTTCTTCATTTTTCACTGACTTTTTCTTGACTTGAAAGACTTTGTTGCATGACTAATTGAATGCTTCTACAGAATTAAAAATCCTGAGTTAAATGCTTATGTTTATGATTTTTATTTATTATTTTAAAAAATCTCTGACACTCAAGAATTTTAATTCTTCTGAACACAACTTCTGTATGATATCAGCTGTTATCTTATACAGCCTGAGGAACTGAGACAGGGAGAAAGGGAGTGAATAACTTTTTTCCAAACTGCATTTCACACTTTATTGAAAGATTTCAAAAAATGAAAATTCAAGAAAAAGCAAGTTTAGGAGAGTAGAATATGGCTCCTCAGACTAGTAACTTCAGTTAGAACACTGTAAAAATGAAGTTGCCTTTGAGTGTGGGGTTTTTAATTTATTTATTGTTCTGTTTTTAACTTCTTTTGAAATGCAGATATTACCCATTTAATTTTAATACCAAAAACTTCATCAAAAAACTTAACTGTATAGAACATTCCAAAAATGGGAAAATTATCNAAATGAAGTTGCCTTTGAGTGTGGGGTTTTTAATTTATTTATTGTTCTGTTTTTAACTTCTTCTGAAATGCAGATATTACCCATTTAATTTTAATACTAAAAACTTCATCAAAAAACTTAACTGTATAGAACATTCCAAAAATGGGAAAATTATCATTATCCATGGCTTCAAAATTTAGTCTCCTCTTGACTGGTGTTTGTTTCAGTGTAGAAGACATCTAAGTAAACATGCATGGGTGCTTGCAGTTAGCAAATCAATATTGGGTTTTAATGCACAGTAATGGAGGGAAATTACATTAATTCAAACTGTTCAAACTGTTATTGCATACTTACTGAGGACAGAGAGTCCTGTCACAGCACACCCAGCCTAAGCACCTGCTGCAGATATGTTGATTTCCTTTCAAAAAAAAAAGACAGCCATTAAAGAAACTGGAGAAGAAGCAGAAATTGAACCATTAATAGAGCATAGCTCTTCTGAGTCCCAGTCAAATGCCCCATTTCTTCAGCCACATGAAGCTGCAGCTTCCATACTAGTCAATAATAATCACACCTGGAAATAAGCCAGTTGAGCAAAATGTGAAATTTAGCATGGATAAAGGTATGCAGGAAAGAATTACTTAGCTTTTGACTTGTGATGTAGCCTATAATAATTATGACTGCAGAAAGTATTTGTCTTTGATTTACATAGCCTTTTCCAGAAAAAAAATATGTTTGGCATCCCCAAGTTTAGTAAAGACCACATAAGTGGCAAATGTACTAGCAAAACTAAAAAAAAAAAAAAAAAAAAAGTCTATCTCACATCTCACTTTTCAAGGTCCTTCCACAGGTTTTATAACAAATGACAAAGGAGATAGAGTCAGACAACTACTGTAACAGATAGGAAATTCACAAATGTTCCTAGCCCTTTTTAAACTCATTTTAACCATAAGCTACATGATTTATTTCAGTGCAACAGGATTAGTGAATATCTTTTCGTTAGCAGATGCAAAAAACCCCTCCATAAACTCATTTGTCACTCCTAGGTGGCAACGGTAAAATTATCTGCAATAGGAAAACAGCCTATGGAGTAATGGATGAACATGATACAGAAATATATTTAGCCAAGTATTATATCTGCATCAATGCCCTTCTGACAATAAGAACACTGAACACAGAGCATTTGAGCTTAGATCAGCTTACAGACCTGGCCTGTGATTTCTGTAGCATATGATTCAGTATGGCTGATCCTCTGATACAGTTCCACTACAAAAGTTTTTTAAATGAAAGCAGTTCAAGACAAACCACTAATAGAAAAGCCTACTTTCATCAACACTTTTATTTTCGTTTTGCATAAGGTCTGTCTACCTGCAGTGAAGCATAGAGATACCTGGGCAAGTTGCATATAAAGCTAGCTCAGGTCCTGGAAACAGCCTAGCTAAAGCGGCATTGTCCTCTCTGTCCCATGTTAGCTGGTTTTCTCCCAAGCCTTTGGCAAGCAGTAAATAAACCCAGCTGAAGTATTTCTAACTTACTAGTCAGTGCAGACATATTTAAATGGGAGAGCAGAGGATGCTAAACTGCACTGGGTCCTCCTCCACAGTCTCTTTGACTACACCAGTGTCTGCAAGAGGAGACAGCAATGTGTAGCTGCATTGCAGTTGGCAACGACCCATCAAATCTCTCCATACTCCATAAGCAGTTCCACCTTAACACCAGAAGAGACAAAAAGCTCTGCAGCTGTAACACAGTGGTACAGGCAGGGAACAGCCATGTTACCAGGTTTTAAAGCTAATAGTAATGTAAGCTGTTATGCAACAAAGGAAATAAATTTAGTCACTTAACATCTGAGCAACTTGCCTTATTGAAATTGAAAATGTTCCCATCTTTAAAATTGCATATCTATAAAACCTATTTTAAGAACATTTAAAAATGCCATGGAATTATTTTTTTCTAAAAATTGTTAGTATGATCTTTGGTTGCATCTCTATGTAACCTTTCCTCTGTACAGCTTTCTGTGAGGGAGGTACTCTTTTCCAAGAAAGCCGTGCTTAAAATTACCTTAACTGCAAGAGCAGGCACAGCTCATTCCAACTTCTTTACCACCTGTCATTTCAGAGAACTCTCCTTCCCACTCTCTCACACTACCGTTGATGAGATGCACTATAGGATGTTAGTAAACCACTGAAGAGGATGTGGCTTCTTTTCTCTATAGACTATTTACAGCAAGAAAAGCTTTGCTATTTAATTGGCTTTCTAGAGAGGAATTGATAGTTTTAATCTTAAAGTTATCAATTTTAATATAATGTAATGCACAAAAAAATAATTAAAAGTGTGTTGTATTTTCCAAAGTTCATTGCTGTATTATAAATAGAGATACTCAAATGTACTTGCAGTTGCCACAATTTTCAGTTTGATTTTTAAGGGTTATGACAATTTGGCCTGATCTTTTTCCTAGAACTGTTGATATTAAAACATGTTTCTGTCAAGTGTGTAAATTTAAAAAGTCCAGCTGAATACATCTTTATTTAAAAGCATAACTCAAACATATTAGCATGTACAGTTTTATGTTTTCAGAACTTCCCCTCCAAAAAATAAACTACAAATTTTGTGAGGATATACTTCATATAGTGGTTTAGCTAAGTGATTCTAAGGGGTTTAACGGTGGTTTATTTACATGAATAGTTTAAATATTAAAATTTCCCCTTCCATATACTCTTTGGATTCTAAACCACATGAAGAACTTCATTTGTAGCTATATTTTAAAATAAGGGGCACTTTTAAGTGGCATTTTCTGAAAATTATATGAATTAAGAATCAAGTGAAGAGAGAGTTTCATAGACAGAACCTTTACATGAAATTTAAAGATATTTGGAAGAAATATTGAAAATGGTAAGGGAGGAAGGAGGAGGAATAATACTTCTTTCTGAAACAAGTTTGTGGTATTTTTAAGCAGTGTAAACTCTCAGAATTCATGTCTAACTACATTTTTGGGTTGAAGTGGCCAATTTAGATTTTAAAACTTCTGATTATAACAGGAGAATGCTGGAAGTTTTTTGTTCTTCTTCCCTGACAAAAAATGAGGCCAGATTTATGTATTGCATAAGCCACGTCATAGTTTTTAAGATAAGTGTGTTGTTGGCCTTTTTGGCCACCTGGGCACACTGCTGGCTCATATTCAGCCGGCTGTCAACCAGTACCCCCAGGTCCTTTTCCGCCAGGCAGCTTGCCAGCCACTCTTCCCCATGCCTGTAGCGTTGCATGGGGTTGTTGTGACCAAAGTGCAGGACCTGGCATTTGGCCTTGTTAAACCTCATAGAACTGGCCACAGCCCATCAATCCAGCCTGTCCAGATCCCTCTGTAGAGCCTTCCTACCCTCAAGCAGATCAACACTTCCACCCAGCTTACTGTCATCTTCAAAGCTGCTGAGGGTGCACTCAATCCCCTCATCCAGGTCATTGATAAAGACACTGAACAGAACTGGTCCCAGAACTGAGGCCTGGGGAACACCAATTGTGATGAGCCTCCAACTGGCTTTAACTGTATTCACCACCACCCTTTAGGACCAGCCATCCAGCCACCTTTTTACCCAGCCAAGAATATGCCTGTCCATATGAAAATTTCCAGTATGAAAACACTGCTGTCACTACATTCTGGCTTTTCTGAGTAGAAAAGATCGAGTAAGATTATATTGATGCCCAACTGACATTAGAATGAAGTGAGAAACAACTCCCTTGCTCATACTTGCTGGCTCCTGAAAAGTAGTCCCTGGGTTTTATTATTTAATGTTTTGTATGCAGTCTTACCACCCTGGAGCATTTACTGAAGCTATGATTCACAAGTTGCTATGTTAAAAGCCAAGCTGATGATACATTTATTGAGTGGCCTCAATTCCACACGGAAATCAAAGGCCACATCCTCATTTGTTGTAAAACCCAATAAATTCTTTGGTTTAAAAAAAAATAGAGAATGCTTTGCAACTTTACCCTGTTGAGATAGGAACCAAAGGCTAACACTTCACTATTCATAGCATTTAGTTCAGTGGTTAATACCTGACATTCCAGGAAAATTCAGTCAATGAAGACAAGGAAACAAATGCAAGCAATGTAAGATTTGAACTAACTCTTGAGAAGTAAAAGTAGTTCATAACAATTCCAGGGTGTGTGCTTATTTGAAAAACAGTGGTGGAAGTTTTAGAAAACATTAGAACAGTGGTACTGGTTAGACAAAAGGGCTAAGTAGCTCAGCATCTTTCTTTCAAGAACAGATGCCTACAGAGAGTAGCAAGAAGAGAGGGAGCACTACAACAACTTTCTGTTGATCTCTCTCCCAACCTCTGGCAATGTGTTATAGAGAATTCCTTGGTCTGAGGCGACTTCCATGTCCTCCATTATTCTCTCTGGGTTCTTTCTGCTGTACAAAAATTGCTAGCATTTTAATGATGAATAGCAGAGCTTGTCAAAACTCAGGATTAATCTTCCATGCCAAAGTCTGTTCTTCTCTTAAGATACTTTTGTTAAATCAGAAGAGAAGAATGGCAGGGATAAGTTCTTTGACACTGATATCCAAAGTGATAATTATTGTTAAATTGTCATAATCATAATACAAAAAATAAAGATGATATAACTTTTCTCATAGCATAACAGGGGAGGTCCCAGATGACTGGAGGTTGGCAAATGTGACACCTATCTTCAAGAAGGGCCGGAAGGAGGATCCGGGGAACTACAGACCTGTCAGCCTGACCTCAGTACCGGGGAAAATTATGGAGCAGTTCATCTTGAGTGTGCTCTCCAGGCACATGGAGGACAATCAGGGGATCAGGCCCAGCCAACATGGGTTCATGAAAGGCAGGTCTTGCCTAACCAACCTGATTTCCTTTTATGACCAGGTGACCCACCTGGTAGATGAGGGAAAGGCTGTGGATGTTGTCTACCTCGACTTCAGCAAAGCCTTTGACACAGTCTCCCATAGCATTCTCCTGGAGAAGCTGGTGGTTCATGGCCTAGACGGGTGTACCCTTCGCTGGGTAGAAAACTGGCTGGATGCCCGAGCCCAGAGAGTTGTGGTGAATGGAGTTAAATCCAGTTGGTGGCCGGTCATGAGTGGTGTCCCCCAGGGCTCAGTTCTAGGGCTGGTCTTATTTAATATTTTTATCAATGACCTGGATGAGGGGATTGAGTGTGCCCTCAGTAAGTTTGCAGATGACACCAGACTGGGTGGTAGTGTTGATCTGCTTGAGGGGAGGAGGGCTCTGCAGAGGGACCTGAGCAGGCTGGATCGATGGGCCGAGGCCAACTGTATGAGGTTCAACAAGGCCAAATGCCGGGTCCTGCACTTTGGTCACAACAACCCCATGCAGCGCTACAGGCTTGGGGCAGAGTGGTTGGAAAGCTGCCTGGCAGAAAAAGACCTGGGGGTACTGGTTGACAGCCGGCTGAATATGAGCCAGCAGTGTGCCCAGGTGGCCAAGAAGGCCAACAGCACCCTAGCTTGTATCAGGAATAGTGTGGCCAGCAGGAGTAGGGAAGTGATCATCCCCCTGTACTCCGTGCTGGTGAGGCCACACCTCGAATACTGTGTTCAGTTTTGGGCCCCTCACTACAGGAAAGACGTTGCATTGCTGGAACATGTCCAGAGGAGAGCCACAAAGCTGGTGAGGGGTCTGGAACACAAGTCTTATGAGGAGCAGCTGAGGGAACTGAGGTTGTTTAGTGTGGAGAAGAGGAGGCTGAGGGGAGGCCTTATTGCCCTCTACAACTACCTGAAAGGAGGCTGTAGTGAGGTGGGGGTTGGCGTCTTCTCCCTGGTAACAGATGATAGGACAAGGGGAAATGGTCTAAAGTTACGAGAGGGCAGGTTTAGGTTGGACATTAGGAAGAATTTCTTCACAGAAAGGGTTTTCAGGCCCTGGAATGGGCTCCCCAGGGAGGTGGTTGAGTCCTCATCCCTGGAGGTGTTTAAAAGAAGGATAGATGAGGTGCTTAGGGACATGGTGGGATGGCAGTGCTAAGTTAAGGGTTGGACTTGATGATCTTAAATGTCTTTTCCAATCTAGATGATTCTATGATTCTATGATTTTCAGTGTAAACATTTGAAACAAAAATATTGAAATACTTAATTCAAGGTATGACTAGAATACTTGGATAATAATTTTGATAACAGGAACGCTGGTGATATTATTATTCCTATTCCTATTTCTAGTCCCATTCCTATTCCTATTCCTATTCCTATTCCTATTCTTATTATCTTGTGAGAAACAGGTCTGTTCCCACAGAAGGATTGATTTGGAAATTTTGGCAATTTCCAGTAAGAGAAATGTAACAGAAATTTCCAGACTCTGAAGTAAAAAGCTTTTCTCCCTGATGGCATTCTTCATTCCCTTACACCAGCTTTATTTTTTTCCTAATCTTATCTAAACACTAGTTACAGCTTCTTTTTTACTTTTCCTTTAATAGAACCTTTTTTTTTTTTTCCCAAGCATGTTAATATACCACAGGCAAATGGAAATATTTCCTTTCCAGTGCCACAGTATATTGCCTCAGCTTTAAGAACCAGGATGCTCTTGTACCCATTGATTCTGCCTTTAGGCAAGCAGTATTTCAAACCTGAGTGAAATTTAGTCAAAGTTTGAATGAGGGCTAGAGATCTCAAAGGTGATTCCTTTTCACTGAGTGACTGAAAAAGGAAAAGGGAAATAAATTATTGTCTAATGACGAAAAGAGTGACACATGAGCTCAATCATATTAGCAGACAACAGAGACTCCTCCTGAGGAAGAAAGAAAGAGAAATGAAGGCTTTACACTTGCCAATAACAGGACAAGACTTTATTCTGTTCTGAATGAAATTAAATAGTCTGTCTTCATTTTCGTGGCTGGCATTTTATGCCTGAGCAGTACCTAGCTAAATCAGTTTTTTTCTCTACTAAGGGTAAACCTAATACCCTTGCATTTCACAGTTCTGTTAATTCTTTCATAAGTTTGAGGCAACAACAGAAAAAAAAAAAATTCTTTTCCTGTACTATTATTTTAAATATTTGTTCTTAATTGTTGAGACATCACCTTTCTGATCAGTCACTGTCAAATGTGATTTTTTTTTTTCTCCAGTTTAGGTAATATATAAGGCCAGTACCCAAAATTTGTATAACTCAAATTTTATTTTTCTGTAGATAAATTTACTCTCTGTTCTTGATTTTAAGCATTTCCTCTCCTAGGGTGATAATATCATCAACACTACTGCTACTACTAGTGCTGCTGCTGCTACTACTACTGCTACTACTACTATTTCTACAAGTTATTGCTAATACAGTGGCATGGTTGACTCAGGACAAATTAAAATTTCAAACACAAAAGCAGGCATACAAAAAAATTAACAGCATGATTAATAACAAATAAACAGAAGAAATACTGCTTTTCTGTTCAAATTTTGAAAATTCTATTTTAAGCATAAAAAGGTTTTTGTGGGAATAACTAAGTAAAGGCTCAATGGTTCACGACATACAGGGTCATAACAATAGCATTTGGTCATAGCCATTCTGCATCTAAGATTATCAGGTTATTAAAAATATTAACTAACTTGTGGTCTCATAATTAGATGCGGATGAAATAACATGAGCAAAAAATATAGTCCCCATTCTCAGACAAAAAAACCCCAAAAACCAAAAAACCAAACAGACCTAGAGATTAGTCATTCCGTAGATTCCTTACCTTCTTGGTGGTAGTTGCTAACATCTCCCTATTACAATGCCTTGAGCATAGATACAGGCATAACTGGAAGAATACCATATACAAGACCATGCTGCTGGGAGAAACTGATCACCTCTTATCGTCATTTCTGTAACAAAGACCACTTCTGTACTGTGGAACCAAACTGTATAAAAAGTCAGCTTCAAGATGCTTTTAGACAGCAAACAGTAGTGATGGCCAGCAGAAATTCTCTTCTGCTTAGAGAGCAACTGTGATACCAAAGGGCTCATTTCTTGGGTTCTGCTGAATCTATTTTAAAGAAAACTGTAGCACCAATTTGTGCTGTCAAATTTGCCTGTCATGGCATATAGGTCCAAAGTCAATTTTTTTATGGTTCTCAGCCAGATAGTGTGTCTAATTCAAGTGGTCGTATCGTTTAAAACAATTGTTAATCACAGCATCATCATCTGAAGTTACCTACGCTCTGGTTAGCTCTTTGGAGAAGGATTCCCTCCCAGTTTCAGTTTCAGTTTACCAGGAACCACTATTAACAGTGGAAGGATCTTCTTTGTAAAGGTAAAATCTCTTAGACGTGCTTTTGACACGCTCATGACTTTTACAGTAGTCAATGATTGGTTTAGGAGAGTTTTAGGACTGGATCTGTCCTAAACAGCTTATAAATAGTGTTGAGAAAGTAATGTTTGCAAAGTTCAAGAACCATAGATTTCAAAACTTTATAATCCTTGATAGAATGACAGTGATAAAATTTCTCAAATGTCTAAAACCACTGTTGGGGCCAGCTTTTTAGACTTTTGTAGTACAAGTCAGCAGAGTTGATCAAAAGGCACATTTAATTTTATTTTTTTTTTAATGAAAATCTTAATAGGCTTCATAAGTAACATGACTTGTACATATGTCTTATTCTACCCATTACTTAGAAAAAAAACAGGGAGAATTTTTCTGATTATAACCTGAGGCTGCTCCTGAATTCATCATAACTGGATCCACTGTGCACCACAGGGAGCTAACAAAATTTGTCATTCTTGTTACAGCACAGGAAAACTAACAAGGTAACTGACTGTATACTACAGTGTACTCTCAGATTTCGGAGGCTGTCCAGTTATGAATTTGTTAGTCTCATAATGCAATTGCATTAAGTTTAAAAGCAAATTAAATTAATACATCATAAACAGGACTAGCTGGAAGCTGACAGACCAAATAATTTCCTAGGTAAGAGAGAGGACAAAATATAGTGCTTTTAAAAAAAATTTTCTCACTTCCATTCAAAAATTAAAACACAACCAAGACTGCGATTGAGAGTTTAAAAGTAATTTTCCTCTAGTCTCTGAGCAGTGTAGAAATACTTTCAACAGTAACAAAGTCAGCAGATGAGATAAACACTGAAGTTTTTCTTAAACTTTAAATATGAGCATGCCCTGATGGCACCCAGCAGTAACTCTGCCAAATGCATGTGAGTTTATTGTTAGGCCACTGACAGTATTTACTTATTGAATGATTGTATGAGTGAAAGGTTAAAGCCTGAATTGCCCTCTGTTCCATCAGAACAGTCCAAGGAAGTCAAGGTGTTTACTCTAGTGTAACGTTGTTTCTCTCTGACCCTTGTAGATGGGTTCTTGAAAACTTTACAGTATGCAGTAAACCATGCTCTGCAGCAGAGGAATTCATTCCTTTTGTTCAGGAGGGAGAGTAAGTCTGCACACAGATTGTCTTCCTCACACTCTCATGCAAAGTGAGTGATGGTGTCACGAATCAGACCTAAGATTTCCCAGGCACAGTGTAAACCTGGAGGGCAGAGAGAGTCCCAGCCTGTGATGGACTGTCAGGCTAACCCCAACACAGCCCCATGTTAGGATGTAAAGAATGGAGTCAGACCAAACAGAACGGACTCACAGACACTTCTTTATTGCAGCATAATGGTATAGCAATTAATGTTACTCTGGACAGATTCTCTGAAGCTACTAATCCAGGACTCTTGCCCAGCCTAACCTCTACTTGACTGTGATTCCTACGCAATTCAAGTAATTTGGAAATGAAGCTCAGGCTCTGTCAGTAAAGTGAGTCAAAATGTAACCTTTCCTCTTCCTTCCTAAGACATAACAAATCACAGGCTTAGATCACCAAGGAAGACACAATGGTTTTGAAACTGTCTTATTACAATGTATTTATGATTTTCACCCATTCCCACCATTTTTCTCTGAATTACCTAGCAAAAGTTGGTACCAAGGCTCTTTTTACAGATGAGACAGTCAAGACCCTTTCACAGCTGCTGGGTCATAGTCCTCCTTCTTCCACAACTCTAAAGCAGTGTTAAAGTTGAGAAGAGGGTGTAAAGGTAATTGCTTTATGACAAGATGCTAATAAGCAATGATCTGGAGTAGAATGTGTCATCTTAGACATCATGAAAAAGATGATAAATAAACCATGGATTGTGGAAACAGCAGGTAGAGATGAAGTAAATATTACTTAGTGGTGAGAGGAAAAGGCAGGTGAGAGGAATTAGCTAAGAAGGGACAATGAGATAAGTACACTTAAACTGCAAGTGTCTAGCCTGAAAGGTACCACGTTTAGTGACTGAAGACAGGCAGTAACAATATCAGCAGAAAGAATGAAGTATGTTAGAGTAGCACAGCGAGAAATGGGAACACAGACACACTTTTCGTCACGGTTCAGAAAACATCACTCAGACCAGTTGTTCCCTACTGCAGTGTCACGAAGGCGGCAGATGGCAAAGTGCTAACTGCACCAGAAGGCTTTAAGAAATACTGGGGAGAAAGGAAAATAAGTTATAAGCATTTGGGAAGACTCCAAGATTGAGGCTAATGAGTTATTACTGGGAGAAGAGAGGCCTTCAACTCTTGTGGTGCAGAAATTTAAACTACAATGGGGAGGGGAAAAAAAGCTTTTAAGCTACAAGAGGCCCTTGACAGAGCTAGTACTGTGGCTGAGTTCATAAAGGAGAGTGACAACTGTGCAATTAGCATGTTTTCAGAAAACTCATCCATGCAAATGGGAAGCAGTGTAGGGGCCCTGAAGTCTGTAACAAATCAGCCCACATCAAAGAAAACCTCAGGGAAGAGTGTGAACCTTGCAGAACAGTCGCATTTGTCTCACCAGCTATTTTGCTTATGCTGTTGCTGCTGCATGACATCCTAAACTGGACCTTAAGCTAGACAAAGTCAGCACAGGTTATTTGTGGCAACATCACAGGAGGGTTAGAAGAAGGGGGAAGAAAGGATCGAGAGCAGCCCTGCCGAGAGGGACTTGGGGGTGCTGGTGGATGAAAAGCTGGACATGAGCCGGCAATGTGCGCTGGCAGCCCAGAAGGCCAACCGTACTCTGGGCTGCATCAGGAGAAGCGTGGCCAGCAGGTCGAGGGAGGGGATTCTGCCCCTCTGCTCTGCTCTGATGAGACCTCACCTGGAGTACTGCGTCCAGCTCTGGAACCCTCTGGAGCACAAGAAGGACATGGAACTGTTGGAGTGGGTCCAGAGGAGGGCTACAAAAATGACCAGGGGGCTGGAGCACCTCTCCTATGAGGACAGGCTGAGAGAGTTGGGCTTGTTCAGCCTGGAGAAGAGAAGGCTGCGGGGAGACCTGATTGCGGCCTTTCAGTACCTAAAGGGGGCCTGTAGGAAAGATGGGGAAAATCTTTTTAGTAGGGCCAGCTGTGTCAGGACAAGGGCTAATGGTTTTAAACTGAAGCAGGGTAGGTTTACACTGGATATAAGGAAGAAATTCTTTACAATGAGGGTGGTGAAACACTGGAAGGGGTTGCCCAGAGAGGTAGTGGAGGCCCCATCCCTGGCAACATTCAAGGCCAGGTTGGATGGGGCTCTGAGCAACCTGATCTAGTTAGCAGTGTCCCTGCCGACTGCAGGGGGGTTGGACTAGATGACCTCTAGGGGTCCCTTCCAACCCAAAATATTCTATGATTCTATGAAGAAATCAGGATTGGGGGAATTCATCTCTGCCCCACGCCCTCCAGCAGAATATTCGTGATGGAAAGGCCAGGAAATGTATCACCCACCCTCTCTGTGCATCACTGATTTTCAGAAGCATTTCACATCTCCTAAGGTAAAGGTCATAAGTGATAAAATTCTGGTATTTCTGGGCTGTGTTTCTTTACCGTCTTTCTCCACCCAGTTTTAATGAACCACCACTATCTTACTTTCCAGCCTGAATTCCTTCCTCATGCCTTTTAGCAGCTTGGGACTGCAGCCCCAGACTACTTGGGGAACAGTAAAAGGATTAATATAGTCCTCTGGCTATGCAGATACTCAGATCAGAAAGCCATACCCCCTGACCACTCAGCATTGTATCTCAGACTGTGGAATTTCCTTTCATTATTTCTTCACCTTTTGTTTCTTTCAACCTATATATCTATAAGTTCACATATGCATACATGGTAGAGAGTCCTAATTTAATATTGATTAGCTTAATAAAAAACCAGTTTACTTATGGAAGTTTGAGCTGTCACAGGAAAAATCAGCATATACTGCTTATCACCTAAGTGTTAGCTAATTTCAACCTTGTGATAACACAACATATGATGAAAATAGTTTGGAGAATGTTACTCAAAAGCACTAGGAGTTGAGGGACTGCTTTATGGATATTTGTTATTTACAAACAGTTCTGCCCATCTGGTCTATTTGGTTTTTTCTGCTCTCATAACTAGTAACTGATGCAGGGTACATCTCTTCAGTAGTCTAAAGAAGTGCCTGCAGTTCTGGCAGATGTACCCAGCATTGCACATTAGCTAGCTATGGCCCTGATAACTGCAGAGCCACCACAGAATGGACCTTAGAACAGACTATGAAGCTGCAAAGCCGCTGATGAATTTTGCAGTCTATTTCATCACAGACTGCAGAGATATTATCAGAGCCAGAACAAGGTAATTCAGAGTTAGGTGAAGTAGGTTTCTATAAGCCATAGCAATTATTTTGGACTGCAGGGCAGAAACATCCTGAATGACTACCAAAATTCACTTGTAATGGCTTTTGACAAATTCTTCACTTTTTAGCAAGAACATTTGGAGCCACCATGACTGTTGCTCCAAGGGCCAGAACAATGTGCTTGGAGAGCTGGTCAATGAGGAAGAGAGATTTGTTTCAGGCAGATAGCGTGAGGAAATATTTATTTTTGGGCCTGCTTTTGCTGGCAAAGACCAATAGCATATGCTGGTGACTTCTACTGGTGAAGAATTAATGTCTCTACAGGTTGTGTTTCTTTCCCTCCATGAGGGTTTGCTTAGAAAGGAAAAAAAAAAAAAGATCAGAAATGACAAGAATGGTTACTCAAGAGTCCCACCACAGCTTCTTGGGCAGTAATGACTAGAAATAAAAATATTTTCTTTACTTGGAATAGGGAAATTTAAAAGGAGCTGAGGAAACTGATTGACTTATTATGACAGAGAGAGGATGAGATGGAGGAAGAGTGGGAATGACTGCTTCATAAATTCTTGCTTTAGAAAGAAGCTCTGTCATGTTTAAAAGCATAACAACACAAGGCTGTTTAAAACAATTCACATGCTTAAAATAATAAAATGTCATTGAAAAATGTTGGATGCAACAGGTAAGGGTTCTAAATGTTGCAAATATTTCGCACAAATAATTTTCAATAGTGGTCTTAGTTGACTAATCTTACCTTTATAAACAGGTGACAATTTTTTTTGTGGATTTATTTCTTCTATGGCAAATCTTTTTATCTGAGAGACATTTCCTTTTTCCTGTCTATATTCTTACTTTGTGACTGCAAGGATTTAGTGCACTAACAAAAAAAATCCATATGTTTTGTTAATTTCCTTATATTTTGTGATTTGCTAGATCTTATACTAAAGGAAGAGATGGCATCCAATTTGATCATGCCAATAATATAACTGTTCTATGCAGCTTTTCCCAGCAAAGGACTTCATATACCACTTTAGTTGGATTGAATAACCCAGGTGCTTCTGAATCTTCAATACCTTGTGTCTGGAGATCTGCAAACCCTGACATTTGCATAAAAACTTATTTTGATATTAAGAACTTAACTGAAAACTGTGTAAAAGAATGATCAGGACCTGTTAAGAATTCCTTTTGGCCCATTTTTTGACTTATAAAATACAATGGAGAATGAAGACTTAGTTTGCCTTAAAGGAATAGTTTAAATAATTGTTGCCTTTAATTACAACACTGGTTTTGTAAATACAATCTCTTTTCAAGAATTAATAAAAGACATAGACAAAATTAATGGTAGAGTGACAAAAGATGTGGAAAAAAATTGGATACCCAACAGAATATATGGCCTGAATTTCATACTATGCTTGGCTATGTAAGAGGGGGGTAAATTATAACCATCAGTGCCTTGATTTTGAAGTATGTGTCTAGTTTGGCATTTATACTACCTATGTTCACTGAAAACAAATTTTGCACAAATTTTATTAGAGAAGTATTTTGAATATTTGGGAGTAAAGTGTACTCACCACCAATATGCTTCTAGAAATATGGCACCTGTGTGCCTTTTAATAAAACTAGGAATTTCTTTGGGTGCAGTATAGCCTTTCAGTCTCAATATTTGTAAGTGGTATTTTAACTTCTGCAGATTTTGAACTTTCATTTAACTACTTTGCTGTAAATGGCCAAGAGTAGGTGGACTGCTTTACTTAGCAACATGAGAACTTCATAGGTTTCAACCTTCCAAATGTTTTGCTTTCTTTTTTTGTCCACTTTTCAAGACAAAATGGTGTTGGAAACCTAGAAGTAGTACTAATATGTTAGCAAAAATGAATGCCATCCTTATTTTCTCTTACAAAAAGCTGTTTCTATTATCAAGATCAAACATTTTAAGTTCAAGCAACATACGTTTAATGTCATTTACAGCAAATCTAAGAATCAGGTGCAAAACCTTTGACAGTTAATGGAAATACACCCCAGAGACTCCTACGTGTTTTGTGTCAGGTCACTGCAGTGTGATTTGTCATTCTGTTCATTTACAGGAGTGAATCAGCAGTAAAAATAATATTTTAAAGTGTGACATTATTTAATTGTTACATTTTAATGGCTTGTCGGTTTAATAATAGTTTGTGGTAAGTAACTCTAGTACAAGGAACACTTTGTAAAATTACAAAGACTGAAAAGTTATCATGGCAATCATTCCATATAGTTCTTACACAGCTGACTCTGAGGATGCTACCTCTAGTTCACTGGTAGTTATCATAAGAGAGTCTCAAAGCTGTAGAGGGGCTGTGTGTTAGATGGTTGTTCATATTTATTTGCTGTATGTTACAGCAAACTTTCTGAGTATGAAAAGAGATTTAGTAGTTACTCCACATTGAAGGAAATATGTACATATGCACTGTGCATTGAAAACAGACGTGCTGATCTCTGCTTAATTTGGAGAGTGGTTGTAAGAACTGACATTGTACCTAGCACCAAAGGTATTGACTGCTTGAAAATATACATGTATTAGATACCAGCAAACAGCATGGCAGGTCGTGCAGAGGTGTAATTCTGTAGGTTTACTTTTATTAAATTAGTGGGTGGAGTAGATCAGCAAAGATTTTGGAATCTTTGAATATGGCTGCAACAGGTCATGCCAGGCTGCTGGCACTGCTACTAAATTCAGGATTCTGGAGTGGTGATTTAAGGAGAACTGTGAATCTGAGTTTATAATTAGATGAATTAGCAAGTATTAGAGGGAGGGAGAAGGATCTGTATGTCATTGGGAGGGTGTTAGCTAGCTACTACAGACACTGGTCTTAATCAGTGTGTTCCAAGGCCTGTTATATTTAAATCCAGTCCTCTTAAAGGAATTCTTCTTAAACAAACACAGATATATTGTTTATAATATTGATCAATTCTTCAAGTACTGTGTTTCTAGAAAAGATTTCACAAAGACTAAAAGCAACAGTTAAAAAAAGAATGAAGCAATTTATGCTAAAACATGAATGAGTAACAAGATCTCTTGACCAGATCATGAAGTTTTATTTTTTCTTTTTGGCATTTGAAAAAATAAGGTTACTTATTTTGTACTTTTCCTAGCTTTTTGTGCTAAGTTTTGTGCTTATTTCACACAGGTTCTTGATTCCAGTATTATCCAATAAAAGGGGGGGAATATAATTTCCCAAAGTGGGAGTTTGCCAGTCCAATTTCCACACTGCATTCATCCTTCTCTAAAGGTTTTGACGTTTGTAACTGCTTGACAACATGTGAGCTAAAATTCTATGGGAAGGACATAATTAAATTAGATTTAATATTTATAAAAGTCCTATAAAATCTCTCTGAAGACTTTGCTTCACAACTATACATTATATAATGTTTTTTCCTAAGTAGAGGGAAAAAGAATCATTATCTGTGACTAAGACAATTCATTCTGTATGTGAAAAAAAAAGCTATATTTTGCAAATTAAGGATATTGCTATGAGTCATACTGCATTTTTCTCAGATGATTAAAATGAGGAAAATAAAAGATAGAAATAATATTTATATTCTAAAGGAAGTACTTAAGCCCTAATCCTGCAAACACTTTGAGGTAGAGTTAAACTTAATTAGACCTGAGCTAGTGTTTCTTTGATACATATACGCTGTAAGAGTTATTAAAATTGGCAGTATTTAAGTCCACAGTTAAAATATAACCTTATATATGTGTGAGGTAATTGCCTGTTCCCAAAACCATTTATGTATATCACAGCAGTCTAAGAGAAAAAGCTGGTTCCCTGCAGTGTTCATGATTGTTATTGAAAAAATAGGTCTCTCTTGTGATCCAAAATAATTGCTCAGTCAGCTATTGGTTTCTTTTGTCCATAGGTAGATTATTTATCTCTGTCTTTCCAAGACTTCCCTTGTAACTTTTATTTTTACTTAAAATGTGCCTATTACTTTTGCATGGGTAGAGAAAAGAATATTTTCAACAAATAATTGTGAGAAAAAGATATAGTTATTAGTTATAGTTATTATTATTAATTGTATGCATATAATATAATATATAATTCTGATTATGAAAGATTTCATATATCTATGCAAAAATGCAGTATAAAACTCAATGTTAAAATGCTGTTGTTCAACTTTGACTTTGAAGGAGTGTGTAGGCGCCACCTCTCTCTGCTGACATTAGCCAACGCTTTGCTTAGCAAGACTTTCTTTGGCACAGTATCATGAAAAGAAAGCATATTGTAACCTTTTTTTTTCCCTCTCAAAGAAGATTTCCTTAAGCAATGGACACTTCTTTATTGTTGATGAGTATGATTTGATACCTGATGAGTCTAATTCTATTCAAATGGGTACTATTCCAAACCAGGTGAATAAAAGTTCCAATTTAAAATACTATGAGTTTGAATTCAACATAAAAAATAAAATAATTATAGAATTATTCATCCTTTTAATTTGGTAAATTCTTTATCTGTCAATAATTTATACAAAATTTACTTTGCACCTTAAATTAATTATTTTTTTAATACACAAACTGATCCAGTGGTGATGACAATAAATACTTTTCCTCTTTGATAAAATGAAGGAAAACTTTGTTAACCTCACCTTCTATATCAACTTGAAAATGAATATAGTTATTATTTCAAGTAAATGTACAATGGGAGACAATAGTTTATGTTGCTTTTTCATTTGTTAATAGATTTCATATCATTCCTATTTCTGCTGTTACTTTGAAAGCAGTTAACCAGTTAAGGTTTTACATTAAAAACAGAACTATTTGAAAAACTGCACACAACACCTCCACCATTTTGACAAATTTTAGTGTTTAATTTGAATTTGAAATTGTAATGCAATATTTTAATGAAGAAAACTTTTTTGGCTGGTGTTGACAAGCCAACATGATGTGAATAGAATTAGTTTCGGACTATTGTGAGTAATAATTACTTGTACTTTGTAGTGCCAAAACCAGTTGAATTAATTAATGGCAGAGTCAACAGTGTGACTCTAATCCTCCTTAATTCTCAGTCTACAATCCAGCTACAACATGCAAACTGGAGGGAAAAGGTTTCAAATATATTAGGTGTCCAGTCAACAGTCTTCAAAAACATAGTTGCTATTCTGCTGCTGCAGATCTCCAAAACATTCAGCTTAAAAAATATTCAAAATCTGATTTTTGAGCTTACTTCAACTTGGGATATTCTATCTGAAAACTTACATCTATAATTATTGAAATGGGACTGTGTATAATATTAATTCTGGTAAATATCAGTGCTTTGTATAACCAAAAAAAGATTATAAGTTCTTTTTTCAGAAATGGCAGCAATCTATATTCAAGAATATATATATATGTTTTATAAGTACTTTTCATTTGGAATACAACAGATTTATTTTTAGACACATGAACACATGACCCTCATTGTCTTTGAAATTCAACCACCTAGTGTTGTAATTATATGAAGTTAGTCAAAATTCCATAACATTACCCAGTATTTAACTTTAAGTTTACCTATCCAGATATGTTTAATGTTTGATTCAGCTAGCCTACCACGGAGCCTTCTGCGATAAGTAATTTAGGATGCATACCTATATGCAAGCAAATAAGTGACCTCAGGAGGGTAACTCCTTTTATAGTTGCACTTCTACTGCATGAACTGCATGCCCAAACAAAAATATTGCAATTTTGATTACTATCCTTCATTAAAAGCAGTTCAGAGAATATACAGTTTGTACCCTCATTTTCAACATCAGAAGGAGATTCTGAGCAAGCACTGCCTTGAGGTCACTGCCTCCATCAGCTCAGATAAGCTTGCAGGATCAGTGTTATCACCTCCATAATGATATACGTATATCTGACCTGAGCAAAGTTGCCACTGAAAGTAATATAACTACCAAGCAATTCACATGGCTGCCTGGGACCTGAGCAAGCTTGTTTGCTTCAGGGCTTCCCATATTCCTATATTTTTCAAAACAAACAAACAATCCCTCATCCTATTCAACTGGTAATTTCAGAGAGAAGTCAAAAGACCTGCTCAGCTGGTTTATGGTGATAATGGTTTCTCAGGAAATACTAATTTAAAATATGTGTGTTTCAGTTGCTTCTCTCTTGGAATTTCTGGCAAGAGAAATTGTCCAGAGTTTTATATGGCTCTTAATAGATTGTAGGTTTTCTTTATGGAAATTTTTAGAGGGTTTTTCAGTTGGCTGGCCACATTTGACAGACTTATTAGCACAACTAATCTGTCATTCCTTAGTGAGTATGAAAGTTTAGTTAAGTATGAAAGTTCTTTGGTTCTGAAACTATTTTCCACATTTTTTTTTCATTAATTGATTACAAAATTGGTCCCAGTAACCATGTAATTTGGGTGTCGTATATATTTAACAATCCTGTTTCAGCTGGCACAATTTTATTTTTCCCTTGTGTTTATGGATTAGTGTAATAAATATTTTTTTGTCTTGAATTACTTTCCTGAAGACTTATTAAGGAAGATAAAAATATATCCCTTGCCTGTGTCTGATATATGATGTAGGAATTAACACTACATTTCACAGCAATTTGAATTTGTTGAAGTTGTTTATGGAGATAATTCTGAATATGAACTTGAGTTTTCAAGGCAGATAATAAGCAGATAGTATCCATTGAAATAAAAGGAAAACATGTATATACATTCTCTGGAACACTTTGAAAAGCTCAGCATTAACCATTTTTATTAGACCAATATTTGTGAAAAGATAGTTGTCTTTTGTTAATGGGTAATAGCCAATACAGTCCCCATATGGGATACAAAAGCTGCTTTTCATCCTTAAGGCAGACTTCTTGAGGAACTTAGCTTTAAATAGCATTTCCAGAAGGCACGGGTGGATATTTCATTGTTGCTTCTGTATTTATAGCTGTGGCATGAGAACTTCTTTATGAACCTGAGGCCCTGAGTTGGATCAAAGGGGCTAGAGAGTCCCCTTGCCAAGCCAAACATTGTTTAGTTTTGCTTTGAAGCCGGAGCAATATCAGGTCTTGCTGCTGAATTAGGACTGTTGTTATTTTATTTTTAGTTTGCCTGCAAAAGAAAAATGGCAGCAATTTTATTTTTCTCAGAAGGCAAATATTGCAAGGTTTTTACAGTAATACAGGCAGGCTGAGTAGTCTCAAAGCTCTGTGAAAGAAGGAAGGGATTTTGCTATTCAATTAACAGTTTAGATTTTTTTAAGCCTAATTACCTGCAGAACCACAAAACCACAAAACCAGCACAAGCTTGGAGACAGACTAATGACTATGAGCTCACATAAAGAATGACCCCAATGCACAGACCTTTTTAAAGTGCATTAAAGAAATAATAAACGAGTTGAGTCTCTCCTCCGTCAGTGTGCAGAAGCTACTGAAAAACTGTATGACAGCAGCTGACCAGTGGGACACAACCCTCCAGTGACAGCACAAGAAGATGAGATTTCCAGGCTCCATCAATACAGCAGTTCAATTAGCTGAGCATCCTAATGATTTCAGCAGTCCATTTGCAACAGTGGCCTGTACCTGATCACCCACAGGCAAATCCATGAACTAATGTAGCACAAAGTTAAATGTTAAACTGTCCACAATCTTTCTAACATTGGTTACAATCTGAAACTTGAGGCAAGATACATTTATTTATTTATTTATTTATTCAAAAAATGCAACTTTAAAAAAATCATAACTTCAGCAACAGACACTGAGACACACAAAGCCTCATTACATATATTCCACTGATGGGTGTATTCTGCAAATCTGAGTGAATTTCTGTCCCACTGGAATTAAGACACTTTGGGGATTTTAAGCAACATGAAAACTGAAATGCTGCATGTTTCTGAATGAGTAATGACTGATCTTTGCTTCCTTTCTAATAGGGTTGAGTTATGGCTTACATGGCTCAAACTAAATGTTACACACCAAAGGTGAAGGAACCTTTGAATCTTTTAGAATATATAGTAAGCACTGAAATAGAGAGGAAAATATGACATATGGAAAAAGTGTTGTAGTGTAGGCCGCTAAGTAGAGAAATAACTTATTTTAAACCATTCTTTCCTTGAAAATTCCCTGAAATGGACAGGCGCTGCTGTGATCACTGATGATACATTCTTCTGTACTGTTATCCCACACTGGCACCCATTCAGCTTTCCCAGTAAAACATTATAGTATCACAGTCCCGAGCTTCCTTCATAATTAAGACAGTAGTCAGGATGTCACTCATACAACATCGTTACCTGCTTCAGGCTAGAAGACAAGCCTTATAACGCTCTGTTCAGAAATGTCAGGCTCAAGTTATTAGCCATAAAAATTAACTATAGCAGCTTGTTCGAATCTTTGCACACAGATGCCCACTCTTTTAACACAGCTAGACCATGGCAGAGGCAACATACAGACAGCAAGCAAAGCTTCGTTGTTCCCTACCCTTTCTTAAAGCATGTAGAAAACCTCACAAAATGAACCGATGCAGACCTGCTTGTGCAGGAGGTGGGATTGTCGCACTCATATTATTTTACCGTTTTAGTAATGGATAATCCTACTAGAGTCAATAGAAACAGAACTCTTAAAGATGGATTGCGCTATGACATTACAATGCTGAGGAGGGATGGTAGTGTGGTGGTGTGTATTTCAACCAATTCCCTCCTCGAGCACCCAGTCCCCAGTGTCCTAACTCTGTTCTGCGTGTTACTTAGTGCTGGAGGAGAAGGGAATCATAATGGGAAGCATACCAGTGGTAGTGATAGCTGTAAAAATCCAATTCTGATCACTATAGCTGATCTGAAAGACAAAACTAGCTTAGGTATTCCCAAAATTCCTATTTTTACAGAGCAATTTTTTAAAAGACAAACCCTAGAAAAAAACAGCCTAACAAGAACTTCTAAAGGTAATGAACCCAGCCATTTCCCTTGGCTATTATGGCAATGAGCACAAGCTACAGAATAAATATTACCAATCTTGACTATCAGTATTTTTTATAGACTGTATTTGCCCCAGCATTTTCAACATAAAAAGACCCATGGCTCCAGTACTTCCCTGTTATTATACTAAAAAATTCAGAACACATTTTGTCTCAAGACTTTCTTCAGAGAGTAACCCTGGAATAAGAACTTGACTTTACATCCTGTTGCAGAAGAAAGTATGCTCTTAAGCCATCTGCGAGAACCACATGCTTGCTTAAGTCCGTCTCCATTCATTTACCACACTTTAACTTGACTCGTACTTAAGTGATACCCTGACTAGATTTCCTTTTCATGAAGTAAGGCTGTCTTCTGATAAGAACAATATGGGAAGAATTATTGTTATAGTTTAAGTGTAACTTCTGAAACTCACTTTGCTTTAATTTTAAATTTAACACTTCATCATTTATTACTATCATTTGATCTCTTAATCAAGGCACTACCAGATTAAAAAAATTCAAATAATCCTTTTCACTTGTTCTCTCTTCTTTTATTGTTAATCAAATGTGAACAATAGTGCTAATTTCCTGCATGTTCCTTTCAATTTCTTCATCTAAGAGTTTTAAGTCACATTGCTTAAGAAAGACAAGATGTTTCACTCTGAAGTTTGCTAGTCAGATTGTTATGAATCCCATAGCTGGTCAAGAATTACCACTCCAAATATTCACTTGAAACAAAATCGTGTAATCTCACAAATGCAGACTGATTGCACCATCAACTACAAATCTTCCAGACACCTGGTCCTGATTCTCTATCTCTTTGTACCTTGAGTCATCATCCCCAGTGACATTGAAAGCAAAGCACATATTAACACACAGCCATGGAGAACTGACCCAGAATATCCATCATTCCCTCTTCTGAGGTATAAATAGGAATCAGAAAAAGTGGCCTGATAATTATATTGATCTGGGACAGGGGAGAGGGGATCAAAATAGAAAGAGGAGAGATGTTTCCAACAGAAACCTTTTCCAGAATGTGTCTGCATGGACAGTTTTTTACACTCAGTACAAAGATGTGAATGTTTTGGTTAGGAATCAATGGCAGCATGCTTGCACAAACTCACCATGAACATTGATTCACCTCTGAAGAGTTTTTCATGAGTTATTTCTCCATTTCTCATGGAAACTGATATCAGAGGTCCTCTATCCATTATCATCACATATGAGAAGTTAAGTTTCTTTGAATTAGAAGCAAAGACAGTACAGACCAGAAAGATCAAATGATCTTTCTGTATGTATGGTGACTACATACAAGTTTTGCAGGTACTTATACACATGCATGATTTGACTGCATATTTCCATATACATAAACGTCAGTGGAAATATTCAGTAAATAGGGTTACACACTTCTTTAAGCCTCTTCATTTTCAATTCAGGTATGTATAAATGTTTGTGTGTGTGTGTCTAAATAGAGTTTGATTTATTTGATTTGGTTCTGTGCATATAATACATATAGTTCTTACTATTTGTGTTTATACATATTTAGTTAGATAATACGTAAATATATATTAATTATAAGGTAGTAAACATCAGTGCAAATATTATTTGTGTATATAATTTCTCTTTCAGTGAACAAATATTTTTTCTGCTGTCCATTCTGTTTTAAGCTTTTGCTTTGCTTTTTAACCTGAGGAACCAGAGATATTATTGCTCACAGGATTCCTCATTAGGCCCACCAGACACACAGAATTTACAGACTAATTGAACTCTTGTCATGCCTATGAACTGAAGCTTCACTCTGCCATAAAGGAAAAAAAGACTGAAAAGTAAGAATCACTGCACAGTGCTGCTCCTTGCCCGAGAGACTGTCACATTGGAAATGGATTTGCCTACACCTCTTCAGAGTCCTTATGGTGAACCAATCCTACATCAAGCTCCTTCATATATCTGTAGATCCACAGGCCAAGAGGATAATATGCCAATTTCTGTGTGGCAGCAGTTTTATCTTGACATCTCACCCCCAAGGTTTTCTGGGAAGAAGTTAAATTGGCGCTAGCATTTAAGATCAGAAAATGATTGGCTCTGGTTCTCCAGCAACGTTATAGCAAGTCTGTTGTTAACAAGAGGGAGCAATGCACTATTTCATACTAGTTAATAGGTCACATTTCATCATCCCTTAGGATATTTTATTCAGTCCATTACACATTTCCAGTTTTGTTCTGGTCCAGTGTAACAACAAAAAGCCCCCTTTTTTATCACTCCCTTACTTTTGTGGACTGTTCTGTATCAGGAAAGCATTCAGCACTGTAACTACTGAACACTCTCAAAAATGAGGTATCAGGGAAATATTGCCATTGCTTTAAACCCATAGAATTGAGGTAAAGCCTGATTTGGGAGAATACCTTCAATCAGGTCATCACAGTACAAGGCCCGGTTTTAACAATCTTTGTTTTAATTATGTGTTTACATATAGAGTTCATACAGTATAGTATGAAGATACTATACCTGTGGTGTATGCATAGATGTGCAAGTATATTGCTAGAGTAAATCAGGAAAAGTAAATCTGATCATAGGAGTTTTCAAATTTTAACCTTCTCAGGCAGAATAGGCCTGAATCTCATATCAGTGACACTTCCCTACTGTGACTTTTTTATCATATTTGGATATGAATTTGAAACACTGAAGTGAGTCCTTTGGATACCATTTTAAAGTATACCAGCATGTTTTTTCCTTAATATGAATATAAGAAAGCATGTCTTTAGTGCAGCTTGGAGCAGAAACTTGGGGGTCTTTCTTCGTGATTCAAGACACCTTTGCATTTTGCTGTGTGCTTCCAACATCATCATATTTCTTGCAGAGCCACAGAAGTGGCTTGTCTCATGTGGTTGGTGGGTAGTCTCAAAATGCTGTTGCTAAAACACCACTGTTTTCATTTCCTTAGTACCTCCAAAGTCACTCTGAGTATTCAAACTGAAGAAAAAAGGCTGGTTCATCACAGTCATAATGACAATTTTCTAGACCCTTGAAAAACACAGACTCCTAGAGACTGTGTTTTCACAGCTGTCATTCTGACAACTTGAAAAGGAAACTTCTAGAAATATTGCTAGCTAAGCATTTGCAGTTTAGGGATTCTGCTGCAATAAGAAGACTTTTACAGGTACAAATATGAAAAGGCAAGGCTGCTTCAAGCATTACTTGCTATACACAGTCAGAGGACCACTGAAGTCAATTGAACTAAGCCAGTCAAACCACTTGAGCATCTGACCAGTGGGAAATTTACTGTACTGGAAGCCATTGATGGACAGGCACTGGTGTACTTGCATCATGGCAAATCCCAATGATGCTATAATCAAGGAAAATTATAATTTTTCATGAGCAGAGCTTTTCCCTACTTGAATCCCAAATGGATTTCAAAGGAGGTCTCAAGGAATGTATCTCCTTGTTTCCGTTTGTGGTATATGTGCATACAGGTACACCACAGAAAGGTCATAGACTTAAGGGTTTGGAAGCTGTTTTCTTTTGCGACTCATACTACAAGCAAATTACTTCCTCTTAATTAACAGCTGTGCAGTATTACACACCATCATCATATGAGCAACTCATCATCTCCCCCAAGTGGATCATTACATTATAATACCAATAGGTTGTTCTAGGCCTATTTTGAATCTTCTTATTTCTTCTGTGTTCTGATTCAACATGAAGCTTGCATTAATGACACTGTTACATGTCAAAAACAAGTAATCAAAAACCACAAATGAACATATCACTGCAGAGAAAGTTGTTAATTTGCGGCTTTTTTCCATACAGCAAATTTTACCTTATTAATGTATGTGCACATATATATATATAAAATAGGAGTTCAGTGGTGGACAGGGAAACAAGTAAGGATGATTATCTGAAAGTTTTCTTCATAAAATTCCTTAGCTTTCACTATAATTAAGCACAAGAAGGGTCACAATGTTCCTGAAACACAGGAGGTTCCTCACGAATATAAAGCACTTCATACTGTGAGGGTGATCAAGCACTGGCGCGGGTTTCCCAGAAAGGCTGTGGAGTCTCCATCCCTGGAGATATTATAAAGCCTCTTGGGCAACCGGCTGTAGGTGACCCTGCTTGAGCCAAGGCATTGGACCAGATGACCTCCAGAGGTCCCTTCCATCCTCAACCATTCTACGATTCTTTGATTCTATGAATAACCATCCCTCCTCCTTTAGTTTACAATAATGTGTATAACTGATTCTAGAAGGACATGTCACTGTTAATAAAAAGTGACATGGTCTTAATTGCATCACATTAATACATCACTCCTCTGCTACCTATGCCTTTCTCACAGAGCTATAGAAAACTTTGTGTCAGTATATCCTTCTGATATTCCCTTCTTGCCATCTGCCAGTGCCCTTTGGCTTGGAAAGTGTTGGTTGGAACTGTTGTATTTTATCTATCTCTCCATTACTTTTCAGGATAATTTTCCGGCTGCTCTCAGCGGAAACTAACACATGTATCTTCTTCATTGCATGAGACATTAAACCAGGAAGGCAGAAGAAGAATACAGGTAGGGCAGCCATTGAGACATAAAAAAGCCATCAACAAAGCAGAACTCTGCTGTGATTAACTATCAGATAGATAAAGCTTTCAGTTGTAAGGTACTGGGATGTGAGTAAAAAAGGCTGTTAGGATTACACAATTTACAACAGCAGGCATTATTGGCAAGTACGGATACTGCAGTGATTAAGAATCTTCTAAAGAGATCTTAGATGTGTAGACAAACATGCTCTTCATGTAGATCTAAAACTGTATTTAATGATGGCTACCAAAGGTATTGTCATGTGGAAATGACACTTGAGAACACTAACTTGAGATTTAGTTGAGGTTTTAAAATTTTAATCCTGGAAAATTATTAAGAAATGCTAATGGTAAAGAGTAAGCAAAATGTTGGAGTAGACGCTTGTTAGTTTGTAAATAAAGGAAGATAGATAGGTGGTACTTGCAAAGTATGACAGTGTTGGAGCCAAAACCTGTTAAAGTATATGGAAAAAAATAATTCTTCTTAATTGATTTTGGATTAAAATGCTGTTGACTCAGTATGTCCTGGTAAAAAATTCAATGTCAGTTACTCTTCCTGCAGTTGAAGTACCCCTCACACACTTACAAATGGGCCTTACAGGCTGAAGCTGCAAAGTAGCCCTTAAAGACTGCAAATAATCGTGTGCTACCTCACTCTATGTACTACATTTTTTCCCAAAGTGGCAGTCTAGCACTTGTTTTGTGGTTTCACATTCATATGTAATTTGCACTCACAGAGAGGGTTTGGAATAGCAAATAGCAAATTGAAGCAGCAGAACTTGCATGCGCTTTGCTCAGCTGTAAATGATGACATAAGACAGTAAAGACTTAAAAGCTTTGTTTGAATACTGCCTGGAAAAGGAGGAAAGGACTATAATCCTGAGGTTTGTGCATGGCAAGTGTAAATGAAGTATTATGTAAGTAAAACTTTACTTCCTTAACCTACAAAAAATAAGCAGATTATATTTGCTACTTCAAGTTACTAAAAAGTCTTTTCACCTCTGGCAGATAAGGAATTCCCAGTTCAAATCTAGAGGTTTCTGTTGAAAGCTTTTTGTTTCACTGTAGTTAAGGGTGTGGGTGATCAGGTGAAAGTGTTTCTTTTGCTTTTTCTTGAGGCAAAGATGACCATTGTCTTAATGGATACAAGAGGACGCAGAGAAGTTTCAGTGTTTTTTTTCTGCAGTGGAAGCTACCCTGTTCGTCTCTTAGCACTGAGCATTACTTTCAGTTCTGCAGGGATGACAGATGTAACAGATTGAGAGGCAGAATAAATAAATCTATGCAGGTGTCCAGATTGCTATATCTGGCTTAATTAATTATCTCAGGGAAATGGATATCTCTGCACTACATCACAGATGTGGCAGTAGCTGGGAAATTGACAAAGCCCTTGTATTCCTTATAGCAAGTCCAGGAGTCCCTTGTATGTCTGTATTTATTCATTTATTAGTTAGAGAATGTTCGCTCCATTCACTAAGATAAAATATCAAAACTCACTATTTTATTTGTATTCAATCATCTGCAGTGTTCTATGTTGACTTTGGTTCATCTTCCCATTGCCCTATCCTTACTAAGATTGCTCTCCAGACATGTTTGCCATAGCACAAGGCTTTCTTCCTTCTCAGTGTAGCAAGGACTGTTTGTTCATTTACAATATGTATTTCCACAGACAGCCCAAAAGAAGCAAATGATTGACTAAAATCCATGGACCCCTGCAGCACTGGTTTGAAGTAAAACTCATGCGTTTATGGAGTAATGTTTAGATTTGGTTTTCAGTTATTGAGTGGTGTACTAGAACATGTTCATACAAAATAGATATATTGTAGAAGCAGTCTACTCTGTTATTTGAAAAGCAATTTTTGATCAAAATGTTGATGAAAAAAAGACAACCTAACCTAGTATTACAGACCACTCAATCATTGCTTCTCAACTATTTTGGAAAAAAAACCTGTTCTAGCATAAAAGGGATAAAACAGATATGGATTTTCTTTTTAAATTTTGTCCTTATAGTAAGAAGGCAGGCAGGGCATCATTTGCTTTTGAAGGGAGACAGAAATAATGAAAATGTTCTTTTAAAGTCTGTATCCACAACTGACTGAAGATAAAAGTCAGACTCGTGGTTCTGGGGGATTTTTTTTACTTTTCCACGCATAATGTCATGCCATCTGTCGAACATATAAAATGGAATATTAGCATGAGTTGTTTACATCTAGAAGTGGTACTTTTCATAACATTCGGTATTTCTTAGAGGGCAGAATGACGCGGGTGCTGTGGTCAGAAAAGTAACAATGACACTTCTGTGCAGAACAGATTGGCTGTCCGGGTTAGATCTTCCTCTGGGGACAATTTATGTAGTTAACTCGACTTAAATTGCGTTATATTGATTTATATCAATATTAGGCTCTCTGTGTATTCAAGTTATATCAATTTATTTTACTGATAAAACCAAGTGTACTTTGTACACCACAAAATAAAGCTGGGCACAATATCATGTGAGAATGATGCTGAAAATCATTACAGATTTTGAAATTAACTTACTTTTCTTCAGCAAGATATGACTGAAAAATCTTGAATTTATTTTCTGAGGAGAGAGAAAGGAGAAAAGGGCCAGACTCTCCTGCGTCTGAAACAATAACTGTTGCATCAACAGGATAGCATGGGGATTTCTGAATGGGGTTTAAATTACCTTGCTTATTGAAGAGTGTTGTGGGTTTTTTTTAAACTGAGATCACTGCAATTAGAATTTCTTGACTGATTTGAATAGATGAATATACATACATAGAGATATGTAAATATGATACACTATCTTCTGTTTAGTAGTAACATTAAACACAGAGGAAAAATGTACAACTAGGAATAACCAAGTCAGATGCTGAAAGCTTTATTCGGCATCACTATTAATCATATAATTTTTAAAAATTCTATATCTGTAAAATATCTGTTTATCATGAGTATAAATTAAGTATTATGTAGATACTTAAATACGTTTTAGAATTTTTCTAGAATCTATATGCAATTATATGGAAAAGTTTATACCAGCTTCACTGTGGAAAAGTATATTCATATATTCCTAACTCCAGCTGATTTTCAGAGTCTTTCCTTGTCTTTACATTAGAAAACCTTCTTCCTTCACCTAGCAGAAAATATACTTTCAAATAAACAAAGATAACTTCCTACTGTGAAAATCAAATTAATCTTCTATTCCCTAATTTTAAATCAGCAACAACAATCCAGCAGTCACTGTAGTTGTGCCATGTTAAAACAAATGTTGTCCCACAGTCTATCCAACAACCACTTTTTAAGGAATATGTAAATGTTAATGTGCAAGCAGTTTTGCTAAGAAATACTTCTTAAGTGGAGACTTGATAGTGCCAAATGCAGGGGGGTTTATTAAAAAATATGTAATAAGTGAGACACACATTTGGAAAGTGTAAGATTAAATACCCGGGCGATAACATAAGCAGATGTTTCCAAATTCCTGACTAACTTCAAATTTGCCCTTAAGTTGTCATTCTATCGATTTTACCTTACATGACAGTTCATACATTCATTCAACCAGTTGGTTCCCAAACAACCTCCAGTATTGTCATGATATTCCTTCATAGTCAAGATCAAGATCGATATTGTCTAGAAATAGTCCCTTGGGAAATAGCCACACAAAGACAGGCAGCTAGCAAGGAGCAGGGTGGCCCGTTTCATTTCACAGTTATTAGGAACTGATTCAGATCTTCCTACAGATGGATCATTGGTTGTTGGGATTTCTACCTTTCTGTTTGACACCACACATTTCTTTTTTTACAGATGTAAATATTGTCTTAATTAGCTAATCTGGGGAAAAGTTCTAATAAATCCACCTAAAAATGTTGCCAACATTCAACAGAATTCAGTAGACACAGGTAAATTTTAATTCAGGGACTCCCCGGTAGGTAGTACAATTCACTCTGAAAGAAGCTGAGAGGGACACTAGCAGCAATAAAAGAAATGCTGCATGAACCCTGTCATCTGTGTAAAACTCTGGATAATTCAGTTTATTGCTCTTCTCTAGAGGAAAGGGAATGGAATCAGAAAAGCAGCATCCAGACTATAAGACACACAGAAATGGTACGGTGACAGAAAAAAAAAACTACCAAGGATTTGAGACCTATATAAGCCAGAGACAGAGATGTTATATCCACTTTTCTCTCGTGCTATGCATGGTCTTGCTTGGGAAGGTAAATTAGCTTCGTGTGTTTTTAAGAAAAATAGAAGACTCTTTTTGCTAAGCTGCCCAAATGTAGCTTTGGAGGTAATTCTTCACTTCTCTGTTCCAGCACTGTCTTTCTTCTTGTAATGTTTTTAGTTAATTTATTCATTCCCCTCCCAACCCCTTTTATGCAGGACTCTTTTTGTAGAGATGGAAAGGTTTTGTGGGTGGGAAATACAGTATGTCAAATCTGTTTTTTAGTGAACACATAATATGATGAGGTATTTTCTATATGTTCTGGTGGACTAGAAGCAGTAAGACATTAATATCCAAAACTACAGACACCTGAATTGTCTTCTCCAGTAATAGAGAGAGAAGGAAAGAGCAGAAGCATAGCAGATTCCATGTAGAGGCAAAATACCTCAAGTTTTGGAACAGCAAATAACATAGTCCCTCCTTCTCACTCTTTCAGTTTTGAAAGCCTTACCATTCCTGTTTATTTTCAATTTAGTTGGTGCAGTGCAGCCCTCAGTTTTGTAATAATGCTTTTTTGGCTCTCTATATCAGGGAGTACTGGTTTTATGACAACCTGTTTGTCAACACCCTGTGCTTACTTACAGTGTACTCAAAATGGCAAAATACTGGTAATACATTGTGCAGACAACACAACTGTGTCTCCACTCAGTTATCAGTTAGAATCATAACTAATACTAGCCAGATTTATACATAAATAATGAAACATGCCTATTCACTTCACCCTTGTCAAACTAAACATATATGAATCTTGAAGTTCTGGCAGTTAAACCAAGATTATACTTCCACTAGCTTTTTTTTTTTTTCCTGTAAGAATAATGGTCATTCAATAAAACATTTAAAGATCTACTTGCATTTTAATATATTTTTATTTCAGCAAGCAATACTAAATATGCAATTTTTTTGTATTAATTCAATATGAATGCTGAAGTTTTTCTTTTTCTTGGCTACTAGACTTGCTGGAGCTCTATTACTTTTTGCAATTACGTGCCATTTTGCAGGAATACTTGGAAAAACAGCATATAGAAGAAAACAGCCAAGGACATATATAGGTCAGCAGAAGACAAATTCAGTCACGTATTCACTTCTTAAGATCTGACAATTGCAGTAAGTTTTTTTTGCTGTCATGGAAATGAATCACAGAGCATGCTTCTTTAAGAAGGTACCATGTGTGATGTAGCACCTGCTATGGTAAACATGTTTTTTATGGACTATTGAAACTAATACACTCAGTACATAAAATACACATAAAATTACTGTGTCTGTGCTCCCAGTGATGCCTATGGACTGCAATAGCACCTCATTATAGTTTCCAAAGCATTGCCAGATATTTTTGTTTGTTTTCTTATTTGTATTTTGTTATTTAAAGATGTACATATTCACAAACTTGTTTACACCTCATAAGATTGGTAACCTGTAAGCTGATCAGCTGTGAAATTTTACATATCCCATTTTTCCTAATCTCTCACAAGTTTGTATAGTATCATTCTGGGATAGTCTGAGAAGATACTGTTCTCTTGCTGGTTTTATTACTAACATGTCAACTGATGTCTTACCTTCAGATACTGAAGTGCTTTTAGGACTTAAGAAAATTAAACAGCTCTGCTTTGTAGAAAAACAATAATCAGGAGTTGTGTGTTAGGTCAAAAGTAAAAGTACTACACAAAGAACTGTGAACATATGCAACACTGGTAAATTTGAAATTAGCCAGACTTCAAGAGGAATTGAATATGGGGATTTTCCTTAGAACCCATGTGGCAGAAGGACTTGCTGTTTTAGATTCTAAGAACTTTTTTTGCCTGATATCTTTTGATTAACCTTTTCTTTTTGTTTATTTACCTGCAATAGCTTTATACTAAAAGACTGTTAACCTTTGTGCCTGAAGAAGTAGTTTATTACTTTGTCTTCATCTAGAAAAGATGACAAGGAGCACAGAAGGTGTAAACACTATAGCCATGTCAGCTCCCTCCATCCCTAGGATGGCCTTTAGCACTTCATGAATTCCCATTGGAAACTAAACAGTTGCAGTGCTAAAAAAAGATGGCAAAGGGAAGACTAGACATTAACTACAAGTTTCAATGGAATTTTCAGACTGAGTTATTTTATTACCTGCTCCAATAACCCAGGTGGAAATACAAGTTCATTTTCATTTCATTAAAAACTGTTTAAAAATATTAGATAAAAATGTAATGTTACTATATAACTAGAAGTATATATTATATCAAGGCACAAAACAAACACTGCAAGGTACAACAAGCAGCACAAGACACAATGTAAAAATATTACAACCAAGAACAATAAATAATTAATAAATAACTAGGAAAATGAAGAAGATAACAAGACATAACTAGAAGACTGGAAAAGATGAGCTACCAATAAAGACTGAAAGAATATGGGGTTTGTTTTTTTAACCTATAGAAGAAAAAAATGGTAGGAGTTAAGATGATTTGTTGACTGTGTAAAATATTCTTGCAAGCAAGAAGGAACTGTGCTGTTCCCTATGCACTATATAAATCTTGAGGACCTATGGGCTCAGTCAGAAGCAAAGGAAGCTTAGGATAACTACAGGAAAAGTGTCATAGCTAAGGAGTCTTAGAAGCAATTGTTGCACAATGGAAAGGAAAATCTGATTCCACCTCGAGATATCAAGGTCAACTTTCAAGGGTGTTTCAAACAAACCTTATTTTTTATTATTCTTTAACTGCTGAACTAAAAGCGGTGCTGTTTTAAAAATTTTGGTACACAGTGCCATTAAATCTAGTCTGGAAAAGTTACATTTGATTTTGCTTAGCTTAAAATAAATGAACATTATAAATCTTTCTTGTATACTTTAGCAGCTCAGGGAAATTGTTCTTGATGATGTTTGGTTTAACAACAAACATGAACTTTCTGTTAAAGTTGTATCGGGATCACAGTATCTCTGCTGTTTATTTGAGAGATCAAGCTGAGTTTAATGCTCATTTTCTTGAAATGACACACTTTATGTGATGCACATTTTCAGGGAAATTCTCCAAAATGGAAGCTTTTACATAGAATGTGTTGTAGTATTTTGACAGAATGGATGCAAGGGCTTCAGATAGTCTTACAAATGTGCCTTTTTATCATATATTGTAGAAGTCTTCCTTATAACTTTAAAGGAGAAGACCGAAATTCTGTGATATTTCTAGGAATGCTAATGGGTATAACTTCTAAAATATTTTCAGCTATTTGTTACTATGAGAAATACAAATTATATATGTATAAAGGTAAGTTGAAAGCTTTTATCCTTTGACCCTAACTAAGAGCAAACTAAAGACAATAAGCAAGGAAGCTGCTATGTACATGATGGAGGCTATAGAAAAGATAGGAAGATTGACAGATTCCCAGAAGTAATACCAACCCATTTTTAGTTGGATGAGAAAAAAAAAAAAAATCTTGTTTACTTTCAAAAATACTTGAAAGAACTGGTTTTTTAAAATTTATTTCACCATCATCTACTGCACATTTAAATATCTCCTTGGCTTTATAGAAACCAGAGCTATCTAGAAAGTTTGTGGCAGAAATCCAGCAGTTAACAAAATTATTTTTTAATGTCAGAAAACTGATTTATTGGGGGAAAATAGTCTCATGTTGTATGCTTAAGCACAGCCACAAACCATGGAGTAGAAATAAGCTGTCACAGTACCAAAGTTAGCTTTGGCGGTCCTAGTGCCTTAGAAGTACCCCCACGGTTCATTTGCTGTTCAGTTCTCAGCAATCAATGTCTCAATGAATGCCAAAGGGTCTCCAGTGTTTTGTCCTTTCCACGTATGTGCTCCAACACTACTTACCAGTGCATGGTCACATCTGTAGTCTGTAGTTCCCTTCAACATCTTTGATAGACCATTGATAGCTTAGTGATTGCAACTGAAAGCTTGAAAAGATGAGCAAAAATGGCACTTGAGAAACATGGAAATATCATATGCAAGACTGCAGGATGTAAGATGGTAATATATACATACTTCTGATCCTGTTGTGGGTGATCCTGATTGAATTTACCTGGCTTGTGGCCAAAGAGGGGAAACCATATTCCAGAGGTTATTTATTGCTAGCTTTTTGATGTCTAATTTTATTAAACTTTCTCTTGCAAGATCAAATTATTTCTAAATGTACACATTATGATCTCTTCAGCAATGGATAAAAGTATCGTAATGAATACCAGGCACTTAATTAAAGAAGGGCTTTATTTGTTTGTTTTCTTCTTTGTTTAATTTTGTAAAGAGAGATCTACTTTGAATGCAAAAAAAAAAAAATAAATTAAGAATACTAAATACATATACACATGGTGGAATTAATAGACTAACCCTTTCAGTGATGAGTACAGATTTTTCTCTTTTGCATATGTGAAAACACAGGCATCAAGGCAGAGATTTTGACTGAAAGTAGGTATGCATGTGCATGTGTGTGCAGGGAAGGGGAAGGCAATTAGCAAAGAACTTTTGACTCTTGTTTGTCCTGCAGTAATTGATAATTATCGGCATGGTTTCCTAATTAATTCAGTCATGGCATTAGCACTTACTTCTCATTGGCCAGCCAATTAAATTAGAATAGGTTTCATTACATTAATCTGCAGATTATTCACTCGTAAATTACCCATTCATACCTAGTCTTCAGTGATTTAAACACAACACTACTGTGACATACAGAAACCCAGAAAAATATCTCACTGTTAAATTCCATATCTGAACACAATGGGGAAGGCTAGTAAGCCAAACTCACCACAGAATAATTAAAAGTATTTTGACTGTAGTTGAAAAAAGAACATGAGGTATCATGATACTGATCTCTTATAAAAACTTTTTCAGACTATGATTCACTAATGAAGCAATATTTACGCCCTTTGTGTCAAAGACCTGGAAGAAAGTTTGAAATATCATGCAAAATAAATTAAGCAAATATTAATAAAATTTCCTGAGTGTTAACTTCATATTTTAAAATAATTTTTAAGAAAGTGAGTTTGTGAATTTCATCACCTTTCTGTCTGAACAAAGAGCCAAGCTAAAGTAGCTCACTTGTGCACCTTGAATGACAACAACTTCTTCATCTTCCTTGCAAGGTAAGATGAATGAGTGGTTCTTCAACTTGATCTTCAACTCTATCTATGCTATGTGCCCCCCCCCCCCCCCCCCCCCATTATTAATCTTGGATAAGCAATGTTAGAGGTATGTTCCTGTCTGTTCCTTTCAGTACTTTCTTATGGATCCTGTGAATTTGCCTGATCCTTTCCAAAGTTTTTGACACTATGTGTCTCCAATGTGTCCAGTCTAAAAATTTACAAGTTCACTATCCACAATAAAAATAACTTATTTTCTTTTTTCTTCTTTAACAGGATTTAATGTAAGCGTTAATAAGTGCTGCATCATTCTAGTTTTGTGGAAGCTGGTGAATAACAAATGCATTCATCTCATTCACTGGTTTCATGATTTTGTTAAAACTGTTTCATGGTCTCAGTGGGATTCCACTTGTTTCCAGGCATGCTGATGAACTGGGGCTCTTGACAGGCTGTTAGAGATCAGCTGAAGAATATCAATGGCAACTAGTGGAATTTCCTTTACCTATGCAAGTGTAATTGTTGCAGGTAATACATATTTTCTCCCCCAACACTAGTCAAAGGGGGAAATTGGAAGTCATTATTGCTGAAGGTGACAAAGATGTTTATTGAGACGCTCTTTAGAGCAAAGCAGGAAGCACTGGAGAGAGGGTAGGCTGTATCTGCTTTACTGTTGTGGTTGGTTTCAAAGCTCCACATAGACATGAAAGAGAATATCCACATTCAGCTTTTCACACAGCATAGAAAAGAAGAGGTTTCAGTTGTTCCGTGTGTTGCAGAACTCTCATGGTTACTACCAAGTCTTCCTTCTTTAGCTACATGAATTTTTATAAATGCTTGTCATACTGTGGTAATGAGTGTTGATTCAGTAGTGCAAATCTGGGATTGCAAACCTATTTGTATTACTGTAAGCATTAGTCATGTCTGTTGTTTCAATTCTGCAGTATGAGTAGATACATGAGAAAAATGAAATTGCTATGATACTTTCTGGTGGAAATGTCCTTTGGTTTTTTGGTTGTTTTCTTTTTTCTTAAATGTCACCACAATGTCGTAGGAAATATATTTTTGATGTTGCTACCGTCCATTACAAATCTGTTGAGTTATTACTGAAGAGTTTCCTCACAGTTGCTTCTGGCTCTTAGGAAATTACTAGATAGCTAGTATGGTGAGCGTGGTGATCGAAATGCAAAGATGAAAAAATTATGCAATATAGGGGTATCTTGCTTACTTGATATCAAGCAGCAGATGTTTGATTCAGAGGCAAGACACTGTGGCTGCAGATTTGTTATAAGTGCCAATACCTAAAAAAAAAAAACAAAAAAGGTGGCCACAAAGCCCTCTCTCCAAAAAAAAAGACAATGAATGCCTAAGAAATGCCATGTATTATAAATATGTATTTTCCAGTCTTTTAACCAAACTTTTATTATTATTTCTCAGCTTCCACTTCCTTCCATGCACCAGTTTTCTATATATGCCCCAACATTTGATTTGGTTATGAGAATGAGTTTGTCTTCTCACTGATGTGGTTGTTAATAGCTTAGTAGTCTCCCACAGCCAAAAGACAGATGAGATAAAGGGTACAATGATTATAGGAATCATACTCAAACACATATATATGAAATTTTATGTTAACTTCTATCAAATCCATGAGTACCCACACTGTGAATTTACATTAAGTTACAATCTTCAGGGCAATCCAAACATAAACAACTAACGGCTTGGGGCAACACAGACAGGGAAGTAATACTTTCTAATTTTTGCTGGAAGTCACCCCAGTTTGTCCCTGACAGTAATAACTAAAAGTCCATAACTGTCACCAGAATTTGAGAGTATAGTAATTTGCTTGGATTCTTCATAGATGCATAACTCAAAGTTTAATGTGACATGAACATCATAATTAGAGAATCTGGGTGTTGAACTCATTTTAGGCGCCTGAATAAGAATCAAAGTCTTTGGAGAAAAACAAACTAACAAACAAAAAACCCAAAAACCTGATTACATCATACACATGTATGTACACATACACACACATATTCACACACACACATAAGTATAGTTAGATACGTACATACAAATGCGGAATCTTTTCACAAGAAATTTATCATCTGCAAGGGAAGACCTTTACTGTTTGCAGTAAATTTATGCAAGACATATAGACCTGAGAAGCAACAGAACTGTTATATTTTCATTTGCTTTTCTGAAAATTAATCCTGAATTGTTATGAATTCTATAGCTAATGCTACTGAGTTTCTTCTTTCAGTTTTGTACCTTGTTAATTTAAAAGTTGATCTGAAATGATCTTAGTTCAGTTTTCTTTCTTGTGAGATTTCTATCACCTTCTGATTTTCATATATTTATTTTATGTAAACATGGAGAGAAGAATATTTGTTCTTAAGATATACCCAAATGAAATTTCATTCTGGAATGATAATTTGTCCCAACAAAAATAAGTATGACTAGGTAAGTGCTCTATTCCTGGCTTCATTAGGGTTTTTAAAAATACATTATTTTGGGGGCTAGTATGAGCTCTCAACCTGTTGCCCAGCAGTGTGCCATGGGTGCTGCAGCGAAGTTGAAGTCTGGCGGAGGTGAGCCAGAGGCTCCTGAGGTAGTAGGAGCCAACAAGGAAATGTCCGTGAAACACCTCAAAGGAAACGAGGGGTGTTCTGCTATGAAGGTGACGAGGCCGTCAGCCCAGATGAGATGCCTCTAAACAAACGCACACAGCATGGGAAACAGACAAGAGAAGTTGGAAGCTATCGTGCTGCTAGAAAGCTACGACCTGATTGCCATTACAGAAACTTGGTGGGATGAATCCCACGACTGGAATGTAGCTATTGATGGCTACAGGCTGTTCAGAAGGGACAGGTGAGGAAGGAGGGGTGGAGGCGTTGCCCTTTACATCAAGAAATCATTACAGTGTGAAGAGATGACCCTGAAGAATAGCCACGAGCAGGTTGAAAGCTTATGGGTAAGAATCGGAGAGGCAGGCAACAAAGGGAACCTGGTGGTTGGTGTCTACTACAGGCCGCCAGATCAAGAGGAGCCGACTGACGAAGCGTTCTTCCTCCAACTCTGGGAGGCTTCGCGCTCGCAGGCTCTCGTCCTGCTGGGGGACTTCAACCACCCCGACATCTGCTGGAAAACCAACACGGCAAGCTGTAGGCAATCCAGCAGGTTTCTCGAATGCATTGAGGACAACTTCTTAAGCCAGGTAATAGACACCCCTACCCGGAGGGATGCGATACTGGACCTGGTGGTCACCAATGCAAGCGAGCTCGTCGGAGATGTCAAGATCGGAGGCAGCCTGGGCTGCAGTGATCATGCGCTGGTAGAGCTCACGCTCCTGAGGGAAATGGGAAGAACAAAGAGTATAGTCAGGACCCTGAATTTTAGAAAAGCAAACTTCCAGCTCCTCAAGGAGATAGTCAGAAGGACTCCCTGGGAAACGGTCCTCAGGGACAGGGGAACAGAACAGAGCTGGCAGATCTTTAAGGAAGTGATCCACAGAGCGCAAGAGCTCTCGATCCCTAGGTGTAAGAAATCGGGCAAAGAAGGGAAGAGACCGGCGTGGTTGAGACAAGAGATGCTGGTCAAACTAAGGAGGAAGAGGGAACTGCACAGGCAGTGGAAGCAGGGACAGGCATCCTGGGAAGAGTATAGGGACGCGGTCCGGTTGTGTAGGAATGGGGTCAGGAAGGCCAAGGCGCAGCTGGAGCTAAACTTGGCTAGGGATGTGAAAAATAACAAGAAGGGTTTCTACAGGTATATCAGCCGGAAAAGGATGGTTAAAGAAAGCGTACCCCCGCTGATGAGCGAGACCGGCAAGCTGGTAACAGCAGATGAGGAGAAGGCTGAGGTACTCAACAACTTTTTTGCCTCAGTCTTCACTGGCAACCTCTCTCCTCACCCCTCCCGAGTTGATGGATGGCATGAGGGGGACCGGGAGGGCATAACCCCTCCTGCTGTAGGAGAAGATCAGGTTCGTGACCACCTGAGGAACCTGAACGCACATAAGTCCATGGGACCTGATGAGATGCATCCCAGAGTCCTGAGGGAATTGGCCGATGTAGTCGCCAAGCCACTCTCCATGATATTTGAAAAGTCATGGCAGTCAGGCGAAGTCCCTGGTGACTGGAAGAAGGGAAACATTGTGCCCATTTTCAAAAAGGGTAGAAAGGAAGACCCCGGGAACTACCGACCTGTCAGCCTCACCTCTGTGCCTGGGAAGATCATGGAACAGATCCTCCTAGAAGCTATGCTAAGGCACATGGAGGCCAGGGAGATAATTCGAGATAGCCAGCATGGCTTCACCAAGGGCAAGTCCTGCCTGACGAACCTAGTGACTTTCTATGATGGTGTGACAACAACAGTGGACAAAGGAAAACCGATGGATGTCATCTATCTGGACTTCTGCAAGGCCTTTGACACGGTCCCCCACAACATCCTTCTCTCTAAATTGGAGAGCTATGGATTTGATGGGTGGACTGTTCGGTGGATAAGGAACTGGCTGGATGGTCGCATCCAGAGGGTAGTGGTCAATGGCTCGATGTCCGGATGGAGACCGGTGACGAGTGGTGTCCCTCAGGGGTCCGTACTGGGACCGGTGCTGTTTAACGTTTTCATCAATGACTTGGACAGCGAGATCGAGTGCACCCTCAGCAAGTTTGCGGATGACACCAAGCTGAGTGGTGCGGTTGACACACCAGAAGGACGGGATGTCATCCAGAGAGACCTGGACAGGCTGGAGAGGTGGGCCTGTGTGAACCTCATGAGGTTCAACAAGGCCAAGTGCAAGGTCCTGCACCTGGGTCGGGGTAACCCCCAGTATCAATACAGGCTGGGGGAAGAAAGGATCGAGAGCAGCCCTGCCGAGAGGGACTTGGGGGTGCTGGTGGATGAAAAGCTGGACATGAGCCGGCAATGTGCGCTGGCAGCCCAGAAGGCCAACCGTACTCTGGGCTGCATCAGGAGAAGCGTGGCCAGCAGGTCGAGGGAGGTGATTCTGCCCCTCTACTCTGCTCTGGTGAGACCTCACCTGGAGTACTGCGTCCAGCTCTGGAGCCCTCAGCACAAGAAGGACATGGAACTGTTGGAGCGGGTCCAGAGGAGGGCTACAAAAATGATCCAAGGGCTGGAGCACCTCTCCTATGAGGACAGGCTGAGAGAGTTGGGGTTGTTCAGCCTGGAGAAGAGAAGGCTGCGGGGAGACCTGATTGCGGCCTTTCAGTACCTAAAGGGGGCCTATAGGAAAGATGGGGAAAATCTTTTTAGTAGGGCCAGATGTGACAGGACAAGGGGTAATGGTTTTAAACTGAAGCAGCGTAGGTTTAGACTAGATATAAGGAAGAAATTCTTTACAATGAGGGTGGTAAAACACTGGAAGAGGTTGCCCAGAGAGGTAGTGGAGGCCCCATCCCTGGCAACATTCAAGACCAGGTTGGATGGGGCTCTGAGCAACCTGATCTAGTTAGCGGTGCCCCTGCTGACTGCAGGGGGGTTGGACTAGATGACCTCTAGGGGTCCCTTCCAACCCAAAACATTCTATGATTCTATGATTCTATGATTCTATGATTCTATGATTCTATGATTCTATTTAAGCTTTTCAAACTATCTTCTGTAAACTAACTTCTGTTTTATCTGTATGTCATTTGTACCACAATTAACTTTCAGTCTACTGTTTAGGCTATGTATTCACCGTAATCCCTGTAACTGCTCTGCTTACCAAATCACTGACAGTAGCAAAGAGACTTCTGCTTTAGTTCAAGAAAGTTACAGTCAGGTATGGTTGAGAGTGGTATGCTTGCATTCTTCCTCCTCTGCTAATGCAGAGCTCTGGGTAGTCCTAGCATGCCATATGTTGAGAAAAGGGAAGATTTAACTACCTGAAGACTGGCCAGCACTGATACAAGCTGCTTTAACTTCACCTTTCCAAGTATCTTTTGACCTGTCCAGTGAATTTCCAAGGACTGGTATAAGCATGATTACATGCGTGCTGAGTCTGAGCACATGTTTCCTCTGTGAGTTCTGCACATTTCTCTCCTTCAGTTTGATCCGCTGCACTTCATAAATACTGAACTGAATGTGAATTGTGTCTGACTAGTTACTCCCTTGGGGATTAGTTTAATTTTAAAAAGCTGTGCTTCTCTTTTGAGGCTCTCATAGCACAGGAAGCACACTGAAGATATTTTTTTAAAAGACATCTGAATTAATATAAACTTTAAGTCAGCATTCAATTTGCATCTGTCCTTCCCTCCTTTTTTTTAATCTAGAGGAGGCTAACATATCTGCATTAAAATTCTGGTGGGGTTTTGCTACATTTTGGTTTCTTTTTTAAACTTTATAATCTTCTTGTTTCTAACAACCTGTGTGGATACTTTGCATATTCTACTGAATTTGTGTGTGCCCTTGCACAATTTGAGGGCCTATCCTCAGTGCCACCAGAAAGAGACTAATCCATGAATCTGTTGGTTTCACTCAGATAAATCAGTCATTCACAAGGCATCATGCTCTGTTACTCCTGAGGTCTGCTGGTTTTAATCCTTTCTTGAAATGTAAATACATTGTTTTCAGAGTGCATGCTTTGTGCCCTCTGCATGTGGATTAAGTCCCATTGATGAGTAGGTAGAAATGTATGTACTTTAAAAATTCCAGTGATTAAATTGTAATGTAAATTACAATGAATGACAATTTTAAATTGAGTCATCTTGGGGTTTTACTGCTTAAAATCAGCTCCAGGAGGTCATCTGAAAAGATTTTTTTTTTTCCCTTTGGAACATTCAAAATGTCTTTTTACTGCCTGAATTTGGGTAATATATTTTGTCAGTATACCTGGAGAAATTTTGCTTTCTCAGAAGACTAAAAATACTTGGCTGTTGGAGTGTCCAGATAATACTATAGTTATTGTTTTGTAAGAAATAGCTTAAAGAATTAGGTATCTGTTTATCTGTGGAAGTCTCCAAAAATACATTGTTGCTAGATCATTATTCCCCACTGACTATTCTTATTCTAAGACCCTTTTATTTTAAAGCTATGCTTTCATCAACTTGAATGGCATCCCAAGTGTAAAACATACTTGCATGGCTGTTTGAAGTGCTAGACACCTAGCTTAAAAAAAAAGGTTTCACTTGTTTCTCTTAATTTATAACATGTGTACTTTACCATCTCCTAAGCACAACTAGGCAATATTTGTTCTGCCAGTAAGCTTACTGTCAAACATTTGTAAAGAGACACTTGCAAGTAATGAGATTTCATTATTAAAACTCTATTTTTTTTTGTGCTGAGAGGTAATGTCTCTGATATGCGGAAACCTGTAAATGCTTATGTATGTATGAGGTAATTATATTCGTGTCAGTAGTCCCATGAGTTAATGAGATTATTAACAAGACAAAAGTTGCTCCTATTTAGGTGTTTTCAGAATTAGACTATATTCTCCTTTTCTGTGTTTTCAAAATCTTAGAAGCTGTTTAAGCAGCTCTTTTTCCCCCTGGATTTCCTCATTCCTCTTAGGCCTATATGTTACTGAGAAGTGGTATCCAAGCCCTTTAAGCAGCTTTAAAGATCTAAGCCTAATATACTTGGTACATGCCTATGCTAATGTTATCACTTTCCCTGTCTCTGTGCTGATTTTCATAAGCATTGCTAATCAGTATGACAGAACAATATCTTTTTTTTTTTTTTTTAATCTCAGGAGTTCTTAGCCAGTCTTATATGCAGTCCCACATTGTAAAACATATAAAACCCCACCATGATTATCTCCCTTCTTTCACAAAGAAAGGTTTTTTTTTTTTCTTAGGCATCTGCTGCTGGCAGAAGTGGAATTGTGTGGTTCCTGCTGTGATTCCAATATAGGGTTTTTTTCTGCCCTTATTTTTTAAGGAGGTCTTCAATTTCCAAATTGTTCTGAAATTCTGTGTTCCTTTTGCTGGCTGGATACCCATTCAGCATAATATGCCCTAATTATGAATTCAAGGTGAAATTACTTCATGGCTAATTTGCAAATTGGAAATAATATCCAGTATTCTGCAATTACTGCATTGTGGAAGATCTATGCTTCAAATACCCACAGATATCCTGAAAATCATACTTTCATTATTGGTGAGAAAATAGTGGATTTTTTTCCCCATGCAGAAAATGTGCCTGATTGCAACTTACACAACAGATAAAGGAATGATGTATCACTATGATATGTTAACTTGCATCCCTAAAGCTTTAAATATCAATGTTGGCTACTGTCTTATTTACTGCTTACAGATAGACACTTCGATACAATTTGATTTCCTTCTGCCTACAGACAGCACACAACTCCTTTCACTATTTTCCCTTCATGAGCAAGGTCTCCCAGGCCTTTTTTCTAGAGGCAAGGTTCAAGAAGAAGAATTACTGGTGATGGAGGAGATCCTGGTTAGGAAACACTTGAGAAAACTCAAGTCACACGGTTTCATGGGACCCAATGAGCTACACTTGAGAGTGCACAGAGAACTGGCCAATGTCCTCACAAGGCCTCACTCTATCATCTTTGAGAGGTCATGGAGCCTGGGGGCAATCTGCAACAAATGGAGAAAGGGAAATGTCACATCCATATTCAAAAATGTCCAAAAGGATCGTGCACACAAGTGTAGACCAGTCAGCCTCACTTACGTGCCTGGGAAAATCATGGAGCAAGCCTCTTGGAGCATATTTCTAGGCACATGAAGAACAAGAAGGTGACGAGAAACAGTTAGCATGGGTTTATCAAGGGCATATCATGCCCTTGTGATAAAATAGCTGGGTTTGTTAATGAAACCAGTGGATATAATCTGTCTCTATCAGTCTGAGATGTTACATTGTAGGTATATGGACAAAGAGAAGCATCAAAATTAGCTGGATCATTGTAGCAGTTACTGGTTCATATTCTGCCTGGGGGGTAGTTACAGGTGAGGTTCCTCAGGTCTCTGTCCTGGAATATATGCTGTTTAAAAGCCTTAATTAATGCGAATGAGCTGACAGAGTATACACTCACCAAATTCATGTATGACCCAGACGGGGGGAACCAGTCAATACACTGGAGGGCAGAGCTGCCATCCAGAGGGACCTGACAGGCAAGGAGGAACAGGCCAACAAGGGAGCCCATGAAATTCATCAAGGACAAATGTAAAATCATGCATCTGGGACGGATTAGCCTCCTGGAATAATACAGCCTAGGGGCTCACCAGCCATCAGTGTCTCTGGACAGCAATTGATACTATTGTTGTCTTGGGCTGTATGAAGAAAAGCACAGGGAGGAGACTAAATGAAGTGATTATACCTCGTTGCTCAGCACATGCTAGACTCTACCTGGTTGCCAAATTCAGTTTTCAGTCTTCCAGCACGGGAAAGATGTTTACCAGAGGAGCTCAGGGGTGGGTATTGGGCAGTGGTGCTGGAGCACTCACCCTGTGAGGAGAGGCTGTGGGGACAGGACTGGTTCAGCCAGGAGGAGAGACATCTTAAGAGCACCTAACAGCAACCCAATGCCTATTTAGGGAAGGGATCAAGGGGACAGGGATGGGATGGGAGGTGTCTGCAGGGAGGAAGAGAGACAGTGGAAATAAATAAAAATGGGGAAGATCCCAAGTGGACATATAGGAAAAATTCACTCTAAACATAATTAAGTTTGAAGCAGTTTTCCAAGAGGGATGGCAGATTGTCTGTTCTTGAAGATTTTCAGGAATGGATATATCTTGGTTCCCTGGGCACCTTGGTCTGAATTTTCAGTGCTCAACTTTCTTTAAGAAAGAGACCTTCTTGCTTAAAGAGACCTTCTGATTCTCTGAGTAAATAAATTTGTGGGGTGAAGAGGGGAAAAGTGGGAAAAGTTCTTAGTGGGAAAAATAGATGACAGAACATAACATTCTGGGTTAGTGCTGGCTGATTCTTTGATGTATTATGGGAATGCCATAGAATAGAATAGTGTGTGTTGGGAGGGACTTCCAAAGTTCACACAGTTCAGTCTTCAGCTCAAAGCAGGTCCAGCTAGATCAAATTGTTCAGGACATTTTTAAGTCATAATATTGACTGAGACAAGATGCCAAATATGTAGTTTAAGCTACAAACACTATACCACTACCTACCAATGTTAAATAATAAATAAGAGTTGTGATTGCAGATGATGACAGTGAGTCATCATGGCCCGGTTTTGGATACCTATTTTGAGAATTAGCATTTGTGGTCATGAGTCTTCACAGGACCCCACTGAAATCAATTCATGAATCAAACTTATTGGCATGTTAGAAATACAATATCAGAAAAGGGCCTTTATCACAGATAAAGAAGGCAAATAAGCAGTACCTATCTATGAAAAACAAGTGCTCCATTACCAACATGCAGCAGCAATCCTAATGCTTTATAGCTTCTTGTCAAACTTTGCTTTCAAAATGTATCCTGTTCAAATTTTGGTTAGGCTTTTTGTATGTTTTGCTTTCTAAGAAGGCCCTGAACTAAATTTTTATTAAGTGAAAAGGTGGAGTGCACAATTTATTCTACCAATAGTAGTAAATATAGTCTGTATTTCCCTGTGATGTTTTAGACCCAACAAAAGAAATTACAGTTATCAATTATCTTTATTGGCCTTGGCAATATTTCAGACATACCCATTGAAATAGCCAAAGAGATAGAGGGCTGGAGTAAAAATCAACTTTGAAGGGTACCTTTCCTTTCTGCTCAGGAATGAAATGAGCTTTAGGAAACTGCAGGGAAAAAATCCAGTCTAGGCCTGCTGTAAGAACCAAGCAAAGGATCTTCCTTGAACAGCTACAGCAAGAAAGCAATTAGGTCCAAGAAAAGTGAGGAAGAAGTCATGTTGTTGAGGTTATGCAAGAACATGTTTTCAAAGAGCAATATTTCTTCTGTGGAATTCAAGGCATGTTTACCCTGCACAGTAAGAAATTTACATTTCTTCTTGGATATTAACTAGTATCTTTATGGTGTTTAGCATGCATTCTGAGCTAGCTTGGGTATCTTTAACATTGTATTGCATTACATGTTTTAACCTTAGCCTCTGTTATTTAGAATTGATCTACTAAGATCAGACTAGATTGTCTGGCTACCTTCCATCTCCGCCTTTTAGTTTACACAGTTACCCTGAAATATCTGCAAGGGGTTAATCGAGACAACACTGTGCGGCACTACAGGAACTGATGGTTTGGGCTGCTTTAGAAACAATATATGAAAGATTTCCCCAAAGGCTGTCGTTTTCAATTTGAAGCCCGGAAGAATGGAACTGCTGCTGTGAAGCAATGAGTACTGCATGAAAAGACACTCTAGAAGTGCCAGTCCTTCTTGAAACAGCTTCTTATTCCTGCTTGACAAATATATTTTTCAGCCTGCATATGTCTGGAAATTGCAGCACTGTCTGATTTACCAGCTACTCGGAAAAGAGAGGAATTAGGACCATTATAAAAATTTCGGGTTTTTTAAGTTGGAGATCTGAATCTCACTAAATAACATTTAAATCTACCTCTGCTATTATGTTGCCATTGCTTTATATGTAGTTCGGGGAAAACAAAGGGGAAAAAAAACCCAAACCCAAACCAGAAATGGTTCTTTTGATAATTTACCCTGAACAGTAAAAGTCCTAAGTGCTCTATGCCATCCACTAGCCAAAAATCAAGCATTCATGCAATTTATTTCTTTAGCTTCATGCTGACATAAATTCATGGTCTTACCTTGTCTAAACATTGCAGACCTTGGATTCATACCAAGTAGATTTTTCCCCACAGTAGTATCCATTTCTAAGTGGCTGTTAGCATCTGTGTCAAACATTAATAATTATGTGCTGAAAAATAGGTCAGATTTCTTCAATCTAGAATTTCCTAATGAAAGCAATTTTTTTATCTTCCCCTTCCAAAATAAAAGAAATTTTGACAAGCAATTAAAAAAAAAATCATCTCAGCCTAAAACTGTTCCTGAAGACTGAGGTACAGTCCAAATTTGTTATCTTGCCTTTCCCCAAACGTGTCTCCAAGCCCAGCTCAACAATAAAGTGATCTGACTTTGGCAAACTAGGGAGTCAAAGGCCTAGTTTAATGGAAACAGTGACTTGTCTTGCACTAACCTGTAATGAATGAGCAACATTACCAGTGATTTATGACAAATTTAGGGATGCTATATGGTGAAGGGCCGATACCAGTAACAATTGCCAGCCTGGTCCATACCAATGCCATCAACACAAGGGATAACAAGAACAGTAAGGTCACAGCAAAGGTAAGAAAAGAAGACAAAAAATAGCACTAGAGAGCTAGGGAATGAGCCTTCAGGAACTGGGAAGGAAGGTACAGAAGAACAAGAGCAAAGAAGAGCACAATAAAGCAGTAGTTACAGAAGAAGCTGTCAAACCTGTAGGAAGTTTGGAATACACTGATTCAATAGAACTTAGAAATGTGTTTGAAGTGGTTTTACCATTTATTGTGGCCGCATGACTTGCAAGGTTTAATGTGCTTTTCATAGTTATGGCTAACTTTAGCTCAGACAGTAGATTATTGAGTTTTAAAATCTCTGCTACCAATGATTCAATGATCAGTAAAAATTCAAAATCTACAGGTATCTCATGATTTTGTTCTTCTTTCAGGGATGACAAAAGAGTAATGTCTTGCATCAGTTTAATTTTTCAGAGGATTTTGTGGGATTTCAAGTACGTCTCTTAAACACTGATGTGAAAACAAGGTGTAACAGTGAACATTTTCAGTTTTGTGATACAGTTAGGCCTTGGTTTAAAAAAAAACAAAAACCAAGCTCATGCATAGTTCTAACATTATGTTCCTAAATGTTATGGATCACCACAAAATTCTGACATCTGCCCTGCACAGTTTCATTTGCAAGAGGTTTGCAGCAAATTATTCCTTTTAAAGTTCTCTGGACCTGGTTCCCTGGACCTGGGTGGGGGTTTTTTTTGTGCACTCAAAGAAATATTCTTTCCTTTCTTTGTAGTCATAGGACCACAGAGCTAAGAACCTTCTTCAGAAAACTCCAAAGATTAGTCTCTTTATTTTTACTAGTGTTAAGGCAGGAGGTCCTTATTAGCAAAAAGCAAAGGGCCAACAGGGAAACTGTATCTTCTTCATGACCTGGTAAGGGGAGGTTGCTGAAATGAAGAAAAAGATACAATTGGCCTAATTAATTTCCTATGGTGTATCTGGCAAGATTTTCCTTACTTTTGCAACACCTGTGCCAGTAGCCACAGCTAGGGGTAACACACACACACATTAGGGAACCACTAAAGTTTCCTTAGCAGCCATATGGTATGAATAGCAAGGTTTTGTTTCTTCATCCTTTCCTTCATATTCACTAATAACAGCCAGCCCAGATGAGCTGTGCTCTCTGCTTTCCTGCTGCCACTTATTTCCAGCACTCTGCTCGCCACTGCAACTGCAAGCTCAAGCTTGTGATGTTTCTGCTGTGGTTTTCTTTGCTTCCTGACAAGGACAGAGAAAGAAGCTCATTAAGATTTCCATGGAACACATCAGAAGGTAATAGCACTTGCCAGTGTCTCTTTGCAATATTATGAGAGATAATGACTCCTAGAGATGAAGAATCCGAATAAAGTTAATATGGCTGCAAAACTGTACTCCATCTTTCTCTTCCTTTTTCTTCCCCCAGAGTCACATCAGGTGAACTTCTCTACTTGCGTGGCTGCAAGTAGGTTGAACTTAGCAAGAAAAATGCCCTATTTAGAAGAATTTAGAATTGGAATGAAAAGAAGTCTGCCATCATTGTATCATCCATCATCTATGTGCCCTTGGCAATTTTGTTTTGTCATATGTCAAAACTAAGTGAACCAGAAGCAAACTGACCTGAACGAATAATAAACTGGAATGAGAACAACAAAACAAAAGGAAGAAGAAAAAAGCGGAAAAGCTCAGAAAAACTTGCATAGGACTTCTTTTTCCAGAATAAATTGTTCCAGTGCCACTCTACCATTTCTAATCTGATTTGGTTTTCTATTCAGTTCTTTTATCTCTATTTGCAATTGAAATACTCTGGAAATGTCTAGATCACAACATCATCCCTAGTCTCACTTTAATAGTTGTTAACATAGGAGATTGCAGATACACTGAATTTATTCACTACAAGACTCAATACTGAAGCTGAGCTTTCAGGATCTTATCATGTGTAATTAAAGGTTGTATCCACACAAATGTTGCCTTGCCCTCACTCTGCAATGGTGAAGGTCTGAGAGTACAAAAGAGACATTTTCCCCAGATCCATTTGTTATTTCCAGCATCACTAGAGTTCTTCTGGAGAAGAATTTGTAAAGGGAAATCCTCTGAATCCCTCACCATTTTGTATAACTTTACTTAAATGATTTCCAGAGCATCTTTTTTCTTCCTGCTGTGATCTTGAAAGCTGATGCAGGGAACCAGATCAATGCAGCTGTCTAGCGACACATGATCTTAAGGATGACCAAGTTCCCTTAAAGATCTCTCTCTTCTCCTTGGAAAGTTTCATGCACTCTTCATGAATTCTTCTTTGCTGCTGCCTCCAGCTGTCAATATCAACTCTGTTTTGTGGGAGCAATCCCAGTACAACCTATCACAGTCTCTTCTGGTACTCAGGCCAGACTCTCACTGTTGTGTCCAGACAGGTTCTTGGTTGAAGAGTGAGAGCCTTCAGACCCTCTTAGACTGCAAGAGAAAACCCTCATTGGGAGAGAAAATACCCAACTTCCCTTTCCCAGCAGTGAGCAACGTATTTGCCAAGGTACAGCCTACCCCCCAGCTACTGACCAGGGAGAGCAGGTAGGGTGACCTTGCTGCCTTGTGATGACCTGAAATGAGGAGCTGCCTTCCTAATCTGGTGCCTTCATCACTGTTGACAAGAGCAGCGTGTGATTCCTGAGTGGCCCTCTCTCTGCGGTCCTTTAGTAGTAAGTGGAGTATCATGACAATTAAGGCTCTCTGAGGAGGTTTAATTTTGGAAAATGCAGTCATTTCATTCTGGCTTTTCTGTGACAAAGTCAGTTGGTGTTTGCTGCTCTGAGGCTGGATTTGATGTGGACATATAGACCACTGATCCTGAGAGGAGACAGGAGTCTGGTGAGGAGTCTGAAAGGCAGTCATGTTGAAATCTCTCACTAACTCCTCTCACCTTTCCTTTAAAATCTTCAGCAAGCACATCTGATTTCATGTAAGTGTGTATGTGCATGCAGAAATACTTTGCTGGCCTGAGGGCATTCAGATGGTGAATTAGAGGTCTTTTTTATGTGACTATTGGTACCCCACTGCACAGACACCTGATGTATCCTTTTGTTAGTGAATCAACAAAGTACATGATCTGAGTAAAGAACAGTCCTTAAAAGCAGTAACTGAGGAATTCAAGAATTGGCATGAAAAGTGCTAGAAATACAACAGGTACGAAATCTCTTACAGTCAAGGCAGTGGAGGACTGGGAATCTAGTTTTAGCCCTTAACTCTTACAGAGAACCCATAGCAAGCTGTACATGCCATGGATTCCCCTAGGCCAAACCTTTGCTATTTGTAATGGGAAAAAGAGGTTCTGTATCTTTCTACCTGTATTGTTCTCTCCTACATAATTTCAAATTCTTTCCAACAAAGGCTTGTGTTTACCATATGTCTGTACGGTCCCTAGAACAATTGGATCCTGGTCTAGATTTGCCCTGTAGACATTCCCATCATTTGAACAATTCAAGTATTGCTAGTTTTTAATTATTATTTTAATGTGATGTGTTCCCTTCAGGGAATTTATACTGTTCTTGTATTTCTCCATCCTATCGTGCTTCATTCTTAATCCACCTGAGTTTCACTTCCATCAGCAGAGCATTTAAAGCCACAAATAATTGCACCTAACAATGATGTCCTCTTTTGCCTACTGTTCTCCTGTTTGTTCATTTATTTTAATTTTTTTTTTAAGACTGTGTGATCATGTCAAAAAGAAACTAATAGCTAGAAGTCAGTGGCTGTTAGCAGGAGATATGTACCTACCCTTCTCTGCAATGGATGAAAACAATATATCTGTGTTAACTGTTGCTTAGTGACATTTATGCTTGTAGCAGAGAAAAACACAGTACTCTGGAGCCTGCGAGTAAATAGATTAACATATTGTAGTGTCAGGTTACAGGGTTTTCAGTTATTCTCTGCCTGCAGCTGGATGCAGTTACTAAATAGGAAATAATTATTTGGCCAATAAGCCTTAAAACATATGTGGTCCTTGCATAGCAAATGCCTTTTCCTCCAAATATAGAAAAAGATATTCCCTGTAATGAGGACACATTCTGAACAAACTGGTATATGGTTTGCATGGAGAACTTTAAGTAAAGCAAGCTTGCTTTGCCTCTAGAGCAGCAGAATGGGCTGAACTCAGTATCAATACCTAAGTCAACTGTTTCTAGTATGGTGATTTCATCTGCTGGGTTAACACAAACCTGGAGGAAGGGGACGGCCATTTGCTGAGATTAGCACCTTGCAACAGGTCATAGAAGGTAATTCATCCACATGTGGTCTGGTATGTTTTTAAGGCTCACAGATTTTTTTCTTGCATTGCACCAAACAGTAAATTCTTAGCAATGCTCAGAGAGTGAGTGTGTAGACTTCAGTGCAGGCTAGCAGAAAAATAAATGAGAATAATACTTCAAAACCAGCACTATTCCTAGCTGAAATCCCTTTCTGAGGTGTTAGGAGCATTTCTGTCTCCTACAAGCAGATGTTGTTGTTTCAGATGAATAAACACAAATAGTATCAACTAGGCCTCAGGGGTTGTGCTTGCTTTTCCAGCTGGTCTGTTTTTAACCATGTGCCTGACATGGTGCAGCCTGGTCTGTGCAGAGGACATGGTATCTCATGTGGGTCACCCTGCACTGGCGAAGCAGGTCTGTTTGTTGGTTCCAGCAGGATGTACAGGTGAGAACATGGGGTCAGGGTCACTGTTTCAGACCCTTCCTTAGCTGCCAAAACTAACTCTTAAGGTTCACAAGGAGGACACATTCAGCAAGGTTACCTTCCTTGAGCAAACGCAGAAATTTTCTCATGATTTTTCTACGTGAGTAGTGTTATGATGAAGGCAACAGTTCCCAGAATTTCTTTTGTGAAAACAGAAGTTAGCAGTGATGATGGGGATCACATTCCATCATGTTTGATTTCCTTGCTATATTATAGGTTGTAAATGTGGTTGAACTCCTGTAAAGAGAATAAGGCTAGGCATTACACAGGTTCCAAATGCCAATGCAGGCACTAGAAGAAAAAAAAAGGAAAGCATTTGGGTTTAGTATATGATGTAATATTTCACCTGAACATTCACCTATTATCTTTCTTACCAATAAAATATAACCCATGTTTGTCTGTTCTAGGAGAAATTACGTAATTCTGCCTTTTTTTGCCCCATTTCATAAACTATTATTTTTCAGTGGGTCAAAGCAATCCCTGTATACAATTTTACCTGGTTGCTGCATATGGATAGAAGCTATTGTTTAAAGTGATTACAAGAAACAGGTGGTGACTATTTCCTACCCTGCTTATCTATAATTTTCATAGGCTATCACAAGCCACCAGGTAATTCAAACTCCATGGTACTTATGAGGAGACAAATACCCCACTTCCATGACACATATGCAATTACTTCTTTAGCAGGCTTGTGTGGGTTTTTTTCCTGATACTTGCTATTAGCATGCTTACTCCAAATGAGAAGCAGTCAGTTACCACACTAATAATGTTGGTACTGAAGTATAATTTGTAATACATTGATGACTACTTTGTTTGAGGAGGTAGGACAAATTAGCCAAAGGGGTGAAGTCAATATGCATAAGTTACAGCATGTGGATTCTCTCATTCAGAAGGAAAGCAACCGTCACTATAGCCTAATCCCTAAGAGATTTCAGCTCTACTGAACTGAAGCCATGTGACTTCCAAATTAAAGCATCTACACAGGGATTCAATAAATGCCTTACAGTGGGATTAACCTCTGGTGAAATAAAGAATTAACTTCACTCTTTTCTGGAGGATCTCCATGTAGAAAAACCCTATTATAATTGTAGACGAACCAAACACAGCAGCAGAATTAGGTTTTCAAATGACTGCTGACATAAATGTGGTCAGACCCTGTCAGTCAGCAAAGTGACAATGAATCCTATTCCTCCATTTCTAATTTTTCTAGATTTGAAGTTTCCATAGAAAATAAAACTCAGCAAAGAGAGCTTTGCATTGCTTAAAAATGTTTAAGTTAAAGTAGGCTGAAACCAGTCATTCTGAAAATGGTTTTGGCACTTTTTCTGTATCCATATGGAATGAGGCCATGAGTGATGTCAGGGGTCTACTCTCTTGAACAGGCAAGAGGAATAAAATAAAAATCACAAACTACAAGGATAGGGACAAAAAAAGTACAAACTTTGTGATTTATAAAAGCTGTAGGGAATAAATGTAATATCATAAATGTTTGCCATCACAATTTAAATTATAAACTAGAAGTCATGCAAGTAGCAAAATACACTACATATTACTACTCACCGACTGAGATTGAAAGCTACTGATTGTTTTGTCAGAGCACTATAACTTCCAATTAATAACACATTTGCATATTCCAAAGTAAATTTTACTATAAAAAGTTAAGAGGTGTGAAATCATCAACAGGAGTTGTTTTTAAAAGTTAAATAGCCACATTCTAGGCTAAATAAAAAATAAATATACTTTCTAACAAGATGCAGTGTAATCTCTACTCAGACCCATAGCCAGTGTGTGGTCCTTTGGCATTTGTTTAGAGAAGATGATTTTTGTGTCATTATGAATGCAAATGAAAATGTGTCTATGCATACAAATAAATAATTTATCTGAAGTTACTTAAAACTCTTTAAAGCAACAGAAGCTTTCTTGATGCATCAAGGTACATGCTATAGCAAAAATTAAAATAAATTAAAAAACAACCCAAAACAAAATCCAGTGTGAAGTAACATACTTTATACATGATCTTTCTCATAAAACAGAAAATCAGGTAATTCATTCTGAATTCTTACCTAACAAAACAGACCTACTTTTGCCTCACTTGCCTAGTGATGTATAGTATTGGGATATCACAGGGTGGTTTTTTCTGTTGTAAAAACATTGGCCATAGGTCTTGTATGTTTTAGGACTGATTGAGCTATGAAATGCCAGCAGCACTGTGCTCCAAAAAGTGATCAAGTAAAAAGAAGAATCAGAATCAGAGAACCGTTAGGGTTGGAAAAGACCCTTAAGATCCAACCATCAACCCAACACCATCATGCCTACTAAACCATGTCCCAAAATGCCACGTCTACACAGTATTTGAACACCTCCAGGGAACGTGACTCCACCACTTCCCTGGGGAGCCTGTTCCAATGCTTGATCACTCTTTCAGTAAAGAACTTTTTCCTAATATCTAATCTAAACCTCCACTGGCACAACTTGAGGCCATTTCCTCTCATCCTATTGCTTGTTTCTTGGGAGAAGAGACCAACACCCACCTCACTACACCCTCCTGTCAGGTAGTTGTAGAGAGCAACAAGGTCTCCCCTCAGTCTCCTCTTCTCCAGGCTAAACAGCCCCAGTTGCCTCAGCTGCTCCTCATAAGACTTGCGCTCCAGACCCCTCACAAGCTTCCTTGCCCTTCTCTGGACATGCTCCAGCAACCCAATGTCCTTCCTGTAGTGGGTGGCCCAAAACTGAACGCAGTACCCACCAGGTGGGTCACCTGGCCATAGAAGGAGATCAGGTTTGTCAGGCAGGACCTGCCTTTCATGAACCCTTGCTGACTGGGCCTGATCCCCTGGTTTTCCTGCACACGCCTGATGAGCGCACTCAGGATGAACTGCTCCATAATCTTCCCTGGTACTGAGGTCAGGCTGACAGGGCTGTTGTTCCCCAGATCCTCCTTCCAGCCCTTCCTGTAGATGGGCGTCACATTGGCAAGCCTCCAGTCATCTGGGACCTCCCCTGTTAACCAGGACTGCTGATAAATGATGGAGAGTGGCTTGGCAAGCTTCTCTGCCACCTCCCAGTTCCTACCTTCTAGACTGTCTCTTCACTGCTGTGTTGTTTTCCAGCAGACATCTGGTAATTTGAAGCCCTCCGTGAGAACAAGGGTTAGAGAATGTGAGACTTCTGCCAGCTACTTGTAGAATACTTCATCTACCTCTTCATCCTGCTTGGGTGGTCTATAACAGACTCCCAGCAGGACATCTGCCTTGTTGGCCTTCCCCCTCATCCTTACCCATAAGCACTCATCCTTATCATCACAGTCGTCAAGCTCTGTACAATTGAAACACTCCCTAACATATAGAGCCACCTCATCGCCTCTGTTTCCTTGCCTATCCCTTCTGAAGAGCTTATAGCCATGATTCTAACAACAGTTTGTCTTATTGTAGTTGCTAATATTTTTGAGTCTTCATATGAGCAGTACAGTGCTCCAGCTTTGTTTAGGTAAACCAGATATATGTTTGCAGCAGGTCACCACCTAAACATAGAAGATAAATGTGTTTTATCGATTTATGTGTATTAGAATGGGAGCTGAACTATCTTGTAAAGTTGCAAACTTACTAGTCTTGCTGAGACCATTCAGAGCAGCTGGAACTCAATACGTGGAATTTGTGAGTATTCCAGCAGCTTATTTGTCAAAAGTCCTTTACAATGCCACATCAGGAATGACTAACTGTGGGTGTCCAAGCAGGGATCTGCAATGATTTGCATACACTTCTGCTATCACAGACAGTTCAGAAAGCCAGGGGAAATAAACAGCCATTGGCAGATCACAGGACCTGGCAGTCTGTGACAGAGATGCCAGTCCATCAGTTTCACACACCTGTGTGTTGAAACTGCAGCATGCCAGGAGCAGAGAGAGCAGCTCCAGCTATGAAATCATTCACCATGCACTGCATGTCTCCCTAGAGACGTTACAAGAAGCCTGCAGCTCCTTTTGGTGGAAACAATTTTGCGCCATCAGTTGACCATATCAAACTTGAGTACAGTCAGCTACAGACATTTTTGCACTGCCCAGCACCACTCTATGGAGAGATCCTCTGCCCAGCTGGGACCAAGCTGGCTGCAGGAGCAAGAGGCTAGTACCCTGAAGCATTGTTCCCATGATAACCTCTGCTCAGCAATCACAACGGCACGGCTGCTTTGTCTCTGAGGAGCTAGGGTGGGCTTTCTGCGTGGCACCTACCAGCCGCATGCAGCACCCGTCTTGCCTAGAGTTAGCTGGGGGATTTCTGCACAAAATCCCATCTTCCAGGTGCCACCTGAGAGCAATTCCCAGGACCATACAGCTCATGAAGACATGGATGACACCAGCCAAGCTGAAAGCCCAAAGTCTGCCTCCAGCTATTCCTGAAGCAAGGCTCAGCTAAGGAGTTTAGGGCACCATCAGCACTGTCAGTTGACCTTTGCATTCGTGAGGGGAGAAGGGTATCACGTTCTTCCCAGGACCTCTGTGATGGTCTTTGTCCTGCCAGGTTGTAACTTTTGAAGTAATGAGTCTTAGTAACACTTATTCTGTCACAAAGCAGGTTCTGCCTAATGTCTGACAATGCCTTTCTCTGACAGTAATGTTTTCCTGCACAGTTAATAGGAAAAGATAACATGAATTGCTGAATTACATGCTAAAAATATGTGAAAATTCAAATTGCTGTAGTCAAGAGGGAGAGATGAATGTGGTCTGATTCAAATGCATGTGTAGGCTTATTTTTCAGCCAATTTACTGGGTTGTACAGAAGTCAACAAACAGGAAATTTGGATGTAACTCAACACCTTGCATGGTATGGCCAGAATTGTTGAGTCTATATTACCAATATTTAAATGCTTCCTTTAATCATAAAAATGTTTAAATTTCAGAACTACTGAGCATTTTCCTGACCATTCTGCTGACTGAAGTCTGCATCATGTTTAAAATTTATGTATCTGAAAGGTGACTGGATAGGAGTTTGAAAGAATGAACATTCAGGTCAACATTTCAGGAAAAAGATTTTGAATTTTAAAAATACATGGACAGGTCCTACTGACTTTATTTATCCCATGAGAGTACCAAGCAGGTAAGGCATGTCCACATAATGAAATAAGAGCTAGCTGCATTCTGCAAGGTCCACCTAATGCTGTGAACCTCATAAGACTGTAATATCATTCGAAGTTAATACTGAAATGTATAGCAGAACATGTTTACCTAAAAGTTAACAGACAAAGCTATAATAAATATGTGTATTCAAGATGATTTTTGTGGTAACTCTGAAAAGGTTCTTCAGTTTTTCATTGTTTTGGATAAGACATCAAGTCCTCTGAAACTGGAGCATTTATGATACTGATCCTATTGCAACTAATATTTCTTTTAGTAAGGGTTGGGGTTTTTTTCTGTAAAATACGGCAACCACCTGTTGTCAAGCAATGTTGTAACTTTTGCTCTTTTTGTAAAATATTTGCAGACTTTTCTTTGTTGCTGTGTGAAAATTTCAGTTAAACTGACACTAAGCAAATTATGGTTTTTATTTGTATCTCAGTCAGGATCATTAATCTCCTCCTTCCCTTGGAAAATCTTAAAATTAATAAAAACAAAGCAAAAAGGTTGTACTTTTAAACAAATGTCAGAAATAATAGAATGAAGCTGTATGTGTGACTGTATTGCTATGTGTTCATTATTAAAATAAGCTTAATAATAAACTATAATTTAGACCATCTGTACAAGGAAATTGTGTTCTTCAGAAATTAAGGAATTTGTAATAGCAAATGTTGGCATTTTGGCCATCAGCAACTTAAAAGACATTCTAGTGACAAAAAATCTAAGAAATATCATTTTATGTTCAAAGAGGATCAGACCAAAAAATGACTGAAGCTTGTCTCCTGTATATCCAGTTACCTTCAAATATTGAAGATCTCACCAGGAAGAGCCATATCATGCAAATGTGTATTTAATAGCTTCTTTGAAGCCTAGTATCATCTTTGGAGTTGATTGTCTGTCCACTTGAGGACAGAATTATGTGGCTTAGCATTTCACGGAATAAATATAATGAGCCTTGAAATTTGAGGACAGTACCAGAAATAAACTGCTTTAGACACGGTTTCAGTGATAAATTGAGGCTAAACTGGGTCTGTTAGAGGAGCAACCAAGCTACAAGGAGATGAATTATCTATTAACACTCTCACAAGAAAAACTGCTTGGGGCAGAAGATTAAATACAGTGTAATATATGATATGACAACAATTCATAACACAAACTGAAAGGCTGATAAGTATTGTTGCATTGGCATTTAGCACTTTCCATTAGATAAATACTATTAATTGATTTGGATTTGATATGGTCATTAGCATGGAGCCTAATTCTACTTTTACATCCTTATACATCAGGATTAAATCTAGTCAACTCAGTAGCAGCACACCACATTTTTAGGCCCCCAAACGTCAAATTACAAAAGGTGAGTTATTAATGGGAAAGCAAGCAAATTACTCATTTTTACGACTGGAGCCTCTGTCCTGAAGTACAAGAAATGTGTGAAAAATCTCTTGCATATGGGTTCTCCAAGAAAAGGGTTAGGCATCTGCCATTGAAAATTGAAGAAGTGAAACATTCTGCAAAGTCTGCCATGGACTGGACCGTAGTTCTGTGGCCAAGATGGTGATTCTTGTAGCACATGAGTCATATGTCACCAGAGACAACTGATGGAAAATGCAGGAAATTAAGATGACCTGGTTTTAATGGAAGTCTTTATCAAATTAGTATAAAATTATCTTCAAGATTTTCTGTTCTGGAATTACTCTAGATTTTTATTATCAAAATACATCATTGTTTCCCAAAGCTAGCAGAATGGGGAAGCCATACGCAAGGGTGAGATTTTATTTTCTTGTGACTAATAGAGTTGACTGCTATTTTAAGGAGAAACCTGTTATCTTAATATTGGGTGAAGGGGGGACGGAAATTAGCATAAATATTAGAAATCATTATCATTAGGTTTCAGAATTAACAAATCATTTGAATGGATAAAGTAGCTGAATTTCTCAAGTATTCAGGCTGTGTACAGACTCTAGAAGCTGTGAAGAAACACTTGTAAAACTAGAAACCAGTTTTTGCTGGAAGATTTTGCTAAAAACCAAATGCCTTCCAAGAAAGGAATGATAGAATTGATGTGTCACTAAAAATATAGAGGTCTGCTTCCCATTGTTTCAGAACAGCTGGTCATTCTGCCATATGCTTGCCAAAATATAGTTCTGCAGGTAATTACATAGTTATTAACAGAACTTGCCACCATCACTCACCATGTAGTGCTTTACACAAGGAATACCTCTTCTGTTGATGCCCACTGTTGCTGAAGATCAGGAGATGAATCTGGATGTAATTAACAAGAGGCAAAATCCTGGCGGGGGTGGGAAAAGTCAGTAAGTCAATGCACAAACACAGATGCAATTTGAGGACTATTAGAAATCTTTATTTCACCAGTATGGTAAAGACTGGTGAATAGTCCAAGTTCCACTTGTAAATTGTGAGTAAGTACAAAATAAAAAGAGTCAAGCCCACACAATGCAAAAAGACAGTGTAGACAGTTTTGCAATCCCTGCCATCCTGTGCTCCCTGTGATAGCCAGAAAGTAAATACCCCACAAGACTTTATGAATACTAGAAAAACAAATCTCTCATGATAACCTAATGTAACTATTTTCAAACTTTCTGCTCCCCTTTCCTTTCCCCCCTAAGTTTCAACCTTTTCAGCACGCAGAAGTCCACAATGACCCATACGATCTCAGCATATCTGTGTTTTCTATACACTGTAATTCCAAAGGAACAAAATATAGCAGTATTTAGGGAAAATGCCTGCAGGGTTTTTCATTATTTTATGTCTTCTTGCAAAAAGCTTTTACTAGATTTGACATACTGGGGCAAGCAGCACTTTTGTTTTCCTCTCCTAATAGATTAGCTGTTTTCTTTCTCACTTTTACAAATATTATTTATATTTCAATAGTTGCTTGATAGGGAGGCAGCCAAAGAGATATTTTGGCTCTAGTCCTATAAGAGGCTTTTACTACCTTTTTGTAGAGAACACTGGATATTTGTAAATTTCCCATGGGGTAGCTTGCTTGTGTAGTTTGGAATTGCATTAATGTTCAGCTTTCTTGGCCTGTTTGCAGCTTGTCAGCTGCGCATGTAGTTACACCTTGAGTCAGTGTAGGACCATTTGGCAGTAGTCTTGTGAAACAAAGAGGTGGTGGCTGATGTCTGCATCTGGGCTTGAAAGTATCTGGACGAGTCTGGTGAATATGCTGGGATCACTTGATATGGTGGGGCAGTTTAGGCAAAGTAGCAGTATGGAAGCATGCCCCCTTCCTCCCTCCCCCCCTTCCCAAGTTTCTTTCATTAAAGAGCAAAGAAGTGCTTTGGTTATGTGCAGCTCATTTTCATTGGTGCTTGTGAGGTGGTACCGAAGTTGTCATGCTGCTGTGGGATGGTTGGTGAAGCACAGTTTGTGACCACCAACATTGCCTTCACCTTTACTCCTAGGGACACTGTGAAAGTCTCAGCAAGAGACTGGGGAATGGGGAGATACCTCAGCTTCAGCTGGTGCTTTCAGGACCCTCCAATACCTGTGCATGAATAGCTCTGGGCTCCTCATGCCTCGTACTCTTCAGCCTCAGCACTCTTCCCAGACTCTCAGGGGCTGGTGAGTTAACTTGACTACTGCTGTGGCACAAGGGCAGTTATCAAATACGAGGTCTCTAGTTCTGCAGAGGGATCTTCTGCAGAGGATAGTTATGCAGAAGTCCATAATTCATTCTGGGACTGTCTCATCCATTTAGTCTTGAGCTTGGATGAGCACCCATTTCTTGGTTTTCTTTCCTACCATGTTCAACTAGCCCACTCCTCCTTCTACACTGCTGCTGACCAGTAAGAATAAATCTGCAGTGGATGAATGGAGGAACTGGTGATGTAAGTGCCTGGCCAGCCATGGCTCTTCAGAGTGCTTAGATGTCCTATGTCACATGCAAATGTGCTTAATCTTTCCCCTCAGCTGCAGGTGGCACCTGATTGTGTGTACTTTGCTTTTCTGCACCCAGCAGCCTGTCACTTGTGCAGCCACTGTTTTTCCTAACAAGCAACAGAACCTATAGCCAGAATGTGCAGATGCACAGGTGCATGTAGAGAGGAGGAAACTTAAACAGAAAGATTTTCATTTATGTGTATTGCATAGCCTGCAATGCACAGTGATGTGTGGCTATATGCAGTCCATACATGTCTCTTCAAGCAGTGCCTTGTTGCAGGGACTCAGCAGTGTCTGAATAGTTACAGGATGACTTGGCTGATTCCTGGAAAAAGAGGAAAGCTGCAAAAAATACTGGTTAAGTTTTGTCCCATGATTGCAGATGGCCCTTCTTCACCTATTTCACTGCTTTTTTACTGGTAAAGTATACCGTTGCCTGTATTTGAACTCCTTGCTGTCTAGTTTGGCTTTTGTATTGTCAATGCAAAGACAGCTTCTCACAACAGGGTACCTGTTCAGGAAGATATCTCAGTGTCCAGTGCATTTGCACGCTAAACTATGAAGTCTTCTGCAAAGGTGAACTAAGGATATATTAGAAAAGAGAACAGGCTTTGTCCTTATCACACATTCTAAATGACTTTGCCACTGTCTCCCATGAAGATCAATGTCACTACTTGGACCAGTAGTGCCCTTGCTGTTGGCTTTTCATAGTGTGGTCCTGCTGTAAAAGATGTTTCTTTACATTGTGGGAGTTGCCTGTTTGAGTCCCAGGGTAACCACAGCCTCCTCAGCCCAGCCCTGACACTTTGGGGGAGCAGAGGATGTCACATCCATTGCTGCACCAGAGTGGCTGCATGCAAGAAACCATCTGTGTCCCTGCCACTTGGTTTCTCGGAGACATTAAAAAAAATGTATCTTACAGGTGAAGGGAATAACAACAAATGTGCTGTGGTGCTGGCTTTCTGAGCCTTTCTCTCCCAATCAAATACATTTTCCCAGTCAAATACCAAAGTTATGCTTTGGAGGTTGAAGTGGCAGAGCGTTGTAGTAATGTGTCTTGTCCTCTGTGAGACTGTAATGTTAATAACCAAATACAACTGGTGTGGATAATTAAGGGGTATCTGTCAAAGACACTCTTCTCTTGACCTTGCTTGTCTTTCAAAGAACCAGTATCTTAGGTTTGGCCAACCTGGCTGTTGTTAGGTGGAGCAGGAGACAGCAACCCCTTAGCCCAGAGTTTGCATGGCTTTCAGAGCTGCTGTGATTGCACAGACCGGATTGTCACTTATAGCACAGGCAAGCATTTTTGCTAGGGTAGCTATAAGGACATTCGGCTCTTGCTATGGGCTTAACGGTTTTCTTCTGATGATCTATTTTACTTCCTAGTCTGGTGTTTGAAGGAAAACCCTATGCTGTCTAGTTTATTCTTTGTCTTTCCATTACATAAGAATGTGCTAATGCTTGCATGGAACTTGCAAGAAAAATCTAGAAACACACAGACAGATGACTTGTGTAAGTACTGGAAAAGGATAAACTTACAAATAGTACAAGTTGAGTGAAGTATTCTGTTACATAATTCTGTCTGAAATTGACATGACTTACTTGAAGCTACTGCCATCGTACTCTGGTTAAAAAATTTTTACTTGAAAATTTTAAAAATACATTTGGAGAGAGTTACCTTTTCAATGTTCAGCTCCTTAGATTGCTGCTTGGATTACATAATGCAGTTTGAGCTACATTGAAACTAATGTTTTGATGCATGAAAACTGGAAAATGTGCAAAAAGCCTCATCTTTTATTTGTCCCTCTAAATAAAGCCAACATGTAATCCTGTCTTTGTGCAACTGCGGAGCAAATAATTGGGCATCTGCCAATACACAAAAGGGAACAAACCCAGTATTGCTATTTCACACTGGCCAGAAACAATCTTGTACTTGTAACAGCTACACGGCATTTTAAATTGTAATGCATTAAATGGAAGTTGACCTATGCAGAATTAGGAAATGTTGTTGTGATTATGTCTTTCACAATCATAGAATCACTTTGGTTGGAAAAGACCTTTAAGATCATCGAGTCCAACCTTAAACCTAACCCTGCCATCCTACCACTAAAACATGTCCCTAAGCACCTCATCTATCCTTCTTTTAAATACCTCCAGGGATGAGGACTCGACCACCTCCCTGGGCAGCCCATTCCAGAGCCTGACAACCCTTTCCGTGAAGAAATTTTTCCTAATGTCTAGCCTAAACCTGCCCTGGTGCAGCTTCAAACCATTCCCCCTCGTCCTATCATCCATTACCAGGGAGAAGAGGCCGACCCCCACCTCACTACAGCCTCCTGTCAGGCAGTTGTAGAGGGCGATAAGGTCTCCCCTCAGCCTCCTCTTCTCCAGACTAAACACCCCCAGTTCCCTCAGCCACTCCCCATAAGTCTTGTGCTCCAGACCCCTCACCAGCTTTGTGGCTCTCCTCTGGACACGTTCCAGCAATGCAACATCTCTCTTGTAGTGAGGGGCCCAAAACTGAACACAGGATTCAAGGTGCGGCCTCACCAGCACCGAGTACAGGGGCACAATCACTTCCCTACTCCTGCTGGTGGGGAGTGATGAGCGGCTGTGTGGTGCTTAGTTGCCAGCCGGGTTAAACCACGACAGTCCTATTTTGGCGCCCAACATGGGGCCCAAAAGGTTGAGATAACAACAGATCTGAACGTGTTAAAATGAATTT